>OX439047.1:57748838-58348838 GCA_949317995.1 Acholoe squamosa
AATCATAAACACATGGTTGGCTAAACACCTATTGAACCAAAATGTTCAGATTTTAAACATGTTTAGACCTAAACATGTTTAAAGTCTAAACACTATTTTTGCAGTGTACATGTGTATGGGCCCTATAGTTCATAATATGTAAGATACAGCCTTTTAAGCTTAGGCCATGAACCTGTACACCATATGCATACAGCATTTTCCTGACATTGTTCATCCTTAAGCCTATATATGATTCCCCTACAGTTTTCACTCAGCTCATTGATATTTTCTTTGTAAAAGATATAGTGCCTATACAAAAGATTTCAGGATGTCATGCCGTCACTTTGAGTAAGAATGGAGTGTCACTCCATCACTTTTTATGTATACGCTATTACACTAGGGACTTTTGAAAATGCCGCCACCCATCATATCTGAAAACTCCTGCGTTACAAGTGCCAATGTTTAAAATCCCTGCATCAGAAGCATCATGTGCAGCACCTTTTTACGTATAGGTACCAATATATATACCAGGTTCATAAAATATGTAATCTAAACTGCAAGGATGATAGTTTTATGTAATCTGGATATATGTTTGTATATGTAAATGTCGGTAATACATATATAACAAATATTTAGACACATACACACAAAAGAAGATCTACATCTACCAGCAGTATTTATCCATACTTATACTGATGACCTGCACACATATAGCTTCCCCTTAGAGGGTCATGTGACCTGTTTCTCAGTAATACACAGAGCTATGAATAAACTCTTCCTTATAATATCCAAAGACCATAACAAAGAGTGGCAGAGGATAAGACCTTTGGTTTAGAATATGGAGCAAAGGCTTTTCTACATGACCTCCATATGTTGGTCATTTCAAGCACCACTTAAGATTGCATGGTGTCTTATTTTGCTATGATTTGTTTTGCCATGATGCTTGAATACAGCCCTGGTGAGTAAATCAGCATGACTGCAATCTGCATCATACAAACGGTATTGGACTGAGACTCCCCACAAGGGTGAGCATGATATTTCCATGCCACAGAGCAGCACTGGCGAGTTACTCACCAGGGCTACATTGATATATAGGGCTGCATCCAGTGCGACGGATGGACCATCCGTCTCCCTTCATCCGTATTTTTCTCCATAGAAATCAATGATAAATGAAACGACCAAGACCGACGGATGGTCCATCCGTCGGCATTGGACGCACCCCTTATTTTAGTTACAAAAGTACTTATATCTGGAGGCACCATGCGGCATTTAGTGGGTTAATATTGCTATAAGGTTCCCCTGCCCTTGGCTTATACAATCATCCGTTCATTCCCAGTTTCCAAATGTAAATCCCATGCTTATGCAAGGACAGTTTGTGAATTTGGTTCCTACCAGTCAAATGTTTAATGTTGTCCACTGATACCTTCCATCCCACAAGATGTAAATTTATGTATGGTTTTATGGTATCGATGATTAATTTCTATCTAACATAGTCAAGTAGCTTCTGGTGGTTGTAACTTTCCCCTAGACAGAGCTTCAGTTGCTTCCAGCATGAAAGGGTAGAAAATTGATGTAAAATGAAAAAGGTAAAAATACAAAAAAAAAATAATTTGTCTAGTGGAATGACGTGCCTGTCACTTGCCTGCTGACCTCATACACCCCTACATCCCTCCACCACAAGCCCCCCCCCCCCTCCCCTCCTTCATATAGCACCCATAGGATGTCATAATTATTGCATTCCCCAGCACCCTCCCTATCCCCTCACCCCAACCACCACTCTACTCCCTTCTCCCAGGTCTTGCTGTTTACCTGCCCTGCTCAATACATGGAATGCCTACCTAATGACCTAATTGTATAACATTCTCTGGAGTCAACTTGAGGGACTTTTATAATATTATGTCCATCAAATAGCAAACGGGTAGAATGCTCTCCCTAGGAATCCACCCACCAAAAGCAACAGATATTCTGTGAATTTGTGTTTTAAATTTTGTGTGATCTTGCATTAGATATGACTCTACGGAATGAGTGGAATACCTAGCTGTTAACTTACAATGAATCACCATATTTGTGTGGTAGTGAAGCAGTGTAGTTTCTACATTGAAGCCCCAGAAAACAGTTGTACGAGGAATGCTCATGAGAAATCTGTTTTTGTTGTCCCAAAAGTTGTTAAATAGGCCTAATAGTGCTATTTTCAATACACATTTTACAGTGTGTGACACTGAACATTATAATCAACGACATAATTCTTACTTATGCAATACTGTCAATCTGTTCCAGAGCAAAACAGAACTTGCTGGTTCTAACACCTTGCTCGTGGGAAAATCTCTCTAAGCCCTGCAGTGCATGACATACAGTTTTTCTCCATAGGCCACCAATGGCTTAAGAGCATGGGGATACTAGAGAAGAACGTAGAGGCAGGCTTCTCCATGAAACTGTTGCCAGTAGTATGTACCCACATATTGCATGGGGAGTAGTGCTTACCTGGGCCTCTAGTGGTTTTATCTCCATTGCCAGAGTAGTATATCACACATAATCTAACAACATAGACACAAAACTATCCGTCTATACCATAAATACCTGACAATACTGCACAAAGTACTGAATGTGTATAGGCCTATAGCCAGAAAAGGAGCTTTGAGCTCTAAAAAGGGTGTCCATATTGCAAGTCATTGCTACCTGACAAACATACACTATCTGCTACACGGCAGGCAATACTATCACCCCCCCCCCCCCACACACACACACACGCACATCTAGCTGGTAACAATACCTCTGTGTTAGAACCTACTTAGAGCAGGAACCATGTCTCTAGTACACAGAAATTTGTAACTTAGGTATTGATATGACTATTTAAAGGGATTGAGGTAGATATCCGTTATCCTCTGCTAGGTCTATATCTTGTAACTGTATGTATAGCCTTACCTGTCTTGGAGCACCCCCCCCCCTACACCCCCCCTTCCTCCTGCCACAGTGCTCCTTTACCCTCACTGCTGCAGCCAGCTGAGGATGATAACAACCTATGATCACTACAGACACCTGTACAGGTCTATTTACCTGAGATTAATGCCTATGTTACACTTCTCTGCTGTACAGATAAAACCTGGGTGTGTAGGCTAATATATCCAAGTATACAGCTATAGGAACGTGTTAAGGTACATGTTAAGTGGTACAAGGTGGTATATATAACAGGAGTAGGAAGGTGTAGAAGAGTGGACTTACCCCTCCAGCAGCCAGGTGGGAACTGTCCTCCTGTGACCTGCTTGTTCACTATACCGTACCAGGGGCCATACCCCACCCCACCTCCAGACCACTGCACCATACTGTAGCTTTGTCTATAGCCAGTGATCCACTGCCTCCAATTTGCTGCAGGTTGTAGTCGTGTATAATCCAGCAGCGGTGACCTTCCCCCTAGCCCATCTTAAAAAGGTGCCATATTATTTTTTTTACCATATGTAGACGACAAAATTGTTAAATCGCCAACATATACATGCAGTGATCAAGCCGTTTTCAATATTACGTAATGAGTTTACCTGAATCTTTCTATTTGCACATAGATCTTCACAGCACTTTTGTGGTAGTGGGCCCCAGGCTTAATCAGTGTGCATGTAACCACCCATCCCGCCTTGTACAGACATTACACATTGACAGCTCCGCTACTCACTGACTACTGGCATGGGGTCAATTCTCACAAGTTATGTTACACTCTGACAGAAAATATTCAAATCTGGAGCATGCTATTGAAAGAGCATACTATATTTGTGGATATGCCCAATCATGAGAACTGTTGATGCTCTTCATGTAGTATATTTGCTTTAAAGGGAAAGGGCGTGTTCTGTGTTTCATTCACATTTCAAAGCAATCGATTTGCGGTATAATAGAGAGGACATAATTATATTATATATATGATACGTATTGATTAATTATATTTGTACAAAATATATTTCTCAGAGCCTTTCAGTATATCTTACCCCCTGCCCATACAAGATCCCCCAATGCTTTGGTTTGAGGTTCAAGTCTTTACCGAAGTTTGTGAGCAAAGAAGAGTCATAATTGTTCCTTACTACATTACATATCCCAAGGCATTACAAAGGTACATTGTGGACCTTTCATATTGTTTGTCTGGTGCTGGCCAAAACTTGCCAGAGTTTACCGTGAATACATGGATGTTTTTATGCTGGGGCCCTGCTTTAAGATCATGTTTTCTTCTTAATCCAGTATAGATATAATGTATGTTCTGTCTGTGACCGGCGTGCATTTCTCTTCCCTCCTCATCACTAGCTAGGTACCTACCCACCAACTGTCTGTCTGCCTGCATGCATAACTACTGTCTGCCTGCATGCCTACCAACTGCTTGCCTGCCTGTCTTACTATCTATCTGCCTACCATCTAGCTGCATTTTGTCTGCATGCGTACTCACTGCTTGAGTTTGAGTTTTAACAAGTTTATTGGCAAAAATCATACCTGTACGTTTTTCAGATCGGCCAAAACACGGCAAAAAAAAAAATTAGTGTAGCACTCAATCAGGTTGTACAGAGTTACATCAGGCAGGCATTATTTAGGGTGTAGAACATTACAATATTACTAAAAATCAAAACTACGTCCTCTTAGGGACTGTATGTATCACAAGTCTATACTCCACAAGCAGCATGTATATTACATCTTTCAAATACAATTGTGTAGTATATCAAGTGACAGATATACAACAAATACATTCAGATTTTATTCATGAATTCTTTCTTACTGCCTATCTGCTGAGTATTTGCATCTAAAGGACAGACCCCCTGTACAGTGGTAACATATTATAAGTCAAACACCTAGATGTGGCTACCTTTAACTGTTTTTTAACATTGCCACCCAAGTTCCTGGCAGGGAGTTTGACACAGTTTGGATCACAAGATGAGTTGTAGGCAGCCATCACTGGACTTAGGAGCACTTTCATGTAGAAAGCTTGCATGTTCCAGCACAGGTAGCACCATTTGTTTATACAAAGTCCTGAGACACAGCTTATTATCAACAAATCTTTTTAGCCTTCTTATTGATACATCTTATGGCGGAAACAAGAGATTATCCTTTCATTGTTCCTACGAAAGGTAAGACCATGATCAATGATAACACCAAGGTAATTGAATTCATTAACCACTTCAAGGTGTTTACCATCCAGATCAACACTTATTATGCTTAAATTGTGTCTGACATAAAGTAAGTCACTTGTCTGCCTGACTATAGTTCTGCCTACCTCAATGTCTGCTTACTAGCTGCCTGCCTGCCTGCCTACCTGTCCTCTCTGGTCTACTTCTAATTCTCTACCTACCTTCCTGTCTTTGTCTACCCATCTACCTGTGAGCTCTCTGCCTACGTATATCTCTGACTGCCTAGGTCTGTGCGTGCCTGTCTCACTTTCTGTCAGCCCACCTGTCTGCCTGGTACTCCATGCCTGCCTACCCATCTGCCTTCCTACTGCATGTACTACCTGTCTGACTGTGTGGATTGAGAATCACTCTATTAAACCATGCCTGTGTCTCTGCATGTCTCTGTTTATTACAGGATCTCCTCCTAATATACCCCCCCCCCTCCCCAATGTAATAAGGTCTGGGATGCCGCTGAAAAGAAAGATTATATTCAAGGTTATTTGCTTCTACCTTAGAAAACCAGACTAATATCAATACCACAATACTTAGCTCTGACTGGGTGTGAGAGACAACTGTACGACGCCACCCCCTCCCACCCTTCATACCCCACCCCCTCCCATCACGAACTCTCATGTAGTCTAACTTCCCCATTGATATTATCAGACTTCCCCTTCCCTAGAACACGACATGTCACCCTCCCATGTTATCCAATGACCCCCCCCCCCTCTTATAGACCCCCCACCCCTTCTGTTCTGGTATCTAGTGGTACACTGATCTTCCTCTCATCTCCATTTCCCTGGAATAACCTGATCCCAGATCCCTGTCCCCTAGTTTCCCTGGGTTCCATGGCGCATGGCCCTTAAGTCTTATGGCACCATGTCATTTGGCACCATGTCACATGGCCGAAATATTAGTGGCCGAAATGACATATGGCCGAAATGACATAAGGCCGAAATGTCAGATGGCCGAAATGTCAGATGGCCGAAATGTCACTGAATTCCATACTTCTCCAACCTGATCCAGTGGAAAGATTGTTGAATCAACTTTTTTTAAATGTTTGTATACATGTATCAAAAGTTGATTTGAAGTTCAATGTTGGACCTTCAATCTTGTTTATATATTCATCCCATTTATAGCTTTCTCCTCATTTCGAGTGGATATCCCAACTTGAATCATTGAAATTGTCATTTATTATTTAATGTTGACAACCCATTGACGGCCCCCATTCACAATACAACACCATACAACACCATACAACACCATACCACACCAGTACGACACCATACAACACCATACGACACCATACAACACCATACAACACCAGTACCAAACCATACAACACCATACATACAACACGATACAACACCAGTACAACACCATACAACACCATACAACACCAGTTCGACACCATACAACACCATACAACACCAGTACCGTACCACACCATACAACACCAGTACAACACCATACAACACCAGAACCACACCATACATACAACACCATACAACACCATACAACACCAGTACAACACCATACAACACCAGTACCACACCATACATACAACAGCAGTACAACACCATACAACACCATACAACACCATACAACACCAGTACGACACCATACAACACCATACAACACCAGTACGACACCATACAACACCATACATACAACACCATACAACACCATACCACACCAGCACAACACCATACAACACCAGTACGACACCATACAACACCATACAACACCAGTACCACACCATACAACACCATACAACGCCAGTACCACACCATACAACACAAGTACCACACCATACAACACCATACAACACCAGTACGACACCATACAACACTATACAACACCAGTACCACACCATACATACAACACCAGTACCACACCATACATACAACACCAGTACAACACCATACAACACCATACAACACCAGTACCACACCATACAACACCATACAACGCCAGTACCACACCATACAACACCAGTACCACACCATACAACACCATACAACACCAGTACGACACCATACAACACCATACAACACCAGTACCACACCATACAACACCATACAACGCCAGTACCACACCATACAACACCAGTACGACACCATACAACACCATACAACACCAGTACGACACCATACAACACCATACAACACCAGTACGACACCATACAACACCATACAACACCAGTACGACACCATACAACACCATACAACACCAGTACGACACCATACAACACCATACAACACCATACAACACCAGTACAACACCATACAACACCATACAACACCAGTACGACACCATACAACACCAGTACCACACCATACATAAAACACCAGTACAACACCATACAACACCATACAACACCATACAACACCAGTATGACACCATACAACACCATACAACACCAGTACGACACCATACAACACCATACAACACCATACAACACCATACATACAACACCATACAACACCATACCACACCAGCACAACACAATACAACACCAGTATGACACCATACAACACCAGTACCACACCATACAACACCATACAACGCCAGTACCACACCATACAACACCAGTACGACACCATACAACACCATACAACACCAGTACGACACCATACAACACCATACAACAGCAGTACAACACCATACAACACCATACAACACCAGTACGACACCATACAACACCATACATACAACACCATACCACACCAGTATAAAACCATACAACACCAGTACGACACCATACAACACCATACAACACCAGTACGACACCATACATACAACACCATACAACACCATACCACACCAGTACAACACCATACAACACCAGTATGACACCATACAACACCATACAACACCATACAACACCAGTACCAGACCAGTACCACACCATACAACACCAATACCACACCAGTACAACACCATACAACACCATACATACAACACCATACAACACCATACAACACTATACAACACCATACAACACCAGTACGACACCATACAGCACCAGTACCACACCAGTACCACACCATACATACAACACCATACAACACCATACAACACCATACAACACCATACAACACCAGTACAACACCATACAACACCATACAACACCATACAACACCATACATACAACACCATACAACACCAGTACAACACATGGTGTGGTACTGGTGTGGTATGGTGTCGTACTGGTGTCGTACTGGTGTTGTATGGTGTGGTATGGTGTGGTACTGGTGTTGTATGGTGTTGTATGGTGTTTTACTGGTGTTGTATGGTGTTGTACTGGTGTGGTTTGGTGTTGTATGGTGTTGTATGTATGGTGTTGTATGGTGTTGTACTGGTGTTGTATGGTGTTGTATGGTGTTGTACTGGTGTTGTATGGTGTTGTATGGTGTTGTATGGTGTTGTACTGGTGTCGTATGGTGTTGTATGTATGGTGTTGTATGGTGTGGTATGGTGTTGTATGGTGTTGTATGGTGTTGTATGGTGTTGTATGGTGTTGTACTGGTGTTGTATGGTGTTGTATGGTGTTGTATGGTGTTGTATGTATGGTGTTGTATGGTGTTGTAATGGTGTTGTATGGTGTTGTATGTTGTTGTATGGTGTTGTATGGTGTTGTACTGGTGTTGTATGGTGTTGTATGGTGTTGTATGGTGTTGTATGGTGTTGTATGGTGTTGTACTGGTGTTGTATGGTGTTGTATGGTGTTGTATGGTGTTGTACTGGTGTTGTATGGTGTTGTATGGTGTTGTATGGTGTTGTATGGTGTTGTATGGTGTTGTATAGTGTTGTATGGTGTTGTACTGGTGTTGTATGGTGTTGTATGGTGTTGTACTGGTGTTGTATGGTGTTGTATGGTGTTGTATGGTGTCGTACTGGTGTTGAATGGTGTTGTATGGTGTTGTATGGTGTTGTACTGGTGTGGTTTGGTGTTGTATGGTGTTGTATGGTGTTGTATGGTGTTGTATGTATGGTGTTGTATGGTGTTGTACTGGTGTTGTATGGTGTTGTATGGTGTTGTATGGTGTCGTACTGGTGTTGAATGGTGTTGTATGGTGTTGTATGGTGTTGTACTGGTGTGGTTTGGTGTTGTATGGTGTTGTATGGTGTGGTACTGGCATTGTATGGTGTTGTATGGTGTGGTACTGGTGTTGTATGGTGTTGTATGGTGTGGTACTGGTGTTGTATGGTGTTGTATGGTGTGGTACTGGTGTTGTATGGTGTGGTACTGGCGTTGTATGGTGTTGTATGGTGTGGTACTGGTGTTGTATGGTGTTGTATGGTGTTGTACTGGTGTTGTATGTATGGTGTGGTACTGGTGTTGTATGTATGGTGTGGTACTGGTGTTGTATAGTGTTGTATGGTGTCGTACTGGTGTTGTATGGTGTTGTATGGTGTGGTACTTGTGTTGTATGGTGTGGTACTGGCGTTGTATGGTGTTGTACTGGTGTGGTATGGTGTGGTACTGGGGTTGTATTTGAAAAGGTTCTTTGAAAATGTTGAAAAATGGGTTAGCATAAAATGATTTTCAAGTATTTCGGCCATCTGTCATTTCGGCCATGTGTCATTTCGGCCAAATGACATTTCGGCTAAATGTCTTTTAGGCCATACATTTTTCGGCCATGTGTCATGGGGCTATAAGTCGCAGGGCTACTTGGCTTATAGGCCATAGGACTGGAACCCGTTTCCCTGACCTCCCCTTTCCTTGTGCCCTTTAATCTCTCTTTGTGACCTCCTGGTTTCCTCGCCCCTTTAATAGTTCTTAATGCTCTATCTGCTGCTGTATTGGGACCATTTAACTTAGAGACAGGCACGACCCTCCCATCTAGTGTTTGGGAGATGAACTGGATTGGCCATGGCTGTGTATGGAAAAGTGTCATAGTTCTCCTGATGGAAGCAGTTAGCTTAACGTGACCATGATTCGTAGTACACTTGGACCCCTAAGCAACCTTAAAGTCATTCTAGGCATTGTGCTGTAGTAAACTAATGTGTATATAGGGGACATCTGACAATTCAATGAGGAACGGTCAAAGAACAGCTGGGATAAGACCAACTGATCTTGGTCAATCCAAGGGTGCTGAATTCAGAAATAATGGAATTGCTGGGTTTCTTCTCATTTCTGAGTTATTTGACATTAACCATGGATAAGATGCGATAAATCAACTGATATAAGTGAAAAATTTGGCAGGAAGCTTATTTTTTCCATCGTTTAATTCATATATTCTAAATAATACATGTCTTCAAAATTAAGGAAATGTGGTAAATACTCAGTATTAATCTATTCATTGCCTATAAAATAACGATTTTCAGTATATATATATATATATATATATATATATATATATACACTGAAAACCTAAGCCAGTTAAAAAGTAATCATAGCAGATGAGTTTAGATAATCTTTCCCTATTGATGAACAAAGGTCATCATGGTGATGACTCTATTTCTGCCAACAGGGGGACCTACTTTACAATAATGTGATGGCATATATATATATATATATATATATATATATATATATATATATATATATATATACATACATACATACATACATACATACATACATACATACATACATACATACATACATATATATATATATATATATATATATATATATATATATATATATATATATATATATATACACCCGGTACTCCAGGACATGTATTGATTTATAGCTGCACTGATAATAATTATGTAAGCATTATCACACACATATACAACTAAGAATGTAATGTAAAATTTAAATTTAATTAGATGGTATGTTGTGAAATAAGATTAGAGTAGCATAGATACATAAGAGCATGGACACCTCTTTGGTATCAGAAATAATATCAAGATGTATGAGGATTGGTATCCATTGGTAAAACACATAGCCAACGTAGGACTGAATGGAGTAGACCAACTCTAATTATTGCCCTAATGATGAAGGTGTGTGTGTGTGTGGGGGGTCAATATCAATTTCAAATCATACCAGTCATAAAACCCAAAATATGAAAAGTCATCAAAATGATTACCCATTCTCATCATACATATGACCCATGTTTTTTTTTTCTAAATATGTGACATAAAATTAATCAATATGATTAAATTCAGTAATTACTCAAATGATGAAAGGGTACTCTCCCCAGTCTGCGTCATTTTGAGCACCCTAAAGTGATCAGTATTGATTAGTTTTTGCACTTTAAGGTTTTCTGTGTATACACTGAATACTTTCCTGTTGGGCTTCGCTTTAACATTAAATAACTTAGGAATGAGAAGAAACTCGCCAATTTCCTTATGATTTCTGAATTCAGCACCCTTTAAAACGTCTCAAATTAGTCGGTTTTTATACCAGCTGTCCTCTGAAAGTGCAAAGATGTTCCTCAGTGCAATGGAAGTTATCCTGAAAGTATATGTGTCGTCTTTATGTATACATACCACGAATCCATCACTGGTACCTTGAGTCGGCCACTCCATACCACTAGTTCATTGCTACCTACTATAATAAGGTGTCCATCATAATAATGAATAAATAAAAATGTATATATTTTGCCTGGTGTTGAATGACAGAGTGTGAAAGTAATGCATCAACCAAAATCAGTTAGGGTTGACAATGTTTCTTGACCACAAGAATTTAAGCTTGTGGCAGAAAATCTATACGTCCTCATTTACTAATTATCATTAACAACGATCTTAAAATGCTGCATCTCCCTATATTTCATCAATGTGGATAGCTTGAAAGCCCCTATAGGCCTGATGGTCATTTGTTATTGTCAAAAGAAACACGCCCAGAGAACATTTTTTCAACTTTTCTTAAAGGTTAGTAAAAGCGTTTTAAGGGTGCGACGTCGCCGGTTCAGTGCTCCTTCAAATTATGTTGAAAAGCGTTTTAACCGAAAATAAAAACGTTTCACAGAACGATTCAAAACGTTTTTGAGAAGGCTACATGTTTTGAGGGTTTCTTTTTACATTTCAAAACGTATGGTATACGTAGGAACCTGATGAAAACGTTTCTATTTGGTTTGGGAAAAACCATTTGTGAAAAACGTTTTTCTTCGTGTTACTATCCCTTTGCCTACCTGTGTATAAAACCAGCGCATATGACATAACAGCCATACTAGCTCTGTTTATGTAATCACCCCTACAGCAAAAAAAAAACACCACAAAAACACACACACACACACACAACTAGAACATGATTATCAAAATGCTCAAAATGCACTATAGGTGCCCCCAAAAGTATAGCCACTCTCATAGCCCTACATTTCTAATGAAATCTGCAGTGAGAAATTTGACGGCGGCCATTTTGACATGTACTGTTAGTTGCCTTGGTGATATCTCCTTTGCCCCCAAAAAGCCAATACATCACAGTCAGTCTGAGAACGGCCCACCCGTGACTCAGAGTAGGGCCCTAGACAGGGGGGTCCCATGTCCTTTGTCGATTTTAAGAAATGGTTCTTGTGCCTTGTCTCTCACCCCCATGTCCCTTGTCGATTTTAAGAAGTGCTTTTGTCCCTTGTCTCTAAGCCAATGTCCCTTGTCGATTTTAAGAAGTGCACCTTGTCCCTTGTCTCTCAACTACATGTCACTTGTCGATTTTAAGAAGTGGCTTTGTCCCTTAGTCGATTTTACCCTCTGGGGCCCTCAGAGTCAGGCGATACTCAGTCTACCAAAGGTAGTGCATTAAATGCACTACCGAGGTAGGCCTATCTACTACTGATGGTACCGGTAGTGCATTAATGAACTATCAGTAGGTAAAGGGAAAAACTTTAAATTGAACATAATAAAAAGGTTTCTTAATGTTTGATTTTCAGCGATTTCAAAGGTTTTTTAAAAACGTTTTTAAATTGCTCTAAAAACGTGTCTTTTTTAAACCTAGGCCCAAAATAAAACGTTTTTATAAAATGTTAAAAACGTTTTTAGTGCATTTTTTTTTTACATTAAAAAAATTGTTTTTTTTTTTTTTTTTTTTTTTTTTTTTTTTGGGCAAACTTAGGAACTTAGTTGATAACAACGCTTCTTTTAAAAATGTAGGCCCCTTTGCCTATTTGGGCCTATGCCAAGTTCTAGGCATACTGCAGGCCTAGTTTTTTTTCTTTAAAAGAGTCCTACAGTTTATCATTTCGTTATCATTCCTTTTCCTGTTTTCGGTTGGGAGGGGGGGGTTGGAGTTTCTATAACTTTAAATTTTGCCCAGTTGCTAATTTGCTTCCCCATGGGCCATGAACGTGCAAAGCTTGGCTTACGTGACGCGGGAACAGCGTCTGATGGCCGTGTGTCGTTCGTGTTCTTATCACAAGGTGGCGACAGCAAAGTGGATGGCGGGGACGTGCGCATCTAAAAGCAGTTTACATACAGAGGTCAACTCTGGTTTAGCAAGCATCGCTGGTGCGCATCGATGGTAGGCCTACAGGTAAGATCTTGATATTATATTCAGTTTTTTATAGTCATGAATGATATTATTAAAATAGACAAAGGTGCACTCGAATTGGTCCACACTGAGGGTTATCACACGAGGCAAAGCTGAGTGTGATAACACTCAGTGGGGACCAATTCGAGTGCTCCTTTGTGTTTATCTCAAGTTATTTTTGTCAGAAATGTTCAAAAATTCATTTATTGTGCATTAGTAATCATTAATTTTTATCACTAGTTATGTGACCATTTGCAATGATCTACCTGGCAGTGTGATACGGGGAAAGGGTTATCACACGAGGCAAAGCCGAGTGTGATAACCCTTTCCCCGTATCACACTTTTTGCATTTTGGATTTCCCCTAGATCTGCAGTGTGAATCAAACTCTCCTTATGAAATAAATGAATCTTCAAATTTGTAACTGAACTGTGTCATGTGTCTGCACAAAAATTCCCCCCTGTTGTCCCCCCTGTTAGGGAGTGATCATTTTTTAACAACATGGGGGCTGGTGGGTTTGAGGGGGGGGTCAGAATTTTTTCAACCCCTTGACCAGGGGGGGTCAGAATTTTTTCAATACCTCTGACGGGGGGGTCAAAATAATTTCACCTGTTTTCAGTGGATAACCCCGCGCGTTACTATAGGCTTAAGGGGGACGTTCGCGCACAATTTTTGTCCCTTATGGGGGGGTCGAAAAAATTTTACCCCCTCGAGAGGGGGGGTCGAAATTTTTTTCACGCGTCCGTGCGCAAACCCACCAGCGCCCCCCCGTTAAAAAATGATCACTCCCTTAGCACCTGTTGATAGTATTAAGATAGACCAGTGGTCCCTTAGGGAGTGATCATTTTTTAACAACAGGGGGGGGGGCTGGTGGGTTTGAGGGGGGGGTCAGAATTTTTTCAACCCCTTGACCGGGGGGTCAGAATTTTTTCAATACCCCGGTACGTCTGATGGGGGGGTCAAAATAATTTCACCTGTTTTCAGTGGAAAACCCCGCGTGTTACTATAGGCTAAAAGGGGGCGTTCGCGCGCAACTTTTGTCCCTTATGGGGAGGGGTCGAAAAAATTTTACCCCCTCTAGAGGGTGGGTCGACATTTTTTTCACGCGGACGCGGGCAAAACCACCAGCCCCCCCCCCCCTGTTGTTAAAAAATGATCACTCCCTTAGTGCTCATAGATCCTTGGTCCCCCACTGCCATTCCCTGTGGAGACCATAAACAGGTAATGAATCCTAATCCTGTAAATTCAGTTTGGCTGCTCATGTCCCTGCAACAAACTGCAGCTCCAACGCCAACAGGCAACACCACCAGTGCCAGATGCTCATAGCAGCTGCCTTCACCTGACGGGGTGAGTGTGAATGTTTACATGATTTCTATACCAATTCTACAAAACCTTTTATTCAAATATAGTCATGCTCAAAGATACCGCATTCAGGAACCGTATGCACTCTAAAGAGGCCATTGACAAGGTTGGTTTTTGTGATTTGTGGTGCACAACGTGGTTGTTTCAATGGACCTGGTTGGTGCTTGTAGCATTGGCTGCATTTGCCATATGATTTGGCATCTCCCACATGAAGCCTTGAAGGGATCCATCTGTTCCAAGTGTTGGGTCTATTTATAGACTAGATATGGTGGCTTTGTAGTGTGTCATACTCATTTAGATTTAGCATGTGGATTTAGTTTGGAATTTAGGCCAATTCCAGACCCGAGATTTCCAGATTAGTCAGAAATGTCGCATAAAATTAATGTCTAAATGTGCCAATGGGTGCAGAAGGGTAAACGGGGCCCCGGACTGGGGCAGAGTGCACCGGGGGAGGGGGGCAGGGGGCATGGAATGGGGGAGGGCAGCTGAGCCTCTACAGCTCATTGCCGTATATTGGGGACCAAAAACTTAGTTTTTCCTATTTTTGCACCTTCAAAATGGTGCTGTGTCTCTCATAGTTGGCCGATCTACACAATTCTTTCACCATGTAAAAGTACACAATTAGGGCATTATTTCTAGATACCTCATTAAGTTTTTGGTGAAAATTAAAAATATTTTATCTTGTATCAAATTGTGAGTTTCAGAAGCGAAAACCATGAAAAAACACCTACTTCTCCATCTTTAGGCTAAAATTACTATGAAAAAGTGAGTGATGACCCCCTATTTTCATTAATTCATCTTTTAGAGTGAGAAACAAGCTTTTTAAATATGTTTTTACATTTTATATGCCTCTAATAGTTCAAATTCTACCAAAAGATATGTATTTTTTTGAAAACTAACTAAAATCGCCATTTTGACCCGTCCTTTGATACAATTTTTCTCTATAGCATTTAACATGATCCCTATATATGAGAAAAAATGGAGCAAGAAAAAGAAAAAACATGGATTTTGTATCACATTTATGAGTTCTTTCAATATACTGGATAGCTTAGATATTCATGCATTTGTTGGGATTATCCATTGCGGTACTTCATGGTGACCTAATTCAACCTTGACCCCAATAACTGTGATTCAAGGTCAGACAGTGACCTACTTATACAAATGTAAGATATATGGTAACTAATATGATTTATATACTTCTGAAAAGTGTCAATGATATCTCTGACTTGGATTTGATGTCCCTGGTCCATTAAATCAAGATTTTGTTGTTTTATTAAGAGAGAAATCCATAATTTGCACCCAACCACCTGCTATTAATGCAGCTATTTTGCCCCAAATGGGCAGCAATTGGGCAGTATTTGCCCTGTTGTAATAATATGGCAGCTGAAAAAATTATCAAATATCTTCCAATTTCCAATAATTTTCAGTATAGATATTCAAAACACCCTATACAAGACTAGGGTTGTGAAAAAACTAGGATATTTTATCATTAATTAGAAAAAAATAAGGCCCTCATGCTGCAAATGCACCAGTCCCCAATATAGAGGAACGGACTATAGCGATTTTAAGAAATGGCCATATCACATCAAGGGGTCCTAGCATGCTGCACGCCTGCATTAAAAAGTCACGTGACCACCCCTTGACCAATCAGATCATTGCAATTTTTCCAATGGGTCCCACACATTTGCGAGGCCTAGAAAAAATTGATGTGTTCAGGTAACATAGCCAAAAAAATTAGGGTAGGTAGGTCGATTTTTTTTTGATTTTTTTTTTACCATTTTTTTAGGACCATAAGATTATGGTAGTACTGTAGAACCTTGCATATGAGTTGACACCACATTTAAGATGCACCCTGAGTTGAAAGAAAACCCATAAGTTGCAGCTAGGGGCAATTTTGGGTCAGTTTAGGAGGGGTCATTATTTATCAACAGGGGGATGGTGGGTTTTTGCACAGAATTTTTTTTATGCCCCCCCCCTTCAACAACAGTCAAAATTTTGCCCCATCCCCCAACTCCAGAGCTGTGGAGAATTTTCGTAGCCCTCCTTAATCTATAGTAGCACGCGGGCTTTTTCGTAAAAAAAAAAAAGTAAAGTTTTTGCACCCCCCTCAAGAGCAGTCAGAATTGTTTATGGTCTGAAATTTTTATGCCCCCCATGTTGATAAATAATGACCACTCCCTTAGTACTAAATCTAATGTCAAGTTACCCTGCCTTTAAGGCCAACCTCTTATTGGGAAGTTCTATAAGCCATATTTTTATAATTACGTGGTGAACAGACTTTGTGAGCTCATATTTTGACAGCCAGAGGCAAAAAAAAAAAAAGACCTTGGGGAGGTGGGGGTCAAACCAAAGGCATATAGACCTGGTGTAATGCATGTTCGTACTGGGGCAGCGACGGTGGAACCGGGGGAGGGGGCATGTGCCCCCCAACTTCCATGTTGGGGGGCACAAATTTCAATGCTACCCCCCTCACTATCTATGTTAGGGTTAGGGGTCCTGTAAGGTACACATGAGTCTTTGAATTTTGAAAATTGGTCAATTAGAACTAAAGTTACATAATTTTTCAGATGTTTATATGAGTTTGACAAAAAAAAATAGGGTCGGGCCAGAAAATAGGGTAGGTTGGGATACCTGAACACATTTTCTTTTTTAGGCCTGAGTGCTCTTTTGGCTCTTTTACTGAAATTTTGCATGCTGCCAAAAGATCACTCACAAAATCACGGGAACCAGCAGAAAAATTGTGACGCCCTGATTGGTCAATGGGTGGTCACGTGACTTGCTAAAGCGGGTACATCTTAGCCGTGCTAGCCCCCCTTTAAATTCCAGTGTTCCCCGTCACCTCTCAAGGGGAGCGGGCTCGATCCACGCCAGACTTGATCGTATTCCCTATATAGATCTAATGTTGGGTCATCAGTCATAACTTTTCTGTTTAATTGTTCATCAGTTTGCATGCTTCTATCAGATCTATATTTTGAATTGAAGGAATGAACACGTTATCAGTCATTCTTATCGCTTTCCTTATAAGGTCTAGATCCTACAAGTGTTGATCATGATAACCTTAACACATATAAAGGTATTTGAACACACAATCTCACTGAATTGGGACCAGGCCCGGGGGACCAGGTACCCTGGTTAGTAACTAGGTTCTGTTTACTGTAGGGCCTACTTCAAAATTTGACCCTAACCTGTCTACAAGAGGTCTAGGCAGGTAGAGTAGGCAGGGCCTAGACCTAGAGGCTAGCTAGGTCTCAATGGGCAGATTGATGCAGACTTTGAACCCTGAGGTAGACCCTTATGCTATTACTAGTTTAAGCTATATGAATCTGGGCATATGATATACACCTACCTGCAGGCTACGCCTTTACTCTATAGCTGCCAAATGTTTGATATTACAAATTAGGGACTTTGGCTGTAGGTTTGCTAAATAACCTGATAATGATAATAAATGTGTGCGTTCTTTCTGTCTTAAGTTTGTATAAGTGATTTTTCCAACGCCGACTCCCATCTAACAGGATTTGATCCAATAAGCGATATATAGGGGTCTGGATGATGTAGCAGGCTATATATATATATGAAGGATAGACTATAGGTTTTCTGTAAAGCTGCATACTTGCTGCATGTATATACATGTACTAGGCGCGGCCAAAGGGACACTGGTACAGCGATCAGATATACAGTACAGTTTACCATGTGAAGACTCCCTCTACATTTAGATAAACATCCTGGTGGTAGGACTACTTGTTCATTTTGTATCTATAATGAATTGCACTAGGTGGATTTGAGGGAACGTTTGAATCTCGGTGGGGACATGTAATTTGAAAACGCGCCATTTGCAACATATAGCAGCATTCCAAACTATCCTTAATAACATTCCTCTCCCCCCATTCACTATTATATCAAACCTAGAGATGGTTGATTATTTCAATATACAGTGCTTCTTTTAGGGACTTATAAAGCCTAGTCAAAACTTCTGCCGCACACTCTATAGTAACTAGTTTGGGTGCAGCTAACAAGGACATAACCCTTGATATTCCAGGTTTCAACGAAAATATCATCATATCTTTTCAGCAAACCCTCCCTAGAACAAGCCTACTTTGCATCAGAATCTCAGTTTGCACCAATTTGACCCAAAAAGGATATACTTTATAGTACCTTTCTTCACAGGTCAAGGATGTTGAGTCCCCCCACAAATCATTGTAAAAGAAAAGAGAATCTGACACTCTACCCCCAGCCACTAATCGATGAGGATGTGATAGTGTTGTATCCATAGTGTTGGGCAGTATATAGCAGAGGGTAGAGACCACATGCTTGTTCCTTTTAAATCACCATTCAAATAAACCCCAGGTGACCCTTCTTCCAAGGGACTTGAGAGTTGGATGTCAGGGTATTTTTAAAGGTGTGAGACAGAAACTCCGACACGAGGTCTAGTCCCCTAAAAGTAGGATAGCCACTCTGCTAATCGTGAATGTCATTTAGTCAGAAAAAAAAGATAAAAATGTTATTGGTAAATCATGAATAATTGTTTTGTATTGGCAGCCAACAAATTTCGAAATAATAGAGACAATTCAGCACAACTAACCCCATGCATATTTATGGCAAGGAGCACCAAATCTCAATAAATCAATCAATACTGATAATAAATTGAAGGAATTCAAACCAGGTACTTACCGGTACTAGCAATCACACTGAGAGGACTCCTCTCCCCACCAATTCCTACCACTTTAAGGGCCACTTATAAAATAATTCATCATATCTTTTGTGTCATTAAAAAAAAAAAAATCCGACCTACCCTACCATATATTTTTCAGCATGTTACCTGAAACAAACAATTTTGTTTTTGGCCTAATCGATCACGCAGTACACCAGCAAGCAAGGTTGTGGTTGGTTTTTATACATATAGGCAGTATTTGGCATTGGCACTTGAAGGCTGGTAGCAGAAGATCCTTGATTAGTGTTATTTGGTGAAGGTGGGCGGTGGAGGTGGGGGGGGGGGTCTAATAGCAGAAGTGAGGTTAGTGTAGGCAGGTAAAAGGACGTAGAGGAAATGTATAGGATAAATAGGAGAGTAGTAGGAGGAGGGGTGGGCTGAGGGAGAGAGGGAGGACTAAATTAAGGAGAACAGGCAGGCAAAGGGCAGGAAAGATAAGGATGGGGGTGGTTTGAGGCAGAGATAGAGGACGGAGACTAGTAGGAATTGGGGAGGAGAGTTGGGGAAGTAAATGAAGGAAGTAGGTTAAAGAAGCATTATAGGGGAGAGAAGTCGGGGGAGAAGTGTGCAGGGTGCGAAGGGGGTGGAAGAATACAGACAGTAGGGGAATGGATGTAAATAGAGAGGGGGGATAAGATGATGGGGGGGGGGGGTGAATGGTGAAGGGGGGTAGAAAGGAGTAGGGCAGCTGTGTGGAAGGATATATGACATGAGGCATGGGGAAGGCGAGAAGTCGGGTGCATCAGAGACATGTCGGTGAAATGAAGAGAGAGGTGTGTCCATGACATAGATCTATCTTATCAGAAAAAGAGGTTAGGAGAGAGGGACAATATCCAACAAGAGGCAACAGATTGTTAAACACTGTAGTTGGCCCTCTGCCTAGACGGCTGCCATGAAAATAGAAAAGAAAAAAAAGAACAAAAAATAAAGGTGGTTATTTTTAGTGAGGAGGCGAACAAGGTGGAATGTCTCCAGTACAGGTATGACCCAGTTCATACACTGGAGAGAGTTTAAACATGGAGTGTCTCAGACTGCTACAGCTCTAGTGTATCTAGTGCATGTTTAGAAGGCTGTAAGTGCAGATGCACTTATCTAGACAAATGGTTTAAAATAGCATATAAGCCACACCCTGAGTTCGTGTACAAGCTACAGGGCAATTATAAAAGGGCTTGAACTTGCTACTTTACTGTCTTGTCCTGTCAAAAACCCACCCAAAAGGCGCACCAGGGTGAGTTGTTCAGAAGTTTTGCCGTATTTATTTATTTATTTATTTATATATTTTTATGCTAACCAAAAGAATTCATTTAATCTATGACTAGATGAGCTTTGGTGACACAGTCCTTTACAAACCACTTGGGTAGCTAACCCAACTATTTTTAATACATGACCCTAGACTCTTATAATTGTTGAACTAGAATAAAAAAACAGTCTCCTTTATTTATTCATTTAGTTCCTAGTCACCAAGTGACATTCGTATAATATCTAATTGATAATGTAGACTGTAAGAGTGGCAATGCCATACACCTTGTAAACCTCATTTTAGCACCTGATGAGATCTAGTAGGATCGAAATCTTTATTCACATCACCGCCCTATCATTAAAATCAATGTCGGTGAGGAACAACAACATACCTGGAGAGTGAACTCCTCTGGACAGGGGATGATGGACCCCAAAACGAGGCTTTTGTGGTCAGGTGATACACACTTTTGTGCACTACACAATCTTTGGAAACAGGTACCTTTCCGCCACACTGGCGAGAGGCCATAGTGCTTCCATTCCCAAAACCAAGCAAAGACTTGTCAAACCCAAAGAACTATAGACCCATAGCTCTAACGAGCTGCATCTGCAAAACCCTCGAAAGAATGGTAAACACCAGACTGGTCTGGTACCTAGAAAAGAAAAAGATCCTTAAGACAGAGCAATGTGGCTTCAGAAAGGGTCGCTCGACACAGGATGCCCTAACTACCCTCAAGACCTATGTACGAGATGCCTTTATAAATAAGGAGCAAGTGGTAGCAATCTTCTTTGATCTGGAGAAGGCATATGATACCACCTGGCAATATGGTATCCTTAAGGACCTCAAAGATGCAGACCTGAAAGGTCGGCTCCCTAATTTCATCAACCAGTACCTATCAAACCGTTGCTTCAGGATCAGAGTAAACAACATCCACTCTGATGTCTTCAATCAGGGGTCTGGAGTTCCACAGGGAGGCATTCTCTCAGTGACCCTTTTTCTATTGAAGATCAACAACATCGTCTCTAAACTGGAACTGAAGCCAGAGATAGGCCGAACATTATATGTTGATGATTTCTTCATGTGTTTCCGTGGCAAGAGCCTGAGAACCATTGAACGACACCTCCAACTTGCCATAGATGAAACAGTGAAGTGGGCAGACCAAAATGGCTTCCGATTTTCTCTAGACAAGACATCAGTTATGCACTTCCACTACCGCACTACAACAGACAGACAACCAAATATTGAAATCAACAACAAACGTATTTCTGTAGTGGAAAATACCAAATTCCTTGGGCTAGTCATAGATCGCAAACTTATCTTTGATAAACATATTAAGTACCTCAAGGATAAATGTAACAAAGCTTTCAACCTACTGAAAGTAGTGGCACATCCATGCTGGGGTGGAGACCAGGACACACTCCTCAAACTATATAGAGCACTGGTCCAGTCTCAACTGGACTATGGTCTGTGTATTTATGGATCAACCTGGGCGTCATACCTAGCAATGGCAGAGCGGATCCAGAGCCATGGACTCCGCATTTGTTTGGGAGCATTCAGAACATCCAGAATTAAGAGTTTGCAAGTCGCTGCTAGAGAACTACCCTTAGCCCTTAGACGAGAGAAACTTTCCCTTGAATATGCTATCCGGATTGCCACAAATCCTAACAACCCAGCCGCAGCATTGTTGACAAACCCCAAGCACAAGGCAAAATATGAAGCAAAGAAGAACCAATACATTGCACCCCTTCGGGTGAGGGTATCCCACCTATTAGAAGAAGCGGGAATGTCTCTGGATAATGTACTTAATGTAGAGTACCCGGAAATGCCCCCATGGACATATCACAAACCAGAGGTCAGAATGGACCTTACCGCGCTTAAGAAAGGGGTAACATCTAGCACCACATATCAAGCAGCATTCAATGAACTGCATGATAGTTACAGAGATCACGTACCAATCTACACCGACGGATCACATATGGCAGACAAAACAGCATCTGCAGCCGTTCTAGGACCTCATGCCTTCAAAGAACGCCTGCCAGACGAAGCCTCCATCTACACAGCAGAGCTACATGCATTATACCTAGCACAAGATCACATTGAGACATCAGAAGGCAACAACTACCTGATTGTATCTGACTCCAAATCATCACTGTCAGCAATGCAGCATAGCAAGTGGACACACCCTCTCGTGAAAAGAGTGTTGGAACGACACTATAGTCTTGCTCTAGCTGGAAAGAAGATAGCGTATGCTTGGGTACCAGGCCATGAAGGAATCCATGGCAATGACCTAGCAGACGTTGCTGCCAAAAAATCAAGTTCCAATAGATATGCCTCTACCATCAGAGGACCTCAAACGGAAAATCAGGAAATACATCCAACAAAAGTGGCAAGAGTTATGGGATGCTGAAAGAGACAATAAACTCTACAAAATACAGCCCAAGATAGGCACAACCAAGAAAGCCAAATGCAAGAGCAGAAGAGAAGAAATTGTCATGAACAGACTAAGAATAGGCCACACCAGACTAACGCATTCACACCTCCTGAAGAGAGAACCCAGACCGCTTTGCAACAGGTGTCAAAAACACCTGACGGTGGAACATTTCCTTGTGGAATGTAGCCAGTGCCAATACCATCAATGTACAACACTGAAAGAGTTATTTGATACCTGCAGACCGGATACAATACTTGCATATGTCAAGAACCTGGGATACTACAGTCAAATTTAAACAGTAGAAACTTTCTTCCATAAAACCTTTAGGCACAAATAGCCATCACCAGTAGCTGACATGCCGTAAAACACTAACTAACTAACTAACTTTGTTATTCAGACCCCCCGTAGTTACTGGAGGAGGGCAGTTGGCAACAGAACCATTTGAATCAGGTAATGCTTAGGGGCGGACAGGTGAAAGCCCTTGTCCCAAATCATAATTATTTTATGTGGGTTTCGCTATGGCTATATTCTACCACACCTCGATTTCAAAAGTAACAGAAAAATGACATATTTATTGTCCACTATCAAATCCCCCTAAAATCTGGGTTTTATTTAGATAAATCATTTCATAGTCAGTAGATTATCATGATTTTCTACAGAATTCCCTCTCACCATATATAGAACAAATTTAGCGACATATGTGTATTCACCTCTTTGTACCTGGAATCTGTGATATTTGTATTTGTGAGAAATGTGATATATTTGTAGTTGTCGATGAGCTGTGTTTACTTTCCTACTCAGTTTTTACAACAGAGTTGACTGAGGTGAGTCTATGTTGTACTCACCCAGTTTTCAAGCCACTGGCATCATGCCTCACTTGGGGCAGATACCAAGAAGAGACTGATTGCCTACACCTGTTGTCAAGACAGGACCCTTCTAGCCTTTGCCACTGATCTATCAAAACGCCATCATTACTTGCTCTCCCCTTCTCTGGCCAGCTTCTATGTTGAACTTTGAGTCAAGTTCAAGTTGGGTAATTTCTTTTTTTTATTTAAGAACATAGTACAGGTTCACCATTTGGATGATCTTTGAAGGGTTTGCTCATTAGTTAGTGGTAACCCTTTAAGGGACACTAATGCATTTTTTTTTATGTGAATAACTTCTTCCCATAGAGATAGCATTGCAGGGCCGATCCACACACCCCCAGTGGCGTAACGTGTGCCGATCCACCACAGCGGCCGATCCACCACTGCAGCCTCGTTCTGGGTGCATGTAAACATTCAAAATGGCGATGGGCACTCATGCGGTGAACTACGATAACGGATTTTGCTAATTTTCAGTTAATTAAACACTTTAAAACCATAAAATAAATATAGAACTAAACTCCCCTGGTGTCCTCGGTGGCCGATCCACCCCTCGGGGGAGACCCTCCTCCCCTCGTGGTGGATCGGCCACCTTGTACACCACGGTCGTTTAGTTCTATCTATTTATGCATCATGTCTATTGGTCCTTATGATGCATGAATGCAGCCCTGGGGAGTTACTCGGCCTGGCTATATTCGTACATTTCCAGAGGGTCGGCTTAATGATGCACCAATGAAGTGCTGGCGAGCATAGTCACCCGAACTTCATTGGTGCATCATGGCGACCAGAGGACATGATGCACTCCTGCATTAACTGCCTTTAAGGGGTTAATCATCAATAGGGATCTTCACATCAGCGGTATGATCAATAGTAGAGATATCACTTTTACTGCTTCTCCTGTAGATACCGTAATCTCCCGCGTATAAGACGCGCTGCATGTATAAGACGCACCCCAAACTCAGCACATGCATTTTCGCGTATAAGACGCACCTCTTAGGTACCAATTTTGTAAATTCAGTACATTTCTATAGTAAAATTACCCCTCGTATAAGACGCACCCCCAAATTTTTGTACATCCTATAAGACTCCCCAGCATTTTGTTTGGCGTAGAGGACACGTCTTATACGCGGGAGATTACGGTAGCTAAACTTTTCGTCTACTCTAGGCTCTCTGAAGATAAGATATCAGCAGTATTAGTCAGGAAATAGAGAGATGAAGACCTCCATGTTCTGTGACTGCCAGGTTTACTGGATAAAAGAGGTCAGAATTGTCTACAATGTACAACCTGTGTATCCAGCTGATGTTTTTTGTTTTGTTTTGTTTTTTTTTGCTATTTTTTTCTCTGCTCTATCTTTTTACTAGTCTGACCTCTCACACCCACCTGACGGCCTGGCATCGATTTAATACTGCCGTTAGATTATATTTCTCTGGTTTATAGAATCTATTTTAGGATCCAATAGAAATCTAAGCACAATTCAGAGATGCCACTTTTCCTAACTTTTTAGGAATTCCGATTTTTGGTTTTCATTCCTATAGGTATATTCTATTGTAAATTGAGAAAATTAGGAGGATTTCCGAATTTTTGGGCATCAGTGAGTGGCATCCCTGGGCACATTGAATTTGAATAATTACAGGGAAAGAGTAATGGATGCCCTGCTCATAATAGAGCAATAGATATTTAATGGTGATATAGAGGGGTTTCAGACCATTCACCCCCCAGCCATCCGGCCCCTGACCATTCAGCCCCTTACCGTTCAGCCCCTCATACATCATAACTACGTCATAAACAAAAAGCAAACAAAATTGGCGTATTTATGATGTATTTATGACATACTTATGATGTATTTATGACGTATTTAAGGGCAAGCCAGTAGCAAAAGGATTTAGACAGCATATGATATATTACTGACATACTTATGATGTATTGATGACGTATTTATGACGGAAATTACAAGGAGTGATTAAACAAAGACTGGTGATGTATCTATGACGAATTTATGACGGAATTACAGCAGGAATTAAGAGAAAGGGCAGATGACGTATTTATGACGAAGTTATGAGGTAAATATGACGTATTTGGGGCCAAAAAGCTAGGGGCCGAATGACAGGGGGCTGATTGGTAGGGGCTGTTTGGCAGGGGCCGAATGACCTACAATCATACCAAACAACAAGTCATTCTGAGGGTGGTTACATATTTTATTTGTCCTTTTCTATGCCCCTTACCTAGCCCACTTAAAAGGGTCTATATCTCCTCTTTCCTATCCCCTCGGGATGTGTGTGGTGCACATATGCGCGGGCACTGACACATTCTTCTGTGAAATTGTGTAATTAGTTCTCGCCATGAATATGACAGCTGTTGAAATGGCGTTAAACATCTATTACTCACTCACTCACTCCCTTTTCTGTTTGTGCATAGTTGTATTTTTGTTGTGTCAGTTTGACTCAGACTGAGGCATTCTGGTCTCGCACATTTTGCCCATCAATTCATGTTTATTCATGCCTATAGGCTGGATAAAAGTAGGAGGGAAATCCATATGGGGTCTAGCCCATTCAATGTCATAGCTGTTGAAATTTCTGAAGATATATTCATGAACTCAGAAGAGGAATTTTCTGTACCTCCACTCTGTTTAAAGCATGACACAACTCATGTCTGCCATTACCGGAAGTAACCGGAAGTCACCGGCTTCAAGTTTATTAAGCAAAACACTAGATGGCGCAACCCCGCAACATCTCCTCCTTTAAGTTATAGTTATATCATTTGAACAACAGATAACATAAATGTCATACAAAATACAAACACAATTCACTGATAACAGTAACAATAAATCCTTAGAAAATACAGATCAAATCACATTTAAGTGTATCTGGCCGGACGTTTAACCTCGCGCCCACTCCTCGTAACTCTTTGAGGTACATTTGGGGTTTTTGGCTTTGCAGCCTGAATTGGTTCTCGAACAGGAGATTGAACCTTGGCTGGAGTTGTGGCCTTTTTAGGAGTTGGGGCCTTTTCAGGTGTTTTGACTCTGACAGGAGATTTAATAGGAGTTCGGATTATTACAGGAGTTTGAGCTCTTATAGGAGACTTTGACTTTGACCTTACAGGAGTTACTGGTGGTGTTGGTGTGACTCTTACTGGAATGTCTTGTACAATTTGTTTTTCACCTACTAGATCTTTCTGTGGCATTATGTCTCTTCTGTTTCTCCTATATACTCTATCCCCCTTTTTAACATGGTATGAGCGCGGCTCTGGACCAACTTTGGTCACATTACCAGGAACCCAACCAACTTTGGTTCTGATCCTAACCTTTTCTCCTTCTTTGAGATTTTCCCTCTCATCCTTTAAAGCAGTTCTGTCATAATATTGCTTATTACGCTCGGCTTTCTTCTCTAACATATCAGAGAGATTAATTTGTACAGGCTTTGGTCTGAGCTGATTTGTAGTACTCGGAATAGTTGACCTGAGGCGTCTACCCATGTTCAACTGTGCCGGTGAACCAAGTCCCTCGATTGGAGTATTTCTCCATTCTAACAATGCTAAGTTTACATCTGTACCAGACTGTTTTGATTTCTTTAGAATCGCTTTCAAGATTTTGACTTGGCTCTCCGCAAAGCCGTTGCTTTGGGGATACTCAGGTGAACTCATAATATGAATGAACCCATATTCTTTCGCGAAATCAATAAAAACCTGACTTTTGTACTGCGGACCGCCGTCCGTAATGACCTGCTCAGGAATTCCTTCTCGACCAAACACGTCCGCAAGGTAATCCCTGACAGTCTGACTAGTACAGTCTTGAGGAAGTTTTGTGTACTCGACAAATTTCGAATAGTAATCGGCTACCAGTACATACATATCACCGTCTAACATGAATAGATCACTGGCTACTTTCTGCCATGGTCGCACTGGTATTTGACTGATAATCATGGGTTCCTTCATTTGCTTTGATTTGTGTTCAGCACATACGCTACATGATTCGCACATTTCTTTGATTTCAGATGTCATTCCTGGCCAAAAAAAGACATCTTTGGCCCTGCGAATACACTTTTCAATACCAAGGTGGCTTTTATGCACCTGTTGCAACATTGATTTCCGCATAGATGTAGGTATCAATAGCCTGTCACCTCTCAAAACTAGTCCTTCGCTTACATAAATTTCATCTCTCATATTCCAATATGGTCTTACTTCCATTGGAACTAGCGTTTTGTCATTTGGCCATCCAGATGATGCATATTTATGCAACATCTGCATGCTTACATCATTATCAGTTGCCTCCTTGAGGGCTTTCAATCTTACGTCGCTGATTGGCAAATTTTGTACAGTATGCACTTGTATGTCACCATCATCGTCTACTTTTTCACTACAACATGGCCCTCTACTTAGAGTATCGGCCACGGTTAGATCTTTACCTTTACGCCATACAACTGTAAAAGTATATTTCTGCGTTTTGAGCATCATACGCTGAATTCTTGGTGGTGCTGACGCTAGCGGTTTCTTATACAATGTTTCTAGCGGTTTATGATCAGTTTCGATAGTTACATCGGTACGTCCATAGATATAGTCATGGAACTTCGAACATCCCCATGAGATCGCTAACATTTCTTTTTCGATTTGCCCATAGTTCTTTTCAGATTGGGTCAACACTCTTGATGCATACGCGACTGGTTTGTTACATTGAAACATACATGCACCGAGTCCGTAACTCGACGAATCTACAGAGATCGTAATTTTCTCTTTAAGACTATAGTATGCTAACACTGGAGCACTTGATATGGCACTTTTTAACTCTCGGAATGCTTTCTCTTGGGGTTCATCCCAGTGCCATTCTATCTTACTATTCTGCAATATCCTTAACGGTGCTGCGATTTTCGAGAGATTTTGAACGAACTTACCCACATAGGTTACCATTCCCAACCACCTGGTAATGTCATCAACATTCTCTGGTGTTGGAAAATCTGTGATCGCTTTCACTTTCTCGGGATCAATTTCTACACCTTTGTCTGAAAAGATATGTCCTTGATACACAACAGAACTAACCGCAATGCGACATTTGTCCCGGTTTAGACCAAGACCACGTTCTAACGCTCGATCTAATACATTCTCTAGAATTTTGTCGTGTTCTTTCTGGTCTTTTCCCGCGATCAGTATATCGTCTCTGATTATCTCTACACCTTCGATCCCTTCAAACACTTCGGTCACCGTTCGTTCCCACACTTCAGACGCTGAGGAGATACCGAACGGCATCCTTTTGAACCTATATCTACCGAAAGCAGAGTTGAAAGTCATCAACTTTGAGGTTTCTTCTGTGACCCTTATTTGATAGAATGCTTGCCCTGCATCTAAAACAGAGAACACTTTCTTACCAGATAGACATGCCGCAATATCCTCGACACTTCTCATTGGATAATGCTCGCGCATAATCCCTTTGTTTAGTTCTTTCGGATCTATACATAACCTCAATTTTCCGTTTGCTTTCTCAATTATTACTAGAGAATTCACCCATTCGGTCGGTTCAGTTACTGGTTCTATCACATCTTGCTCAACCAACGCATCTAGAGCTTCTTTCAACCTTTCTAACATGGCATGCGGAACTCTTCTTGGCGGATTTACAACCGGTTTGACATTGGGATCCATTTTACAATCATATACTGTCCCCTTTATGCAACCCAAACCAGTGAACACCTTACTGTACTTTGGGTTTGCCAAAAGTGACTTGGGGTCGGTCTTTTTTACTTCGCATGTGCGCTTAATCAACCCCATCTCAGCACATGTTCCTAAACCAAGGACTGGGGTTCCTCGGTGAACTACCATGAATTCTACAGCATAAAGCTTATCCTTATAGAGAATTTCAAGTACTACGGTCCCATACGGTCTAACTTTGGTTCCGAAATAGCCAACTAACTTTGATTTGGTAGGTCTAAGATAATTGTTTTTCGCATAGTCACGGTCATATAAATCTTTGGGCATTGTGTTAACCTCACTACCTGTGTCCAATTTGAATGTTACCTTTTTACCTTCCGCGGACACATTGACCGTCCAATCCTTCGGTTTCGCGGCTGACTGCACTTCATGTACCTTCTGAAACTTAACATTTTCATCAACATTTTTCGGTACATTTTCATTGACATTTTCAACTTTAATTGTTTCAACAAACAAATAGTCATCATAATCATCATTTCCCCCATAATCTTCAGTCTCATCATATAGTTCATGAGTATTTCTCGAATAGCACATCTTCGAGTAATGTCCAATGTTCTTACACTTGTGGCATTTTGCATTTGCTGCTGGGCACACGTTGCGGTAGTGAAACGCATAACCGCACTGTTCGCATGGCTCAACCTGGTCATCTTGGCGTTGACGATCACCGTAACCGCCACGACCTCTACCGCGTCCACGACCTCCGCCACGATTACCACGACTGCCCTGACTGGAACCATGACCTCGGCCACGACTACCACTATAGTCATTGCCTCAATCATCACTACGGTCGTTACCACGACCACGGCCGCGTCCGCGACCTCGACCTCGTCGATGGACTGCATCAACGCTAGCACTTGCTGACAATTCCGTTCTACGAGTACGGATTTCATGGGTGGAGAACATTTGCAAAGCTTTTTCTAGTGTCAGGTCTTTTTCATCATACAGCTTCTCAGATAATTTTTCATCCGGGAGCATCCCCCGTACAAGCTGGTCTCTTATGGCACTATCTTCGGCATCACCAAAATTACATGTTTCAGCTAATTTACGCAGTGCACTCACAAACTGATTTCCAGTTTCTCCAGCCTTTTGCTTTCGTTCATAAAAATCTTGTCTTTCCACCATTTCATACTGTTTTGGAATACAATGTTCTTTAAATTTCTTCAAAACTTCTTTGATTTTATACTTGTCTTCATCTTCATCAAATTGCAGAGTTTCATATACTGCCCTGCCCTTGGCACCGATCAAATTGAGCAGCATCATTACTTGTCGTTTTGATTCTAGTGCATCGTATGCACATGCAGCCATAAAAATTTCGAACTCTGATTCAAAAACTTTCCAATTGGTGGCCATATTGCCTGTGAATTCAAGGTCTTTGGGTGGCTTGAACGGAAGAACCATTTTTACAGTCTTACTTTGACTTCACAGAATTATGGAGAATACACTTGGACTTGGCCTGACTATGAGTATGACTTGGCACAAATTTCAACTGGCAACTCAACTTGAACTTGAAACTGGTAACACAACAAAGTTCAACATTGGTGGTCTTCCACAACTGTCCAGTACTTACAGTTACATGTATTCTCTCATTTCTTACACTTTCCTTGAAGTCATAATGTGTCTATCACCACATATTTCTTGTTTCTTCTGACACCATGTTTAAAGCATGACACAACTCATGTCTGCCATTACCGGAAGTAACCGGAAGTCACCGGCTTCAAGTTTATTAAGCAAAACACTAGATGGCGCAACCCCGCAACACACTCCACAAACAACAACAACAACATTTCCAATAACACTTTTCCTGTGTTCACCCCTGATGTCCGTATACATGCTAGACTAAAGTGCAGGTCAAAAAGAAGAAGAGAAAATACTGATTTTTTTCAAATGCGTATTTAGGTGCAGGATGGACTGCTACAATACATAAATACATGTACCCCCCCCCCCCCAGCTGTATGTCTCTTTGTTGTGTCCTCTATAATACATGTATAGTATTGAGTGTGGGTACTGCTATCCCCGCTATGCCCCAGTTCTCTTGCCCAGTGTTATTATACACTGACTGATATGTATTTTTGTAGCATCATGGACTCATGGATACTTATAAGTCCACATAGATTTTAGCACAGTACATTTCACTGGAAAATAGACCACTAAATTCGACATGGTGATTTCTTGAAATCGGCATGTGTCATGGCCATTAGCGACATGAGGAAATGGATTAGTGACGTAACAGGGGATCTCTTAAAATCAACATGGGACATTATTATGTTCTTAGACGTGACAAGGGACATGAGGATTAAAGTGACATATGACATGGTTATTTCTTAAATCGGCATGTTACATGGGGAGACCCTCTTCCCATCCTGGACACCCGACACCCATGGAAAGCTCTTATCTTGCTGAATGTAAGTTGTAATACAACAATACAAGGGGAAATCAGGCAAAACATGCACTAGGTTTTATATATGAATGCAATACACTTAGATCCATCCATGAGTGCACATGTACCCACCAGTAGAACTAGTTGAACTCTCCTACGTCTACCCAGTAGTAATATACATATATAGGTTAGTGTGCATAATACTAAGGATGTGTTTGCAGAGTGTCAGGATAGTCTCAGGATGTGGGTCATTAGATCATAACCCCATTATAGTGTGTAATGCATGACCTACTGGTATGTTTTAATACCTGGGCTATGTCTATAAAGGCTACTGCAGATACGCAGATTGTTGTAACTGTCTAGATTGACTATGACCTTGGGTCTTAGTAGATGAAAATGATTAACCCTTTTTAAGGGTTTTTAAGGAGTGCACTCCTGCATTAGCATTGGATATCCCCAGTCTTCAACTAATAGTATACAAGTAACAAGAAAAAATATCCCCTTAAGGGAACCAGTGAGTAACAGATTTGGATAACGAGTGTAATCTATGTGCACCATTTTACAGTGATTCAGTCATTAAGAATTAACAAATACACGACCTGTTTTATATTAACCCTTTAAGGCCGCTTGAATGTATGAATGTATCATGCCCATTGGTCGTCAATGAAGTGCTGGCGAGACTGCTCGCCAGCACTTCATTGGAGCATCATGACGACCCTCCTGGACTGTCATGCATCATGAAGACCAATGGTCATGATGCGACCCTTAAAGGGTTAAGTTAATGGCTGATTCTAACAATGTTCAAAATCTGGTCCCTGTTGTGCCCTCTAGGTCTGGGTGCACCTTATAATAAGGGAGGTGCGCCTTATAATGCGAGGTATTACAGTAAGTAAAACCTTGTGTATAAGCCACACCCTAAGTTTCTTATGTTGTTATATTTATAGGTGTCTGAAATGGTCTATAAGTTGAAACTTATACACGGGGTTTTATAGCATATCTTGATCTCTTAAAGTGTTTTCTAAAGTCCATTTACGAATGACATAAATAAATTAAAGATAAAGTGGTGTACTCGGTTCAGTAGCCAGAGCTGCCTTGTTATAAACCCATGGCTCCATTTGTATTGATGACTCGGGGTTTATGAATGACAGAGATATACCCATAACTTCCCAACCTCTCCCCAAGAGTCTGTGTGTATAGTACTGTATATTTGTGTGAATATCAGTTGTAAATCACTCTGGTCACAGGTTATTACTACAGCTATCATGCTTAGAGACAATTTAGTTCTTGCTCTGGTCCTTTAGGAACAACATAAAATTCTAAACAACCTTGAAGCTTTTAACTGTGAATAGATTATCCTATAATGAATATTCTGCTCATTTTCTTTTCAGGTATATAGCCAAGTCATAACTGGAGATTTCGTAGCGGGTCGGTGTTATCATTTGTGGTTCCACCACACGGTGGCAGCGCAGTCACCATGTTGAAGAAGTTTGTGAGTCAGGCGCTGAAGGAGCGAGTAGGGACGTCTCGTGTTGTCGACCACATTAAAGACACATACGACTATGTAATAGGTTAGGAGAGCATTTTGAGTTATAAAATCAAGACTGAATTTGATATTGTCAAAGAGTAAGTTAAAAGCCTTATCTCATGCAAAAATTGTGCTTTGATATCAATTTGTATATCTCCGCCATAGGAGTTCAGTTTACCTTTTTTTATATCCATAGACATGGGATATGCAATATGGACCTTTAGCAGCGACACCATTGCCAATGTGTCTAGTTTATGTACTGTAGTGCATGTTTTAGTGCAGGTCTTCAAAGTAGTGCAGGTCCTGTTTTGGTGCAGGGTAAAAGTTAAATGCAGGATAAATCGGAGCCGAAGTATATAAAGTGCAGGTGTACTAAAACAGGCTACTACGGTAATCATCTCTGCAAGTAACGAATATAAATTGATTATCATCTGATTCTGTCCTTAGTTGGTGCTGGAGCTGCAGGTAATGTGTTGGCCAGTCGTCTGACGGAGGACCCCAACACACGGGTCCTGCTCCTGGAGGCCGGCGGAGATGATGCAAAGAACCCCAAGGTGCACATGCCTTTATCGTCAGCGTCCCTACAGGGCACCGCATTCAGCTGGAACTACAAGAGTGAACCACAGAAAGCCACCGGGCAGGATCTAAAGGAACAGGTAGGGGGCGGTACACTGAATCTGACCTCTGTAATGTCACAGGTATAAGCCGCAACTTATACCGTAAATTCTCGCATATAAGCCGAGCTTATACCAGAATCCAAATCAAAATTAGGCTTATAGGATCAGCCAAAAAAAGGGGTGTGACTAAAAGGGCTATTCTTGGAGCATCTGATTAATTCAGTCCATAACAAACCACAAAAAAATATCTGAATTAGTTGATGTTTCCCACAGAAAATTTCCATCCCACGAGGACGCGGTCTCGGTGGTTCTAGCTCCATTAACTTCATGGTTTACACGCGTGGGTCGCGATATGATTACGACGACTGGGCGGCAGCTGGATGTCGCGGATGGAGCTATGCTGATGTACTGCCATACTTCATGAAGGCCGAGGATAACTCGAACAAAGAATTTGTGAAGACAGGTATGTAGGCCACTCTATTCAGATTATCGTAATCTCCCGCGTATAAGGCGCAGCTCACGTATAAGGCGCATCCCCAACTAAGATAATGCAATTCCATGTATAAGGCGCACCTCTAAGGGCAGATTTTTGTTAATTTAGTACTGTTCTATAGTAAAAATACCCCCCCTATAAGGTGCACCCCAAACTTAAGGCAATGTCCCTCCCACGTATAAGACTCAGCAGCATTTTGTTTGGCCTATAAGACGCGCCTTATACGCGGGAGATTACGGTACCAGGAATTCCTTGTTTAGTTTTATCAAGGTTTATTTCCCAAACTAGGTAAATTTCCTGGGAAAAGTTGTCCAAAATCTCTGGTTTATGTTAGCCTATAGGTAGTATCTGTGAGAGATAGTAACAAGAAAGATTTTAGTATGTGTTCCATAACCAAAACCTCCCATCACTTAATGTTTTAGATCAAATCAAAGATAAACAGTTGTATTAAAGAAGGGCATTTGATGCAACTGGCTGGGTCTGTTCTCACATACTTTTCCTAGTTGAAATTGTCCCTCACTGATCGACCTGTGTCAAGAATATTAATAAGAACACAGATGAATATGAAAGGGTAAAGGGAAATGACATGAGTAAAAGTTACTGTTTTACAGAATCTGTCTTTCCTTTAGCTCTTTTCTAGTAGTATTACATATACATGTCAGTTGGTATCATAATACAGTATGAAGGTTTATAGACTTGCTATATCATGCCAACATTCATATAGTCTTTTGTATTTTCAGGTTACCATGGTCGCGGGGGTCCTATGAAGGTAAGTGACCTCACGGTGACTCCGCTAATCTCGATGTTCCTCCGGGCAGCGGGGGAACTTGGACACCCACTCATTGACCTCAATGGACCCAATAACTTAGGTATGTTGGTTAGTGTTAAAATTATTCATGATCAAAGGTAAATGTATGATATTGACAAGATTCCTACTTTTAGAATCATTTTAGGTCTATTCACTTGTCTTTTGAGATATTGAAATCAAATACAGGAAGTGTCTCTGCAAGTCTAAATTCCCTAAACATTTTCTAATCAACCTTTGCTTAGTTAAGAATATCCCTAATGTAAAACCTCCAAAAAACTAGGTTTTAGCAAAACCTTTTGAATAATTGGGTGGGGGTGGGGGAGGGGAGGGGGATCTTCAGGTATCTATTCGGCAATAAAAAAGAATTGCCTTGACTATGCGTCCGCCTTGTACATCCATCAAGCCTTGACATATATCAGACTGTACTTCTGATGAAAAATTATATCAGCATGTTTTGTTGTGTGCAGGTTTTGGTAATGGACAGGGTAACCTTCATGATGGAATGCGGTGGAGCACGGCTCACGGATACCTCCGACCGGCTATGGAGCGGCCAAACCTCGATGTAGCTATTGGTGCTCAGGTCCAACGGGTAGGCTCAATTTTATGTTTGAGTTCATATTTGAGTCCATCATTGATGATTTAAGTATACTTAATTCATTCCTCATTTGTACTAATTATAATGTAGATGCTTTTCCTATCTTTATCAGAATACCTACTAATTTCCCCACAGACAGTTTACCAGGAATGTAAAATTCTCAACATGTTTGTGCAACTTTGAGTTAGGTGTGTCATTAGTTTGGCAAAGTCACACATGCTACCAATTGTTCCTTTTGTCACACATTTACTCAGTAGGAGTTCCTGCGCCTTATAAAATAAGCCAAAAGCCTGGGTGCGTCTTATAGGAAGGATACTTTTACTATAGACTAAACCTTCAAAAGTAAAGCCCCAGCTACACCTTGTAGCATAACCTTCAAACTTGATCAGGGTGCGCTTAATATGAAACATGGGATGCGCCTTATATGCCAGGTATTATGGTACATAAAATAGGTAAAAGAAAAATGTTATATTGGACTTTTTTCTTTTATAATAATGCTCCTTTTGCCCCCAGGTAAACTTTGCTAACCTAGAGGCTACCAGTATGGACGTAACACACAAGGACCAGCCCCGGGTAGTTAGCGCTAACAAAGAGATCATCATATGCGCTGGCGCTATCGAGTCACCCAAGATACTCATGTTATCAGGCATCGGACCTGCTGAGGAGCTACAGAAATTTGATGTAAGAAAACAAAAGTTGAGGCTTAGGGAATGTGGGACTTAATATATGTAAAGTGGTTCTAAAATGAGAGTAATTAAAGCCAGTTATGATAGATATTTATGATAATATTTCTCATGTCATTTAGGTAGAGTTTGTGCCATGAAAATGATTTGAAAAATTTGCATCCCAAAATCATTTAAGATTGCGAATGTCTGATCTAAATGTAGAGAATTTTCCACACAAAAAAAAATGAGAACAAATATCAAAAACTCATCAGTTGAAACACACAGTTGGGTCTTCAGATTTTAGCATCTCGAGCTATAAAACAAATCTTTAAATATCATTAATTAAAATTTTCCCTAGAGTTCCTTGAAATTGTAAAGATTAATGCTTCTCGATGTGGCCAACATCACCCTGAGTATTAGCAGCACATAGCATATGAGATACTTTGATTTAATCACATTGATTGAGTACCAAACTCATTTGGGTTGTAACTGTATTTTAGAAAATCACTTTGTGCAATAAAGTATAATATGAATTAAAAAAGAAATGTGTGTGTCCATGTCTGACAGATTCCGGTGGTGGCAGACTTACCAGTCGGTGAGAACATGCAGGACCACCCCATGTGTGTGGTGGAGTACAAGATCGACAAACCAGTCAGCATTAACGTAGACAACACATACACCAGCTCCAACCAAGTCACTCAGGACTACCAACAGTATATGTTCTTCAAGGGAGGTGAGGACACCAAACATACTTTACTATAATGGCCTGATTAAGTGCCCGGGGTCTCTAATAAGCGCCAGACTTGAATAAGCGCAGGGGGTATAGGGGTCTTGAAATTATTCTTATGCACTACAAACTGTATCGGGGTAGAGAGGCGCTCATACGGGCCACTAGGGTAGCCTGTTAAAGTGGGTTGTTGTCTTTTTCATGGAAAACAGGAATCCAATACCCCCAGTTGTCAGAGATTTTATGAATGTCTGAAAACTCCATCCAAACCTGCACTTTTTTGGAAAAAAATTTGTTATGGCCTCTCTTAATTAATATGTACATTTGTACTAATTCATGCAGATTACACTTGTACGTGCATAACACTATGATGTAACTGGCAATGGCGCCATGCTGCACCATTCCCACGCTACACAGTAGTTAGGCTGAAAGGCAGATTCGTTGAGACGAAAAGTAACGTAACCAATGTGATGCTCCAACGTCTGCATAGAGGGTGCCGGGGACAGAGTGGCCGCCTGTGCTACGCGCTCCCTTCTTTACTGCATAATACTGTAATCTCCCGCGTATAAGGCGCATCTTATACGAGGGGTTTTAGTTCTTCCTGGATCCTCAAGGGGGATGCCAAGAGCTTTATTTTGATATGTTACACTCCCCCTAACTCAAAAGATAACATAGGGGTCCTAGCTACACATTGCTTTTTGAATTTTGAAAATTCATTCAGTAGAACCAAAGTTATGAATTTTTAATTTTTTTGACAACATTCTTCAACTCTAGGTGCACCTTTTACGCGAGATCCGCCTTATACGCGAGAGATTACGGTAGAAACCCTACACTGGACCCCTGCAGTTTTTTTAATAAGCATTTCGGTCATGTCGCTGCCCCTATATCTTTCTAATACACATGGTATTACTTCCCTTTCATTATACCCTGTAAATTAAGATGCCATTGATTCCCTGTATTGGGATAATTTAGACTTTGAATGGTGCGCACAGTACTGAGGCATCCAAAATTGTCCCCCAGACAATATGGCGCGGTCCGTGTGCATGTGACATGTAACCCTGGTGACGCGCTAGGCATTGTGGTTACTGTCCGCACGAATCAGTCAGCTCCCTGTCCCATCAAAACATAGGGGCCTTAATATTTCCTGTCTGTATAATTACACCCCCCTCCCTTCTAAACCCCCTGTCTGAGACCACCCCCATACACTGAAGCAGAAAGCCAATACCTTTAATGTGACAATGCATGATGCTACTGTAGTGTAGCACCAAAGTGTGAAAAGGCCAAGGCTAACACCCAATAACCCCATACTGCCATAGCCACCCTCCCAGCATCCAAGAGATGTCTCCAGAATGGGTTCTGGAGATACCAGGTAGATCAGTCACCCCCTCCACCCCAGGGCAGACTGCATCAGTGTTATCCGGCCGCGAGGGGTGAGAAACGGTGGAAAAACAGCGTGAAGCACATCTAAGGAAGACGATTCATGCACAGTAGTGGTGCTGCTGACTGGTGGAGAATGAGGGAACTAGATTTACTGTAAAAGTGGATCTTTTATTGAGGTTCAGGTCCTTGTTCCTTCAGTAGAAAAGCAGTTTCTAGACTCTTTGTATTCATCTAAATATAAGCCTTTCTAATCATTTCTACTATACTCATAAATAGACTAATACCCTTAAATTGCATTGTTCCTAGGTTACCTGGGAATCCCCATAGCGCAGGCAGCGCTAGGATTCCTCCGATCTCCCCTCGCCTCGACTACGTCCATGGCACCCGACATCCAGATACAAATGGCATCCTCATTATCTGCAGGTCTACTAAGGAAAACGTGGAACCTGGATGAAGGGGTGAGCCAAGTTACCTGGTATTGGGCCTCTAAACTCAAATAAATTGAACATTTACCAACATTATTATTAATTCATACCAGTATTTATGTATTCATTTTCTGTAAAGGGCAATGCCATAGATTTTCTTACGATTAAGTGGGAATGTAATAGGGATGATTCCATAAAACGAGTGGGATCCTATGTAGCCTTTATTCCCAGTTACCAGTATGTTAATAAAAGGGCTAATGTAAAACCCGCATAAAAGCCACACACTGAGCTCATCTTGTAGATAAGCTATGAGCTACACCTGAAGCTTGAAAAAGCTTGCCATCGTTAACTTTAGTCTATGTCATTTAAAACCCTAACATAAGCCGCACCCTAAGATCGGGGTGATCGTATAAACTACACCAAGGGTCTGAAACTACTCGCATGATTTACACATGGTTTATTGTTAGTAAAGTAACTTGTCCCCAATCAAACAGGCAGACATGATAGACACAGAGGAGGACAAGCCAGGTGTGCTCCTCTCCTCTTATGTACTCCACCCTAAGTCTAAGGGCACCGTGCGCTTACGCAGCCGCCGCGCTGGCGCCAAACCCACCATCGACCCCAACTTTTTTAGCCACGAAGACGATGTACTCACACAGATGGAAGGTGAGCTATTACTTATCAATAAGAATTACATTCTGAATTTGTAAAAATTGTATACAAAAAGAATTTCTGTATACATTAAAAAAGAATTTAGATTTCCTATGATATAGTGCCCTCAAAATTCATAGACCAATGTTTATTTACTGGACCAATGTTTATTTACTGGATCCTTAAGACATTGTTGCACTGGGAATGGGGCAGCACGGAGGTATGGGCGTTGCTGTTCAACTAAACGCCCATACTTTGATCATAATACTGGATAAATTATAATTCTCAGGCTTATCGACAATCTTCAAACTCGGCCAGTCAGAGGAGTTTGCCACGATGCGTGCGCGGCTGGCGGGTGCCGACATAGACCCTAATGACCGTGATGCCCTGGAGGACCTAGCTCGGAGACGGACACTCACTTCTCACCACATCACCTCCACGTGTAAGATGGGCCACCACACCGACCCTACCGCAGTCGTCGACCCTGATCTCAAGTAGGTCTAATATAAACCATAATTATTAGGCAGACCTATACGCAAGGCAGGGAGCATAATACATAATATTGTATTCTTAGCCGATGGGGGAGTGGGGCATGAGATTTCCAACTACACATCATCTTAAAAATTTGATCACCATCACTGCCTTTGTAATGGCCATTAACTCAAGCAGTCACAGAATCTAAAGTATTGAAATGATAATATGAGATCTTATAACATAAGTGACTTCAAAACACTTTACATGATCTTTTCAATCCTTAACTGTTCCAGGGTACATGGAGTGAAAGGTCTGCGTGTAGTTGATGCGTCCATCATGCCCACCATCACATCAGGAGCCACCAGCGCCCCCACCATCATGATCGCTGAGCGAGCTGCTGATCTCATCCGTGGAACTAACAGTGTTTCTCACATCCGGCTCCCTGACGAGGTCCAAGAGGCACTCGAACAGAAGCAAGCACTTGAACAGTGAGCGGGGAAAGAAAGTATGGACAGAAAGTTCTTCCTTAGGGTTGGAATGATGTATGAACGCAGCACTGGTAACTCACCGAGTCTGCATTCATGCATCATAAATATAAATGGGCGTAATGTATTAAAATGCCCTGGGTCTGTGAAGGGCTGAAGGACAGAAGCTTCAGAATGCTCTGCAATGCTGGGTACAGTATCCAGGTTCGATGAATATCCATTACGGCATTAGGACAATTATTTGTCAAAAGGTTGCTTCGTTTAATGCCGGAAGATGGTTGGTAGCACACTGGGACGTATCAGTGAAGCGAAGGTAGCAAGATGTTAGGGGCATTTATTTATAAGCTCACATTTTGTATAACAAGGCCATTTGTGATATACACACATGTAATTATTTCCTAAAATATATCACTGCATCTTTACATGCCGTTAGCCATACCTTTTCTTTATGAAATTTCTGGAAAAGGTCTGTCTGTAAAGTAAAAATACTTTTGGGCTTTTCTAGTGAAGAGCACGTCGTCTGTAAATATTTTGAGGTAGCAATGCTTCACTGATCTTTTCATAAATTTGCTGCTATTCCAGCGCTCATAGATCACATCTATTCTTCGTTTGGTTAGCAGGGATAAAATGCCATTGCCGTTTTCCTGTATTTAAAGTGTATGTCTTATGATCCAAAGAGGTAATATCCCTCATAAGACGTCTATAAAAAGTCAGTATAGTGAGTAGACTTTCTACAGTTAACCTTTTAACCCACTGACGCTGGGTTGATACATGTACTCCCGGAGGGTCGGCCTGATGCTCCAATGAAGTGCTGGCGAGTAGTCTGGCCAGCACTTCATTGGTGCATCATGACAACCAATGGGCATGATACATTCATGCATCAGCGGCCCTTAAAGGGTTAATATAAAACACGTCATGTATTTGTTAATTCTTCATGACTCGATCACTGTAAAATGGTGCACATAGATTACACTCGTTATCCAAATCTGTTACTCACTGGTTCCCTTAAGGGGATGATTTTTCTTGTTACTTGTATACTACATGTATTAGTTGAAGATTGGGGATATCCAATGCTGATGCAGGAGTGTATCATGGTCATTGGCTGGCATTATGCACCAATGAAGTGCTGGCGAGAAGAACTGCTGGCGAGCAGACTCGCAAGCACTGACGCATTAATTAATGCTTCAGTGACCCTTAAAAGGTTGAAGGATAGTTGATAGGTACTATTATTATTGTTTTGAGAAGAGTAGTTAGATTTACACAAATTGTTATCAGATATCTCCAAAAGCTAATAGATACCTCCCAAAGCGAAAGATTATACTCCAAAATTGTATGGTATATGATAGACTCCAGTCTGGAAAAGAACCAGTGGTATCTATGCACAGGAAATTTGCTGAAATGATGATTCATCAAGCAGAAAACCATATAGATTTAAAGAATAAAGAAATTATGTGGACCAAATATTGCCATTACCAGTATTTAGAAATGCCATAGAAAATGCCTTCAGCAGGAGATCATATATATTAGTACAAAGTTAGACCAAGTCTTATGAAATAAGTCTATGCTTCAAGTATCCCGGTTTTGATGTTTGGGATTAATATTTGCAAAATGATCATGCTACTGTAGTTTAGATTCGCGAATTCGAGCCGCGCCGTATCACTAGATTGAGACGCACCCTAAATTTGGGATAAGCTAAAAGCCACACATACCATTGTATCTGTTTCACATATACTGTAAGTCCTGGCTTGTACGTGAGGTTTCATGTAGACAGTAGTCAAATCTATGCTGATGAGATCTCTTGAGAATTTCACTACCAGCCACAGTGAACTTCAGATTCGCATATAAGTGGCGGCTTAGGCGTGAGGTACCACCTCTGGTATTGTCGTTTCGGGCTCGGTCTTCATGATGTGTGTATGACGTTGGATGTGTTTTTTTTACGTTACGTCCTGCTTTGTACAGAGTTTTGCCTGCAGTGTTCATACCATAGTGCTTAATGAAACTCCCAAAAGATGTTGGTCATTACAGATTTCATCAATTTTATTTTGGGAAATTGTGTCCTTAATACCCCAATTTCTTCTCTCTACCTGCCCGAAGCACACCAGTAATGCCCTCACTGCCGTTGGATCACTGGAATTTATTGTCTCAGCAAGATAGAAATGAAAGTGGTGCCTCATTGAAATTGCAAAAATATGTTGACCGAAAACAGTGTTTTAAAATAGATCTGTGTGACACAAAGTAGAATTTGTAGACGAACTTTTTTTCAATGTAGCCTAAAGGAGATTACATTTAATATATCTGTGCCATGAATCTATTTCATATTTTTTGGGGATAAAATTGCCACCACTGTTGCCTAGTACCAGTGTTTATATCTTTGAGAACCAGATGGTCATCAAGACTTTTATCTAGACCTAGCTTGAATGGCTTATCGTGGCTTCCAGCAAAAGAAAATTGTGCCATGAATTTATAGACATTTTATTTATCATTCTGCTTTATAAGGTAAAGTGCATTGCCTCAAAGTACCTGTACATATCATATTATAAAAGAGTTACTGATTATGAGAAATAAAGTTAGTCACACAATTGTGCTACTAAGCATATACCCTGTTCTCTTCATATGCAGGGGGGGTGACCAGTGCTTCAGCGCCATCTTGTGGCAACTGTAACATTCATGTTTGTGTGTATAGCTCAGTATGCCTGAGGAAATTCTTCAATTCTGCTATATTAACACATGAGTCAAATATCCTATGATACATTTACATCACATATACTTCACTCTATGTAATGGGTCCAGGTTAGCTGCATTTCAGTGTATCAGTATGGAGAAATCCATCCTGTTTCAGTTGATATTGGGCCGTTCTAAAGGTCAACTTTGAGCATTTCATAAAAATAATTGAGTCGAGATCCATTAAATCTACTTTTTGTGAAAATTATTTCAATGTCTAATGTATGAGGGGGTGCAGTAGAGAACATTGGAGCACCATTCCTAGAGAGTGAGAAAGATATTTCAATTACCACTAATATGAGCTCAGTGAAGTCATTTCTGGTACATTTCATGTTGGCTTAGTTCCCATGCCACTCACATGATGTCTCCACTGTGTCATACTTTGACCATTTCCTTGCCTTCTAGCTCTGTCATACATGGTCATACTCTAGTCTGCTACAAGGTGGCGCCTAAGCACTGGGCTCTCGTCTTGCTTCATATATATGCATTTATACCAAGATTAGATTGAAACTTTTCAGAGGCAAAGACAGAAGGATATATTAGCTTTATTGAGATTTTTTAAAAAGATTATGCAAAGGAGAAAAAAACTACTCAGGCCTTAGTTTATATACCCTATTTATGGGTGCTTCTGTGGACTATCCGACATCTAGAAGAGTTTCATACTTTTCCTTGTATAGAATCTACCAGGAATTCCTGGTGTTTGGTAAAGATAATTGAGTTTAACTTAATTTCCTATGAAGGGAAATCCAAAATTGTTGTTTTTCCATTTTTTTTGTTGCCCAGCAAGTGGCATCTGTCAAATACACTTGGTTTATGTTTAAGAGAAGGTTCTTGATAACAAGTGGTACGGAAGCTCCGGCATCATGTGTAGGAAGCTGTCTGCCTTTTTCATCTAAAAAAAAATGCCTTTTTCAGAGAAACACATGCCATTTCCATCAAAATAAGACATCATGAAATTAAGCAAATTAACTTGCTTGAAATATGCCATTTATTCTTCTTTAGTTGACACAGGCCTAGCATAGACATGAACCCAGGGACAAAGCTTTTGCCTGGAATTTGGTAGGTGTTGGCTTCTGTGGTATAACCATCTGTATGGTGGAGTAAATCACTAACTGCTGTTATCAACATTGCCAAAACAAATTACCAACCACCATCAGGTTTGTAATCAGGTGAGAGTTAGCTTGTAAAATAGCATAAACAGGCTGTTAAGTGAGGTACTACTTTTAATATGAAGAAGATTAATTGTAAGATTTGCTTACAATAAATTATATCAAAAACTATTACTTAGAAATGTTATTGGTATAAGAAAAAAAATATCTAAAAAAGCTAAAAACCACATTTCCTTACATATAAGGTGCAGCTAGAATGTGAGGCCAGAATCTGCTGCACTAGATGTTTGGGATGCACCTTAGACTAAACTGAAAATGACCAAAGTGTGAGTCCAGGTGTGCCAGATAGGATCTACGTAAGTTGAGGGTGCCCCTATATGTAGGTTCACCTTAAGCCTCGATCATCCAGTTCGTATAGTGGGAATGGACCCTTCCTTAATTTTCAGTCACTGCAATACCTTCTTAACACTGGGGACTGGACCATTCCTTATTGACACAGTGCACTGTCGTCTTAGGTGCCACTTTCCCACCAAATTAAGACGTTTTTTCCCCCATTTTCAGCAGTATTTTTAAATGTCTTATAGCTTTTACAATTTCTTTCTGAAAAAAAAAAAACAACAAATCATTCAATGCCTTAAACACTTAAGGTTTAATAGCATGTGAAATGAAAATTTTCCAGGCATGTGAAAAGAAGTTATTAGTTTTTTTTTGTACAGCAACCTTATCACTCAAGAAGGCACCTATCAGAAATACATTGCAGCCTATGGGGGGGGGGAGGTAGAAAGACGGCCCTTCTTTTTTTGACTTCCACTATAACATAGAGTCAATGGCAAACCAAAGTTTTTTTGTTATGTATGGAATGTCATAGACATAATGTTAAAGCAACAAAGAAATGCTACAGGGACAGGAGCCCCATGATTACATGATACAACCCTTATCTTACAAGCTGATCCTATATTTCTATTTTGTACCCTAAAGTTCTATGCCTACTTAATATTGAATGACAGTGGGCTGTCTGCTCATTTGCTCTAATGGGAGACCTACAGACTGAACTTTTAGTTTACTGTGCTGTACTTTGAGAAAACCTACATCTGAACATGTACCATACATTCTCTTGTATTAGTCACACCCTTGTATAAGCCGAACCCCTCCCCCTGTCTCAATCCTGTTTATAAATACTATAAAAACAGCTTCATAAGTGTTGTTAGGCCAAAAACAATTGTGTGTTTCAGCTAACATGCTGAAAAAAATTATATTTTCATCCAAAATTGAGAAAAAGGTTAAGGTCAGCCCTGTTTTGCTAGGTAGGGCCAGGTTACCTGAAACAAACAATTTATTTTGTTTTGGCCTTATCCATTAAAAAAAAACAAGATATAAGCAGAGACATCATCTCTAGGTTCCTAATTGAAACTATAAGCTAAGAAGACACATATGAACTCATAGCAGCCATGTTTGAAACCTAAAGCTAAGCTGATGTCCTTCATTGTTTATTTCTTTAAAACTGTTCAGCAAAGAACTAAGGTTGTCTGTGATATTTGTTCAAAGAGCAGTTGAAGTTATCTGCACTACTCTTTTTTTTTTTTTTTTTTTTTTTTTTTACAATGACATTACATCTTTACAACTTCACCATGCAATATGAATAAGCTATATCTCATTGTTAAATGAAATCACATCTTTGTATCTATGTGAACAAATTCTCTTATGGTGTATCATCCTGCTCAGAACATACAAACTAACACGTGGCATCTAATCACTGTAGAACCTATTCCATAAATCAATATTGCACTGGGTCATTTGTGTCCAGCAATACACGTCCGCTAGTTAAATCACTGCAATACCCTCGTAAAAATGATCCAGAATCTTGTCAGCAGGGGCTGGGCTTGAACCCATGACCCCTGCATTTGTAAACCATTGCTCTACTGACAGAGCTAACCAGGCGATCAATTTACCAACACCCACGGGATTGACATATTCCCTTTGCTGTGAGGTACCCTGTAATGAAAATGAGATGATGGCTTTTTAAGTTAACAGACATTTTCATCTGAATCTGTAGTAATATACAGTGGTAGCAAGTTGCAATTGCATGTGGAAGGTCCAGTGTTCGAGGCTAACTTGGCACATTTTTATCAACATTTTTCAAGTACATTTTCTAAAAGTTTATTTTTTTTTGGATTTGGTCCGATACTAGCAAACAAGGAAACAGCTAAGACAGCTGGTATCGTGGCCCTGGCCAATATCTCAGGCTGTATTTAGGAAGGGGTCCTCAATACACATTGCAGGCAGAGTCTAGACAATATGATTGCCCATCTTGTACATTTCATCTTAGCCCGTAACAGCCACTCACAGCCTACCATAACCAGTCTAGACATACTGTCTGGGACAGATGGAGTGGATGCGTTTCGCATGCCACCTGTACCCTGTTATGTAGCCAAAAGATGAAGGTCTTTAATTACTATTTAGGGAAAAATGACAAAAACGGTACTGGATGGGTTCGACAATACATGTAGTACTATTCCCTGGGAATGTTTTGTATTCTGTGAGGCTGTTATACAGCAAAGCAGAATACAAAATTCTTCACCCACTCAGTACTGTCTAAGTATTCTTACTTGTACCGTTTGGACGTCCACTTACCAAGCAAATCCATATAGTTGCTACCTAAATTCTACCTAGATATACCTCTCCTTAACATCCATTTAGGAACAATATGTGTTTACTGAGGTTTAAAGATCATATCCCAGCTAAAATTCTATCATTTTTAGGTCATGCCATAATTGCATGGGTTCTATCTTCATATAAACCCTCCCTAAGTTTCGAACCATTATGTGATGTATTTCAGCAGGAAATATGGACATTATTACCCCAATTTTTTACTGTAGGTCGACAGTAAAACAACTTGATAACATAACAAGTCTTTGCTCCTTCATGGATAAGTGATCACTGCTGTACACTGGGTTCCTAATGGCCCATTAGTGACATCTTGTGGCTAGGAGAGACACTTCATACTCTCAAATTGTACTTGAAACAAAGGGTTCACATTATCATATGCTGGTCTTAGGTTGCACAGGGTTAACAGATGTAAAAAAAACATAGAACACAGCAGGTTAACCATTGTAATAGACATCGCATAGAACACATACCATATTCGATGTAATAAGCGCACATACCCTAATAAGCACAACACCTTGGGCTATGGGAGGTGGAGGGGTGATGGTCGGTGGGGTTTCTTTTTTAGCCTATTGGGAAGCTGACTTATTATAGTTCTATCGAGGAGACTGGAGGGAGAGTTGTATTTTCTCTAAATAATTCCAAGGGGTTTACCCAGAAATACAGCTCACTCTAAATTAAGGGAAAGTCTTTGCAATGAGGTTCAACTCGCATTCCGAAATGGGGTAGCTCATAAGACGAAGATCGAACTCGGGATTTCCACCAGTCATAATTTGTCACCTCACTCTAGTCTCCTCTCGCGGTTTAATTTTTTTTGTTTTCCACCACTTCACCTCCACTCGCTATGCTGTCATAATTGTTGGGGAATGATTTAGGACTAGCGTCAAGGGTAGAGCTTTTGTGTTTAAATTCCTATGCCCACGTGGAAAGAAAACACAATTGGGTACTTCATCTCCAAGGGTTTTTATTGAATTAAAATAAAGATGCCAATTCACGTCCAATACAATTCAGGATCCAGTGCCGAATGCACAGTTCAATTTTAAAAGTCCTAAACATACGCCTTTAACACAGGAAGGATCTCAATTAGCTCAAACCAACAATCAATTCCAATTCTGCGTCATCCATTTCTAAAATCATCAGGTAGTAATTGCACCACATTTCATAAATGATCTCAAGCACCCAATCCGGGGTGTAAACACTTTCCATCATCGATACAAATGCACGCCAACACTTAAATGAGATTGGTATTCTATCACAAATTCAATGATAATTTGGGTTACCTGAACCTTTTTACAAATGTTGATTTCCACTAGTCATCGTAAATAACATGAACATCCATAATGATCTCCTCGTGACATTTCGAATAACATGAACTTTTGAATTATATCGATCCTTACATGTCATCTCAAATACCATGAACTTTGCAGCTCATCATGGTCTAACTCCAGATTAAATCAGTAATCGCCAATGAATATCGCGGTCACAAACCATTGAGGCTTCAGAACTCCTTCATGGCATAACCTCAAATCAAATCAATAATTCCATGGTGAGATGTTTTCAAGTGAGCTTTGAGAATATAATAATGCGTAGTGATAACCAACGGAAGCTGAACAAAACTAAAACCCTCAGATGTGTGTGTGTCTCCTCTATTCCTTCTATCGGCAGGTCTCTCGGTTGGTATATTTGGAATCGTCAATTGAGTGAGTCGAGACCTCACCAGAAGAAGTCAAGACTCGAAGTATAATTCCAAACTAAAGGGTGTCGAGCCCCATTATATAAGGCTGTGATCCCAGTTGAATAAATTGTTGAAGACCCAGAAAGCACTCCAGAGTAAAGCCCAAGTCTCAGTAAATACTATTCAGAATCCGTTGTGGCACATTGTAGGTGTGAAGGCTGAGCAGTGGCAGTTAAACATTTGAAGATATACCATCTCATTTACCAGCATCTATACCACCAGGGTTGTGCGCTTATTAGAATTGGAGCCTGATACTGACTTAGATGGCACTATAGAAGTCCAATCATACAGTTGTTTAAGGCTGGACAGGAAGCGGCATGTTGATAACATTGGTGGGGGGGGGGGGCTTTTAATGTATGTCAGAGATAATATGAATGTAACAATGGATATGGAGGCATCAGTTGTCAATGCAAATTATGAAATTATATTTGCTGATGTGTTGCTATATGAAAAGAAGCATAAGGTGATGGTCTACTACAAAACACCCAAAGCAAATAATCGACCACATAAGTAATGTATTGGACAATTGTGTGGGTAACTATATATATATTATTGCTGGAGATATGAATGTAGATATGCTGAATGGTAAATCATGTGAGGAAATCGATAACCTGTGTCTTAATAATGGGCCGTTGCAGGTGATAACTACCCCGACAAGAGAAGTTGGTGACTCTTCCACACTCATAGATCATATTTATACCAATAGTGAGATTGTCAGGCTAGCCAGTACAATCAATGTCAACTATAGTGATCACTATTCCATCCTTATTACATTGAAACATGAACGAGTCAAAATTGAAAAGAAAACAATACATGCCAGAACCTATAAAAGGTTTGATAGTGAGATGTTCATACATAGATATCAACATGCCAATTGGACTGAATTTAATGATAGCAAAACATGAGATCAATCATGGCGTATTTTGTTGGGAAATATTAAGGTAGCACTCTCAGACTGCACCAATAAAAAAGATGACCATTCCTGCTCACACTGATGAATGGCTTACTCCAAGGGTAATCAGTCTTATGAGGGAACGAGACAAACTGTATAAGAAATTTAGGAGAACAAAATTGAAGGTTGATGAGGAAATAGCTAAAGCAAAGCGTAATGAGGTTGAAATGGCCTCTCTGCACTGCAAACTTACAGTAATGTCTAAATTGATAAGTAAGGACAATAAAGACCCAAGAGCCTTTTGGGAAGCTATAGCAACACTACTGCCAAGAAGAGGCAAAGCCAGTTTGATTAGATTGATAGACAATGTCACTAAAGCTGATATACCCAATGGGGAAATAACTATTTTTCAAACATAGGGGAGGAGCTTGCTATGCGGCATCCCACTGTACATATACCCCTGCTGCCTGCAGATAATCCCTTAGACATTGAACTACTTCATACAATGATCTCCACAGAGGAAATGTTAAAATTAATTAGAAAGATTGACTGTAGTAAGTCATCCAAGATCATAGATGTCAAAACATTTATCCTAAAGAAGTTATTTTTATGTGATCCTGGCAAACTGGTTCTTATTTTTAACAAATGCCTACAAAGTAGTTCCTTCCCCAATCTGTGGAAAGCAGCCACAGTTATACCTATACCCAAGAAAGGGGATTGTAAACTAGTTACTAATCTTAGGCCTTTTAGTCTTTTGCCCTTACCGGGAAAGATTTTTGAAAAAATAATGGCCAATAAGTTAAGAGGTTTCTTGGAGGAAAGGGATATTGTGACCAACACTCAACATGGTTTTAGGCCAGGACGGTCCACATTAACTGCAACCACCACATACCTAAACTGTCTGTATGATGCCATAGATAAGAATAAGGACACATATAGCCTGTACTTAGATTATTCCAAGGCTTTTGATACTGTGTCACATCCATTGCTGATAAATAAATTAAAAAAACTTGGGTTTATTAAAAAAAATACCTGTAATTGGTTCTCCAGCTACTTAACTGGTAGAACACAGAGGGTTGTGGTAAATAATTTTGTATCACAGGTAAAGGCAGTGAAGTATGGGGTACCACAAGGGTCAATACTATGTCCCATATTGTTTACATTATATATAAATGAACTACCAACATGTTTCCCCTTGTGTTCAACTGTCTTATATGCTGATGATGCTGTGATGTCAGTCCATAGTTTTGGACAGATGAGGCAGATGGCTCCTGCTGTGAACCAATGGTGTTCTTCCAACCTGTTGACTATCAATAAGGATAAACCAAAATGGATGCACCTTGGTCCAAATAGTGAAGCTGCAAATGACAACCAGGTTGATATAAATAACCAGCAACTAGAATGTGTTCAGGAGTATAAATACCTTGGTGTATTGATAGATGATGAATTGTCTTTTAATAAGCAGAGGCAAAAAAACAAATCAAATTTAATGTTTAGGGTGCACCAGTTAGCAAAGATCAGGAAATATCATGATGTACCAGGTGCAGTTAAGTTGTATAAAAGTAAGATCCTACCAATATTTGACTATGCAGATATCATATGGGACAACCACCAAGCAACATATGCCCAAGGTTTACAATTAATCCACAACAGGGCATTAAGAATTGCCTACAAGGTTAGGTTAGAAAAGAACCCCTTGCACACTACTAATGAGCTTCGTGATGTGAGTAAATGTATGAAATCAGAAGATAGACTTGACACACATCTTTTAATTTATGCACATATTATTCAAAATCAACCAAATGTTATTGATGTTAGACCCAGGAATACTAGACAGCAATTAGGCCTGAGATACATTCAAAGGATATCCAGACATCCGGTTGTATATAAGAGTTTCCATCAGGAGGCCATTAGAAGATGGAATAAGCTAAAGATAAAGTATACATTGAATAAGGAAAAAGAGGTCTTTAAAGAAGAAATTAAAAGAGATTATCATAAATGTTACATCAATGATAAATATACCATACTTGTCTAGTATACACTCTTTTTGAATTGTATGATAAACTATGATTGCGTGCTGGGTCCTCTTATGACAGCTATGTATAAATTTTCCATGTATACCTGGTTAATGACAGATATGTGTGTGGTGCATTAAAATGAAACAGACTGTTTGTATTATACATTGGTACCGTGTAATCTACATCATTATGTGAACTCATCATTCATCCCCATCTCATTATGTGTAATATTACATTGTGCAGATATAACTATGAGTGGTCTCTATGTGACATGTAACATTGTGTGCCATTACACTGATTATTAAATAGATTGAATAAGTCAACTAAGGCCTGAGCATCATAACAGCTTTGCCGACTGTTGCGAGAGCCGCGTCAGTCGTGTCTACCGCGCAGTGCTGCTGCATGGTGTTAAAGTTATGTACTACTGCTGTAGTGTTGTAATGGGTTGCCTGGTCTACAATTGTTTCTGTAGAAAATCAAGCCCTCAACATGGCATATTACTCAAATGTCATTCGCCCAGACATATGCCAAGAATCTCTACAAACGTTTATTATAAGTACACTCATTTCATGATATAAAAGACACATCTGACATACATAACAATGTGATTTGTGTAATCTACAGGTCTAAATGGTCTAGAGCTGTTATTTTCATTAGGATAAAATTTTAATTTCTGTAGGAAATCAACCCCTCAATATGGCATGTTATTCAATGGTCACTCGCCCGGACATGATTTCGCCTGGACAAAATAGCACTTCCCATCATTGCTACTGCAAAGGATGGAGAGTAATCCATTGCCCTATACATTGGGCACTTAGGTATATGTAGGGGTTAAATAGCTGACTTAGTTAGGATAGTTAAATGTGTTAATCCTACACAGGAGGGGAAGGAACATGATTTTTCGCCCAGACAAGGAAAAAGGGGGATTTTCAAGAAAAAATCACTCATTGCCCCCTCACAGTAAAGTTTATGGAGGAAATCAAATTTTGTTTTCAACATACTTTACCCCCAACATGTAGCAAATCTTTTAAGGCATAATTGAACCCATTTCACTTTTAGGTATTTAATGGGGGGAGGCCAAATGACCAAATTATCACCCGGACAGACCACTTTACAAAAAGTAAAATGCTCCAGAAGAATAGAAAAAATATGAACAGGAACATAATTTTTGCTCCTATTTCACCACAAGACTCTATAATTTACATAATAAAAGTGGACAGACACATACCTAGTCCTCATCCTACAAAAATTGATGAAATTTTGTTGATTTTATTGATTTTCCAAGCTGAAAGGGGTCGATTTTAGGTATGTTGAATATTGATATTGGACCACTAAAACCCATATATAACATCAAGAACTCATTGAGCCAAAAAAAAGACCCCAAAGAAATTGGGGAAAAATCAAAATCCTAAGTGTAGGGGGCTGACTTTCACCAAAATTCCCATTTGCACACCTTCTGTGATTTTAGACCTAATATAGACTTTTACCAAAAACACTTGCCAAGTCATATGAGTTAATATTAAACAGTCATATCATTGCCAATATCCTGACAGTATTCATAAACACTTATTACAGAGACTTTACCTACAGTCATTGAACATTGAATAGTCATTTTCATGTTTATCATAGACTATACTGGTGCTATCAAAGTATATCTTTCTTTAAGAGATTCAAGGACAGTTTATCCAGACAATAACATTATTATCTTAAAGGGGGAGATGTTGCGAGATCCTTGTCAGTCGCGTCTACCGCGCAGTGCTGCCGCATGGTGTTAAAGTTATGTACTACTGCTGTAGTGTTGTAATGTGTTGCCCGGTCTAGGTGTAACCGTACTTCCGTATTTCCGTCAATAAAACAACTGTTGTTCCGGCCAGGTCATCGTCCACATGAGTTTCTCACTGAGCAGATAAACCCATCCTAAAACACCGAGCTCGGAGACAGGTTATGTTTTTACATAATTTCTGTGAACCTTAATAAAACACTTTAAAAAGAATTATTTTTTGTTTTATATTTTACAGTATTAGATCCCAGTAAACAAAAAGACGTTTTCTGACGTTTTTCAACATATTTTGAAAGTTTGGAAACGTTTGTTTTGAATGTTCTTCTACGTTAAAACGTTGACTCATTCTGACGTTTTTCAACATTCATACAAACGTTTTTTTTTCTAACATTTAAAAATGTTTTCTAACATAATTTTCATCATTCAAAAACATTAGAGAACATTCTTAAACGTTTCTTCTAGCATAACCACCGGGGTATTTTGACTTTGTATTTTGTATAGGTACCTATTGCCCAAACTATTGTGTCTGCCAAATTAATGACAGAACATAATCATTTGCTGTGCACATAGAAGAATCTTCATATAGAATTCTCCTGAAGCACATATACCTGTAATCCCTGAGCAAAAATCTTTAGGACTGGTGCAAGAGGACATTGATTGAATTTTTATCTCACCTCGTGCCTTCCTTACAGCTGACACTCAAGGGTGAGAGGTCCCGCGGGTTGTATCCACACCGAAGTGAGATTACCCTTGTGGCGTATTTGCCCGGACCCTAGTCTAGTGGGAGGGGGGATGATGGTGACCGAATCTAGAGGAAGATAGAAAGCACGCCCCTACAGATTTACCGAGGCAATGGTTCTTTTACATCCGTCACTACATAGGCATAGTGAGAGATGGACAGGCCTGTTTTAAGTCATTTGTCTGCCATGACCGCCGAGAGACTTTCCAGCACAGCCTAGCCAGAGCAGGGAGGAACTCAAACGACACCTTACGGTGACTTTTGGAACCACCACTGTGCCCAGGCTGGGCCAGGAACTGAAACCACGACCTTACGGCCCGTGAGCGGACGCGCTACCGACTGCGCCACGCCTCCCGGCTTGTCATCAGAGGGGATAAGTGTATTTCTTGGTAACAAGCAATGGGTGTCTTCATCAGGATTATTTCATTTAATCCAATAGAATATGATAATACCTGTCATATTCTATCAAGCATGACATGAAATTAAAGTTTTGATCCAATGATACATGAAGTAGGCAAAAATATGATAATGTGTACATTTAAAGCAACTTTAGATTACAGAACCTACAGGGAAAATCTCCCCATCAATTGGCCTGCCACCTTGTGTTGAAGATATGTACAACACAAACATATAAAAATGTTAGAAAACGTTCTATAAAAATTTATTGAATGTTTTATTACGTTTTAAAATGTTTGGAATGAATGTTCACATTCTAAATTACTGTTGATGTTAACAAACATTTGTTAAATGTTTGTTTGATGTTATAAAACATTATACATGAACGTTTGTTTTAAAGCCTTTATGAACATTAGTAAATGTTTGCTGAACATTTCATATATGTTGGAACACATCAAAACCTAACATTCACTTTCTAGCTTTAAATTGAAGTTCATAAACGTTCTCTAAACGTTTGCTGTTCACTGGGATAATTTTTTAAAGCGCACAGTGCGCTAATTACATAGAATACGGTAAAGGCAGTTCAAAGTGTCGGTGGTATGAACAGTCATTGTATAAGGCCAGCTGGTAGTGCCCTCTTCAGTTATAGTCCTTACCTGCCCCTGAACTAGTCGGATACTTTTCCGCCATGGAAATGAGATACTGCATGTCTAGATGTCCTCCATCTTTTAGTAGAAACATAGAGGGAACATATATGCCAACATGGTATACATCATTGATTGGGGAAAGGGGTAAGGGAGTGGTCATTATTTATCAACAGGGGGCGGGTGGTGGGTTTCCACGCGGACACGCGGAAATTTTTTACGCCCCCCCACGACGACAGTCAATTTTTTTTGCGCCCCACCCCCCAAACCAGAGGCGTTGAGAATTTTCGCGCCCCTCTTTGAGCTATAGTAGTGCGCCGGCTTCTTTGCTCTAAAGAGGGTAAATTTTTTTTAGCCCCCTTCTCAAGAGGGGTCAAAATTTTGTTAGCCCCCCCTCGGGAGGGGTCTGAATTTTTTACGCCCCCCCTCAAACCCACCATCTCCCCCCTGTTGATAGATAATGACCACTCCCTAAGATTAACCACAGTATGCCTCTTTAGTAACTTTCCAGTCGGTCATTTTATTTGAAATTGCATCTTTAAAGATCGTATCCCAACTAAAATTATGTCATTTTTCAGTTATGCCATATTTGTATGACTTATACCTTCCTATATGTCCTCCCTAAGTTTTGAAAGAATATGCAATGTATTTCATCATCAAAAATGGACATAATTACACAAAATTTTTGCTGTAGGTCGACACTAACATGACAAGTGTTTGGTATGTTATGGGTCAGTGATCACCTGTGTAGACTGGATTCCTATGGCCCATTAGTGGCACCTTGTGGTTAAGTTATGCACTTCATATCTAACATTTTATACCCTCAAATTGCATTTGAAACAGAATGTTCACATTACCATATGTTTGTCTTAGGTTCCACAGGGTTAATAAATATAATTGGACTCTTAAATATTTCAACAGACAACACATAAGGTCAGTTAGCAATGTTGGTGGTATACCTGTCATTGTAGAGGCCAGCTGGTGGTGCCCCCTTTAGTTAGAGTCATTACCTACCCCTGAACTAAGCAGGATCTTTCCCGCCATAGAATACTAGTATTGCTTATCTAAGTGTCCTCTCTTTAGACATGCAGGATGCATATATGTCAACATGGTATACACCATTAATCTGGGAAAGAGGTAACATTGACCACAATATGGTTCTTTGATAACTTCCCATCAGGTCAGTTTAGTTGAAATTGCATCTTTAATAGGATACAGTATAGATGAGTTCTTAACACCTGCTTCACACCGTTGCAACGTCAGTAGGGTAGAGTGACCTTGAGTCGTCCAGGTACCTTGAGTCGGCCATTTTGCTTGGTGTTGGGCCCAAAATGTAATTGTTAATGAATATATTAGTGGATTCTAAGCTATTTGCACTGGTGCTATATGGCAAGATATGCTATAAGCTATCTTAGCATCTGTTGGAATATAAGTCTAGTACATTCCTGGAGCTCTGGGTGACACTAGAGTTTGTCAATTATTCTTGAAGTAAGATAAAGGTTTCCGATGATTTTCCAGCAACAAAATGATAGATTAGTGATAATGATATATTGACCAAGTAACAGAGTTAAACCTAACTAAAATTGAAATAAAGCATTGCATTCATACTCTGTCAAACATCATTTAACTTGAAATTATTCCTTTTATAGTGTTCAGTACAAAAGTCAACAATCTGCTGTGTCAAAGTTGACTCATGGTATGATAAGACTGACCCAAGGTGTCTTTGAGAAACACAGGTACCTTGAGTTGGCCACTATACATGTACCTTGAGTTGGCCACTATTGCATTTGGTCAAAAATGAACTTAGTAGTTACCATTTTATTGGTTTCTAAGTTATTTATACAGCTAGAATATGTTGAGCTGTAACATCTGCTATCTTTCCATCTTTGGAAAAGTGAATCTAGCACTATCCATTATTTTTCAACAAAATTAACTTTATTCTATCAATTAGGTAGAGGGGTCTTCTGATAGATTGACAGCCACTTTGAAATGACGCACAGCGGATAAATGGGGATAAGTTTGCTATAATTTATGTTCACCCAAGGAACAGTGCTAATCAGCATTGTAATTTGTAAAATCATTACAGAAACACTCTGACCAATGTCAGTCAGCTGGGAATAAATGCTTTCCTTGTATTGCTTCAAAAGTACACTCTTTACTAGGAATTAGTTGAGTCATTTTATGATGTGGCTGACTCAAGGTACCACAGTGGCCGACTCCTGGTACTGATGAAAGAAAATTCACATCTATTGAATAATGGGTGCTCAAAGAGCTCCATGACTATGGGTATGAAAGTTGTAACATTGCTGGATGGAAAGATTAAGACGTCTTGGTAATATTTATATCCATTTTTAGATGACCCCTGCAAGTTTTCCCACTATTGCAAAGATCCTAGAATAACTAATAGGTTGTAAAGAGGCCCAGGTGGACGACTCATGGTCACTTTACCCTAGATCTGTAACAATTCTAGTTGGGGGGTCGTTGGGGCGAACAGGGAGCCTAGATAAGCTATAACAATTCTCCTAGCCTGTAGTTGGTCCAGTCTGGGCATGTCCTAGAGTCTTTCACCTTATATCAGGAGGAGAGCCCAGTGCTTAGGCGCCACCTTGTAGCAGACTAGAGTATGACCATGTCTGACAGAGCTAGAAGGCAAGGAAATGGTCAAAGTATGACACAGTGGAGACATCATGTGAGTAGCATGGGAACTAAGCAAACATGAAATGTACCAGAAATGACTTCACTGAGCTCATATTAGTGGTAATTGAAATATCTTTCTCACTCTCTAGGAATGGTGCTCTAATGTTCTCTACTGCACCCCCTCATACATTAGACATTGAAATAATTTTCACAAAAAGTAGATTTAATGGATCTCAACTCAATTATTTTTATGAAATGCTCAAAGTTGACCTTTAGAACAGCCCATTATCAACTGAAACAGGATGGATTTCTCCATACTGATACATTGAAATGCAGCTAACCTGGACCCATTACATAGAGTGAAGTATAAGTGATGTAAATGTATCATAGGATATTTGACACATGTGTTAATATAGCAGAATTGAAGTATTCCTCAGGCATACTGAGCTATACACACAAACATGAATGTTACAGTTGCCACAAGATGGCGCTGAAGCACTGGTCACCCCCCCCCCCCCGACCTTATATGCAGGAGGAGAGCCCAGTGCTTAGGCGCCACCTTGTAGCAGACTAGAGTATGACCATGTCTGACAGAGCTAGAAGGCAAGGAAATAGTCAAAGTATGACACAGTGGAGACATCATGTGAGTGGCATGGGAACTAAGCAAACATGAAATGTACCAGAAATGACTTCACTGAGCTCATATTAGTGGTAATTGAAATATCTTTCTCACTCTCTAGGAATGGTACTCCAATGTTCTCTACTGCACCCCCTCATACATTAGACATTGAAATAATTTTCACAAAAAGTAGATGTAATGGATCTCAACCCAATTATTTTTTATGAAATGCTCAAAGTTGACCTTTAGAACAGCCCATTATCAACTGAAACAGGATGGATTTCTCCATACTGATACATTGAAATGCAGCTAACCTGGACCCATTACATAGAGTGAAGTATATGTGATGTAAATGTATCATAGGATATTTGACACATGTGTTAATATAGCAGAATTGAAGTATTCCCTCAGGCATACTGAACTATACACACAAACATGAATGTTACATTTGCCACAAGATGGCGCTGAAGCACTGGTCACCGCCCCCCCCCCTGGGTTCTAGAATCTAATATGGTACTATAAAATTCATAAATCATTTTCTGTTTTAGACACTGGTTAAGGTATTTCATTTGCTTTAGCCCTGTGCTCCAGTATGTCCACTGCTGATGGAAGGCTTCCTCCAAGGGCAATAATCAAACATCCCACAACTGCAACCCAGTTATAGTTTCCTGGCTGGATAGAATGCATTATGCTATACTGATAGACAAGCGCTACAATTATCTGGAAGCTATACAAAGCCGACAGAGTCGGGCCTGGGATGTAGTGTCCCGATTGCATGAATAGGAACGTGGTTGCTGATGATAGTATCCCATGTCCTAAAAGGAGCATAAATTGGTTGATGGTCATCACTACTACAGGATCTTCCAGATAAAAAATGGACACGAAAGAACCGACCAGGCAGATGAATGCTACATATGCGACTTTAACAATGAGTTTTACACCTTTGAGGATTTTACCATTAATATTGTACATCAAACCCCACATGACTCCTCCAATGACACTCAGGATGTAACCCAACAAAACATTGCTTCGTCTTGTATCTTCGGTGTTGTTTCTTAGACAGCTCATTTGGTGAGTGGAGTTAAAAATGCCCTTAGGAGCAAAAGAACCCTTTTTACAGTTTCCTTGCAGTTGATTGAATAGCCATGAAGGTTGTGCTGTCAAGATGATTCCAACTACACACAATAACAATGATATCAATTTGCTCTTAGTTATGTCAATATCGAAAGCTAATCTTGAATGCAAGAAAGCAGCAGCTATCTGTGTAATGACCACTAGCCCCCAGTTCTCAGTCAGTGGTAGATATGTTGTGGCACCATAGTATCCTACATTGAACAGTAGACTTGTAACACCCAAATAGAGCAGCCCTGGAATAATGTCTTTCTTGATATTGAAATCAGATTTGACTATCTTTCCTCCAATTGTGAACACAATGAATTGGACCAGTGCGCGTACAACTGACAGTTGGAAATCCGGTATGGCTCCTCGTAGTGCTTGGGTGCAGGAAGCAGAGGATACACCCGCAAACATGCAACCAAAAGCTGATAAATAACCAACCACAAGTTGGGCCTTGGATGACTCCATTGTTGTTTTTGGTAACTGTACTTTTTCAGCCTGCACTTGTTAGAATAATATGCAGGTCATATGCCGATGATGCTTGTAATCCATGCTTTAGTTACCATATGTGGTGAGGATTCGAGAGCTATCATAAAATGCGATACGAATAGACCTTATATAGCTAGAGAGCCAATAATACTGAGGCCAAGAAAAAAAAGGTGTGTTCCTGAACTGCCAGGGTCGGTAGGTCAGATTTTCTTCTTTTTTTTTAAATTTTGTTTTGTTTGCTGAACCATAATTTGTCTTATATGTTGAATTGTTATTGTTGATAATTGAGTCACAAATAATCGATTTCGCCTATCATACCAACTAAACTTTAAAACCTTGGGCAGAAACGTTGGCTTCTATACTTAGACACAAGCAAATTATAACGGAAATTGCAGAAATATGATAGTGATGTGAAAGAATAATGAAAATATTAAAAATAAAATATATATATATATGAGAAAATTAAAAAAAAAAAAATATATATGAGAATTTATTGTAAGTCAAGCGACAAGACACTAAACTACTCACTTAATGCACAAAAAATACTGATTAGATTTTATAGGTCTTTAATTATCCATTTATGGAAAGATACAAAATATATATGTATTTCACTCTTACTAGTGTCAGTCAGTAGCGTGTGCCCCCTCCTTTTCCCCTGTATTTTTATTTAGTTAATTTAGGGAGCGTTCATTATTTATGGCAGGGGGGGGGTGCCAATCTGGCAGAACGAATACGTCAAAAAAAAATTACCCCCCCCTGGGAATAGGTTGAAAAAAAGTGACCCCCCCCTTAGGAATGGGTTGAAAAAAAATGACCCCCCCCCCTTAGAACTGATTGAAAGAAAATGATTCCCATCACATTACCTTATACATTTAACCATGTTCAACAAAGTCTGTGTACATCAGGTCTCTTCATTCCTGTCATATTAGGAGAAATTGAGAGACTAATGCACTTTAGCCGGTGCTGAATTAAGTGAACCCTTTAGCTACCCTAATGCTAACCCTATGCTAATCCTAATGTGCAGCAAGATGTGTGCCAGCTAAAGTGTATTCTACCTGAATTTAAACCATTCCAATTATTATGTTAAAAATGGGGTGGCCGTTGTAGAATGTCGTAAAAGCTATCAGCCGTTAGCCAGCTTTCATATTGTATAAATGCAAAGCCTTTTTCAAAATGGTTCCGATCTTTTGAAAAATTGAAATGTGAATACCCTGCCATTGATTGATTGACATCTGTATAAAAAGTACCTATTTTGAAGGCTCCTCCATAGGGGGCACTAGCATGGGCCACTACTGATGCAGTTTAAGTGGGTACTATATTTCCCTGTGTATGGCCTCTGTGCTCAATGAAAAAACATTTTGGACCATTACCATACTTCAACATATGGTGTTTATATGTTTTTTCAGCTATATCAATTTCCGCTACCCTTATATTTCATGCAAAGAAAGATAAAGGATTATAGAAAATGTCTAAAGAATGATGTACAAACCATAGATAAGTCTTGAGCAAACTGTTTGCCACTCCCTCATTATTTCATGTAGAGAAATATAAGCCTGCCCTGTGTATAAGCCTGCCCTGTTTATAATCCTGGTAAATTTGCCACTTAAGTGTGTTTACAAGCCCGTACAGGCTTTTAGTAATACACAGGGAAATACAGGATGTCTTAGCCAGCTAAATCATGCAACCTATTCCTGACTAACTGTAGTGATTAAAGCACTTGCAGCTGTCTTTTTCAAAATTTGCGCATACAAAGACAAACTTTTTGAGATTTTTCTAGTGTTTCAATTTCATTCTGATCTCATTTTTTAACATTAATTTAGTAGGTGTGATGGATATCAATCGCAAAAGCATTGATTTCAAAAGTGAAACTAAGGGTTAGAAACTGGAGGTTCTGATCAGTAGTTGCTGTGATTATAGTAGGTGACTTTTTTACCACTGAGAACTTTGCTGGCACCTCTCAGCTCAAGAGACATGCTTTTCTATGTATACTTCTAGGAAGCCACTGCTGTCATCTACTCTGATGGTCCACAACAGATTGGAGAATGTTTACCATTCTCTCTTTCTTGACAGAAGACCCTTGTGCCAGATATAAGATGATAAGGTGATTTGATAATGGTTCACTGCTCCTGACACCCTGAACTAATTACCCGGTACATGGAATAAGAAAATGGTAATTGGAATTACAGAAAAATGTGCTTTGCGATCTCTTTTGGCCACCAAGATTATTGAAAATGAAGTTTACCGTAATCTCCCGCATATATAAGGCGGAGCTCATGTATAAGGTGCACCCCTAACTCAGGGATGTGTGTTTTGCATATAAGGCACACCTACTGCTTCTGGATTAATATTTTAAAAAACCCTTGTATAAGGTGCACCCCAACCTTTTGACATATGCTGTAAGACATAGCCTCCCTTGGTAAAAGCCAACCTACATGTACATTGAATAGGCCTAAGTTGTGGGGAAAGCCTTGCTAAGGTGTTACCGCGACATTGGAGGGTGTGAGGGCAGCATGGGATGGAGTGAGGGTGGCATTGGATGGTGTAAGTGTCACATGGGAAGGTGTGAAAAGCTATGGCCACCATAGAGTACTGGTAGGGTTGGAGGGGAGCTGATACTGCCCAACACCTTTACAGCATTCATTAGCTTTACCCATAGGTTTGATGGAGGTGGGGGGCTATTTAAATGTTTTTCAGGGTAAATCATTTTATGTATCAAATGATATTTGAATAAACCCCACGTATAAGATGTGCCCTTAACTCAGGCTGATCCTATAAGGCGCACCTGGGCTCTGATTCGCACATAGGCCTAAGACACGCCTTATATGCAAGACGTTATGGTAGTCAGGACTAAAACATTCCTAAATACAAACTTCATGCAAGAGAATACATTTTTATTACTGTACCACATTAGTTAAGTAGTACAGCATGGGAGCAATAATAATGGAGTATGAGAGTATCTCCCAAGAATGTTTTTGGAATTTCTGGAGCCAACTTCATATTCTCATTTGATCTTTTGAATTTGCTCCTACAGTGTGCCTTATCCACAAATCACACGTTATATATGGGAGGTACTATTGAATTTTAAAAATATAATCATGAGCACCTTTAAGCAACGTCTAAAGGAGCACCAGGTCTAGTGATGTAAGCAAGTTGTTCTAACACTCGAGTGCAGTTGGGTCGCCTTTCCTGCAATCTGATTGGTTGAGAGCGCATGTTGGGTCAGGGGACCCATAAAAGCACTTCCGGTCTCACTTCCTGTTTGTGGCTTTTCTGTCTTATTTGTGAATTATTTTAAGGAAAATCAAAGCTTTTTCTCGTGTCAGAACGTAAACAAAGGGCTCCGGTTTGTCTCTGTTCCAGAAACCCAAGGCCCTCGGTCCTCAGGCTGGGCTGATCGCCTTCGGCAATTGTTGGATACTCTATTGAGCAAATATTTAGAAGATTAGTTCTTGAAGTTCTTTAATGTAGAGTAGACTTGTAGTGTTACAAATTCAGTTTCAGCCACATGTTGACATGCTGATCTCCGCTTCCTAAACCCCCAAAGTTGTGTCCCACTCAACCCACTCACTTTACTTTTTAGTTCCCCACACACTCACTGGTGGCAGCACCATATAGGCATACCCGTCATACCACATCTCCCTTTTTTTTGGAAAATGAGAAGTTCACTTATTAGTCTCTTTGTCTTGAAATGTTCATAGATGAATAATACCTATCGATCAAAATGAGTAGCTCACTTATCAATCTCTTTGTCTTGAAATGTTTATGAATGAATAATACTTATCAACCAAATAAGAACATGATTATAGCTAGTATCTTGCTATGAAATTATCTCTCAAGTTAAACTAAACTGATATCTCATTGAGTCTTTCACATGTTTTCAATCAGACGCTTAGGTGCAGATCTGGCTCTCCCAGACCTACGAGGCTCAGTAATATCAGCCCCTGGCGGGTCATCAGGTTCATTCACATATGAAGGGGTACCCGGCTGATCAATCCTCAGTGTTGGTTTGTCAGGTGAGTCAACCCTAGGGGTGACTGCATGTGATGGTATGTCACGTCTTGGTGTAGGAGGATGAACTGCTGGAATAGGTCCTGTATTAGGTGGACCTGGTATTGGTAGTGTAGCAGGTGGTAGTCCAACATTTCTAGTCATACGGCGGTTTTGCCTCAGGAGGCCTGTTGGGGTTGAGATGACATATGATCTCGGTCCATTGGCTTTGCCTACAATTGTGCCATGAGTCTTGAGATCAGGGAGCCACACTTTGTCACCTGCTGATAACTCTCCGGCTTCTTTCACACAGTGTCGTTGGTCATAGTTCAGTTTCATACTGGCTCTGTACATCCTCTCCTTTTTTCGTACAACAACCAGGTCTGGTGTGCTTGGTAAGAGTTCAGATGGATAGCAGGGGACTCTGGTCTTTAATTTCCTGCCCATATTTAGTTGCGCTGGTGAGAAGCCATTATGGAGTGGTATGTTTCGGTACATTAATAATGCTAAGTCCACATCAGTAGCTTTGTTGAGAATACCTCTGACTGTCTGTACGGCTCGCTCGGCCTCACCATTTGACTGTGGATATCTCAGCGAAGATGTTACATGCACAAATTTCCACTCATCTACAAAGTTTGCAAAGTCTCTTGCACTGAATTGAGGTCCATTGTCTGTGACAAGTATAACAGGGATGCCCTGATGAACAAATATTTTCTAAGTTTGGCGACAGTCTCTGCGGCGTCAACTCCTTTAGTGACTTTGCTTGTCTCAATATCCCTTAAATAGTAGTCAACAACTACTAGGTAGTTTGTTCCAACATGATAACAGAAGTCAGCAGCAATTCGAGACCAAGGACGGTCGGGGAACTCAGTTCCTTTCATTGGCACGATTCTTTCTCTCCTGTACTACTGGCCCAGCCCTCGGACTGAGGGCCTTGGGTCTCCGGACAGAGACGCACCGTCGCCCTTTGTTATTATGACCAATTAATCTGTTTTTATAGTTTGCACCAACATGATTAAATGGATATGAATGATAGGTAATAAGAAAATGTTGGGCAAAATTGTGGCTGCAATCATTAACAAGTACTATTACTTGGTGGAGAATTGTGAACGTGTTGCGAAAAAAAATCGTGTCGTGAAATTTTACATTGTGTTGGCGAATACCCCAAAAAAAGGAATTGTGCCACCCCTCAGGAATAGGTTGAAAAAAAATGACCCCCCCCCTCTCACAATAGGCTGAAAAAAAATGACCCCCCCCCTCTGAATACCCCTAAAAATTTTGACCCCCCCCCTCATTTGCTCACCCCCCCCTGCCATAAATAATGAACGCTCCCTTATTTACCTTGTTTTGTTCCTCAAATTTAAACATAAAAAGGGGCTATATAAGCAAATGTCATTTGCATCTATGTCACGGCCTAGGGGTTTATTTTGCTTCTAAATAAAGAAGACCTGCTAAGATCTGTCCAAAATCCAAGATGGAGGCCACCCATTGAATATGGCCACATTGTATTCCATCCCCCCATTGAATACGGAATGTCTAGTACTGTTGTATAGTAACACTCGTATCTGCCACGACATAAAGTATTCACCACTCGGTTGGGAGTGATGAGAACAGGGGTGGGATGGGCTTTGCGCGTATGCGGGAAAATTCTTTTGACCCCCACCCCCTTCGTGGGGTCAAAACAGTCCAAATTATCTTGTGTTGCTGCTAAAGAAAAAAAGAAAAAAATACAAAATCGGTCCTGTTTTGCTAGGGTCGGTCGGGTTACTGGAAACCCACCTATTTTTTTGTTTGGCCTGGTACGTTTTCCACTCTAGTGAGTACTGTTCGTATGAAGAATTCATTGCATGGTTGACCTGCATAGAACTAGGGCAGGTTTCTCACTAGGCCGAGCCCCCTGCCGACTCTACTTCCTACGGGAGCGGCAGAGCGCAGATGCCTTTGTTGCAGTCTAAAATTCGGTACCAATGGTACCGAATGATTTTTAACACACTTCCCCTTTATGCATGGCTTCCAAATTTCATCCATACAACTATGGCACACTTTACTTGCTACTTCTGCTTGGATGGAAAGATGTGAGCTTTAATTCAGTTTTAAATCATCTTTTTATATCTCCTGGCTGGAGCAAAGGCCCTGCTCTGGCATTGTGCCAAGATCAAGGTTGCTGCCTAAAATTTCTAAATTTTACTAAAATATAAATAACAAAGACTATAAAACTAAAGATTAATTACTGCATTGGCAAAATCACATGTTTAATTAAGTATGTGAGAAGTTTCAAGTAGGAGAGTGAGGGGAAAGTTTATTTTCACATGAGTTTTTTGTTGTCTATGAGCCCATCCAACTTTGCTGTCAGCCGTTAGCGGGAGCGATAGGCTGTCATCGTCTGGCCTAGTTTCTCACATCCTAAAAAGTTTGAGCCTCAAGACTACAGTCGAGTTTTTGACAGGGCAGATTCAAAAGGGGTGTTTGGGGGGGGGTGGTTTGCACAAGCAGGTGTTTGGGCCACGTTTCCGTTTGTCATTTGGGGTGGTGGGTGAAATCAGGGCGGTGTGCAGGATACCGATGACGACTAAGGCGTCTCCTGAGGACTAAGGCGTCTGCGGCGTCTGCACTGCCCCTGTTTGCCGCGTACGCTGCAGCGGCCAGCAGCAGCCACGTGCCGACATCTAGTCCTGGGGACTAGAACGGGCCCTTACTATGCGTTCTACAGTTTAGTCCTCAGGACTAAACAGGTGATCACTGGAACTATGAATCTCATCCCCAGGGCACCATGACTATTCTCTACTCTTGGATGATTATGAGCCAGGGTCTCAGTCCCAAGGACTATAATCTAGTCCCTAGGACTGTATCTTTAGTCCCTGGGACTACTGTGTAGTCCCAGGGACTATAGGCTTTGAATCTAAGTAACAATGATGAAACTGCTAGGGACTAGATGCATGCTCATGGGGAGTCAAGGTTTGGTCTTGGGGACTAGAATTTTAGTCCCTGGAGCTACTTTTTAGTCCCCAGGACTTGACTTGTAGCTTCAAAGCCTGTCTGTCTAGTCCCAGGGACTAAGCATATAGTTCTAGGGACTAGAACATAATCCTTGGGATCCCCTCCAAATGGGGCTTGGAGGGTCAACAAATTCCGCCCCGGCTTATGTACTGATCAGCCTGGTCCAAAGAGTACCAAAAGCAGGACAAACCTTCAACAGGACTTAGGAGGTCCATCTTATTCATTACTTTCCCCTCTCTGTTTTATAGATCATTAACATTTATCTTGTTTCCTTCTACATGAGAAAGACAACCCTTTCACCCCTTCTTACACATACCTTTTCATCAACCAAAAACCAAGAGTGATTTTGTGTGTGGTGCACATATGCGCGGGCACTGACACATTCCTCTGTTAAATTATCAACCTGTTAAGCACGGGATAGCCACTTAGTGCCGCTAAAGTGCTGTAAAACACAAATCAATCAATCAATCATAATCCTTGGGACTTAGATACAATCCTTGGGACTAAGGCCCTACTTTTTTTTACGACCACATGGGTACGCGGAACAGCCCTCGGTGCTAGAAAGACATAGTCCCTGGGACTAAAAACTTAGTCCTGAGGACTAAAGGTTATAGTCTTCAGGATGATATTTTAGCCCTGAGGACTACACATCTAGTGCTAGTGACCTAGTGCTAGTGACTACAGACATTCCTGGTGATTGGACATTAGTCCTGAGGCCTACAACTTTAGTCCTAAGGACTTAAAGTGTAGTCCTCGGGCTAGAAGAATGGTCCTGAAGGCTAGAAATTGATCAACGCAGCCTTTTCCATATCTATACCCTGGTACAAGGTTTAGTCCCAGGGACTAACTGTCAAGTCCTGAGGGCTAAAGATGTAGCTGCCTGGTCCTCAGGACTAAAGATGTAGTCCTGGGGACTAGAGACATAGTCCCAGGGACTTCTATTTCAGTCCAGCCGGTCCTGGGAACTAGATCTTAGTCCCGAGGACTATCTATATCTGCCAAGTCTCAAGGGGTAGGTGGGATGTAGGGTCTTAGTCCCAAGGACTATGCTCGAAGAATGGTCCTGAAGGCTAGAAATTGATCAACGCAGCCTTTTCCATATCTATACCCTGGTACAAGGTTTAGTCCCAGGGACTAACTGTTAAGTCCTGAGGGCTAAAGATGTAGCTGCCTGGTCCTCAGGACTAAAGATGTAGTCCTGGGGACTAGAGACATAGTCCCAGGGACTTCTATTTCAGTCCAGCCGGTCCTGGGAACTAGATCTTAGTCCTGAGGACTATCTATATCTGCCAAGTCTCAAGGGGTAGGTGGGATGTAGGGTCTTAGTCCCAAGGACTATGCTCTAGGACCATAGGCCTACCTTCAGTCCTTTAGTCACCATTGGACTACTTGTAGTCCCAGTGACTACTGTGCAGTCACAGGGACTAAAGATACAGTCCTGGGAACTGCAACATTGTCCTTGGGACTAGAGACACAGTCCTTGGTCCCCAGGACTGTATCTTTAGTCCCTGGGACTACACAGAGCAGTCCTGGGGACTAAGAAGTAGTCCTCAGGACTAAATTTGAAGTCCTGGGGACTACATCCCTAGTCACAACTACATTAGACAACAATCAATGAATTAGTCCTCAGAACCACATGCATTAGTCCTGAGCACTAGGCAAATGTTTTTGTAGTCCTCAGGACTAAACAAGTAGTCCTTGAGTCTATGAATTAGTCCGCAGGGCTAAAAGCTTAGTCCTGGAGACTTACAGCACAGTCTTATACAAAGTCATGCGGTCTGCAGGGTAATTCATGGGATTGTACAATTAGTCCCTAGGACAATATCCTCATATTCTTAGTCCCCAGGACTAAGCTTTAGTCCTTAGGACTTGAGCATCGCATTTTTATTAGCTATGGTCCTGAGGACTACCACTACGCCCACGCAACTACGCGCACCGCGGGAGGCTCCATGTAGAGTCACCTTAGTCCTCAGGACTAGCTAGACCGCCGTCATTGGTATCCTGCTACTGGCAAGCGTCAACAATGCTGTCAGTTCAGCAGGCAACTTAGCCGCGGCGCGCTAACGTCAGATGTTTGGTTCACAGGTGTTGCTGTTTCCACTGAGCTCTAGGGTAGGGCACTACGGAGCCCTGGAAAGGACATCTGTTTTCTAGACATTTATTTCTAGAGTTTGTTTCCGCAAGATTTATTTTCGTTTCCGCAAGAAGTATTTTCATTTCCGCAAGAAGTGTTTTCATTTCTGCAAGTAGTATTTCCGTTTCCGCAACTTTTATTTTTGTTTCCACAACTTTTATTTTCGTTTTCGCAACTTTTTATTTTCGTTTCCGCATGTTATATTTCGTTTCTGCAAATTTTATTTTTCGTTTCCACAACTTATATCATTGCGTACTACGGAGCCCCTAAAAGGACATCCATTTTCTACACATTTTTTTTCTCTAGTTTGTTTCCGCAAGTTTTATTTTCGTGTCCACAAGTTTTATTTTTGTTTCCGCAAGTTTTATTTTCGTTTCTGCAACTTTTTATTTTTGTTTCCGCAAGTTGTATTTTGTTTCCGCAAGTAAACATTTTGCTTAAGCAACTTTATGTTTTGTTTCCGCAGCTTAACATTCACAATTGATTGACTATGAACAAAGAAAAACTATTAAGTTGTGGAGACAAAAGTATAAGTTGCGAAAACGAAAATTAAAGTTGCAAAAACAAAAATAAAACTTGCGGAAACGAAAATACTACTCGCGGAAACGAAAATACTTTTCGCGGAAACGAGATGTAGAAATAAATGTGTAAAAAACAGATGTCCTTTCCATGATTGATCATGATTGATCATGCACAAAAAAAGCTATTAAGTTGTGCAACCAAAAGTATAAGTTGCTAAAAACGAAAATAAAGGTAGCGAAAACGAATATGAAACTCGCGAAAACGAAAATAAAACTTGCGAAAACGAAAATATAAACTTGCGAAAACGAAAATAAAACTTGCGAAAACGAACTTCAGATAAAAATATGTACAAAACGGATGTCCTTTCCAGGGCTCCATAGTACGCTACCTCTGGGGCCACATTTTGCAGTGACAAATTCCCATAGATTCCCGTGAAAGGGGCCACAGTTTCTGCAGGGGCAAACAAGAAAAGGACTGCCCCACACACTAGCGGCGAAGTTCAAGTTAAAAATACACTATTAAAAATTCCCATGGAATCTATGGAGAAACATTGTTAAATTTCATGTTGTATCAATTTTAATTTACTGTGCATATACAGAAAAACATCATTAGATTACTCAATGTTCCTTGTGTACAACACCATGCTAAAGTATATTATTCCTTTTCCATTGAAGCTTTGTTTCTATGTATACATCGCGTACCTATTTCTTGCGGATTTAGGGGATAGGTATAAGTTTGAGGTTGAAAAGGGTTTTTATTGGGCATAAACATCATATTACAACAATAAGTTCTTCATGATGACCAATATCAAAGTGAAAATACAAGAACAACAAGTATAGTATTTTAGGAAGACAAGGCGTCCACATCCACTATCGATACACAAACAAAGTTAAATTGAATTTTTCAGCATTCCTTTCATACATACAGAGCTGTTCTTTCTATGTGAGGGCAATTATTATGTAATAACATATCAATATCATTCATCAAATTATCAAATTTCACAGGAAGTTTAGTCATTAATATATATCCAAGTTCGCAGCATGTTGACAACCAGCATCAAGTTGGCGCCATAGAGCCTCACCTCTTTAGAGGGGGCTCTTTTCATACAGCATCCTTGATACTTTTGCAACTTTCAATTTTACATTTGCATTTCCTCTCAGTACTCTCATTTGTACTACTACATTCGATTCATTTCTAGATAATTTGTACATTTTTCTTAAGAGACGTAATCCTCGCCCACCAAGGAATTTACACTTAGTAATCCGGTGAAGCAGAACACGGGTAATATCTACTGGGCGTCTAATACCCATACAACTGCGCAGGCAATTATTTTGAATTGTTTGTAAATGTCTGCATTGTCTCTTGAACATGCAGTCAATCACAACATCACCATAATCAAAGAAGGGTAGGACCATTTGTTTGTAAATAGTCAGCGCTAGTTTCCAATCTAGTGATTTCCTTACAATCTTCAACTGATACAATTTACTAAGTAGAGACCCTCTCTTTGAATTAAAGAACGCATCAAACTTTAGTTGATTATCCAGTTGAACCCCTAGATAAGAGAAAACATTTACTCTTTCAAGCACAGCATTATGTAAAATTAGATTACTATTCATTATGCCAACGGGTATAACCTGACCATGGCACCACAATATTTTTGTCTTTTCCACATTCACTGTCAATTTGTAGCGTGCACACCATGTAGACACTCTATCCAAGTCATCCTGTAGTCTGAGGCATAGAGCATCAGAATCACCTGTTCCATCTATGTATAATACTAAATCATCTGCATAAAGCAGGTATTTACAATTTTTTATCTCCCCACTTACAGAATTTATATATATCAAAAATAACAAAGGTCCCAATACCGATCCTTGTGGGACTCCACATCGAATGGTTTTGGGGCCAGATAGGAGACCATTCGTTCTACAATACTGGATCCTGTCAGTCAAATACGATCTAAACCAGCACAGACTTGCATTATTAACTCCAATTTTCTTAAGCTCCTCTAGCAACAGTAAGTGATCTACAGTATCAAAGGCCTTCCTCAGATCAAGGAAGGCCATGACAAAATAACCATCCCTGTTTCTATACTCAAAAAGGTCCTGGACCAATTGATAAATGGCATCAGTACTGCCTCTTCCAGGGAGGAAACCAAATTGATATTGAGTCAATATTTCATTGTCTATGAGAAATTTTATCATCTGAGAGTGGACAGCACATTCCAGCAATTTCGAAATTACATTAAGTTGACTGACTGGGCGCCAATTTGAAACATTCTTTAAATTACCAGCTTTGGGCAGTGGAATTACAGTAGCCAATTTTAATTTTTGTTGGTACTTCAGCATGATGGAAACTTGAATTCACCAACTTCATTACCAACTCAGGTTTAGCAAGAAGTACATCTTTAAAAACTATTGACCTAATTTCCGCCACATTGGAGGCTTAATTACATTTTATCTCCTTTATCAATTTCAATGGAGATAAAGTGTAATAAAGCCTCCTATGTGGCGGAAATTAGGTATAGGTCTATATGGGTTTGTGTGTTTCATTAAAGGAAAGGAAAGGTTTCCCCATGTATTAGGGGCATAGGCCCATTTTCCACCACCCGATACAGCCCTTCTATCAGCCGCTAGACGCATAGTACATGCTATCGTCAGCTGAGAGAGACCCTTGCCCCACCATTGACGCCTATGGCAGCCCCGTCGGCCGACATGGTAGTGTGCTGTACCTGTCAGCCGATAGAGGGTGCATATCGGGTGGTGGAAAAGGGCCCTTAGCTTGGCCTCCAGGATTTGTGTGATTTTGACCCCACAGGCGTCTCATCTAGTGGGACTGACAGAGGATAAGGTCTGCCAAAGGTCAGCCACTATGCTAGTTATCTGACTGAAAAAAAAGAGAGAAGAAAAAAAATGATGCAAATCTTAAAATCATTTTCAGGAAATTCTAAGTTTAGGCTGGGCCCCTATTTGTCGTGGGTCATTTGGTAGTGTTGACTGGAAACCAAGGTTTTTATGTGAAACCCTAACCATATTTGCCATCCATGGTTTTCATGCCCTGGGGGCATTTCGTGTGGAGGCTTTCGACCCATTTGTGCTAGGAGTCTCATTCCATCATCACTTTTAGGGTGTCTTCCCCAGCCTTATCTGTAAGTTTAATGGTGATCTCTCTGTCCTTTGAAAGGTCTCGAAGGGCACAATGTTCTTCATCAGTGAGGTTCAGCGGCAGATACTACAATTTCTTCAATATAAAACATGAACATGACTGAGCCAGTCAGGCAGACGGATGACATACACTGTCAGACTGCGCCAAGCTATTAACAGTAGATCTCTTTTATTATTGGAAAACAGTAGGAGCTGCTCAGGGGGAGAGCCCAGTGCTTTGGTGCCATCTTATAGCAGACTAGAAAATGACCATGTCTGACAGGGCTAGAAGGCAAGGAATTGGTCAAAGTATGGCACAGTGGAGACATTGTGTGAGTGGCATGGGAACTAACAAACATGAACTTTATGGAAAACATCTTCACTGAGCTCACATTAGTGGTTATTGAAATATTTTTCTCAGACTCTAGGAGTGGTGCTCCAATGTTCTCTCTATGAACTGCTCAAAGTTGACGTTTAGAACAACCTATTATCAACTGAAACAGGATGGATTTCTCCATATTGCTCCATATAATGCTCCAATAATGATGATAAAACGTCAAAGAACCTCGATCCAGTTGACATTCCCTGGCTTTATAGAATGCATGAAGGTGTACTGAAAGAAAAGCATGATAACTGATTGTAGGCTGGATACGACAGAAAGGGTTGGACCTTTGATGTAGTGTCCTGCTTGTATAAAGGGGAAATTAGTTCCTGTTGAGGAAAGGCCATGGCCCAAAAAAGCATAAATTGCGTGAGGCTCATTGTTAATACAGGTTCTTCTAAATACAATAGGCTTTACACCTTTAAGGATTATACCATTTATATCATACATTAAGCCCATGCCAACGCCACCTATGGCAACCAAAATATAGCCCAACATCACATTGCTTGCATGTACTTCTTCCACATGGTCACTCGAAGAGTTGGCTGGGTGACTGGCATCAGAATTGCTCTTATACACCATTTCTGAGTTTCCTTTCTGTCGGTTGAACAGGTTGTGCGGTCAAGATTATTCCAACTACGCACACCAACAATGATATCAATTTACTTTTGGTTATATTAATACTTTTGGTTATATCAATATAGAATAACCTGGAGTGTAGGAATGCAGCAATGATGTGTGCTATGAGCAACACTCCACAGTTCTCAGCTAATGGTAGATAAGTTGTGCCACCAAAGTATCCAACATTGAACACCAGCCCCACGACACCCAAATATACCAGCCCTGGAATGGTTTCCTTCTTGATGTTGAAATCTGATCCTACTAATTTTCCACCAATCAAGAACACAATGAATTGTACCAGTGCCCGTACAACTGACAGCTAAAAATCCAGGATGGCTCCTTGTAGTGCTTGTCTACAGGAGGCAGAGCATACACCAGCAAGCATGGAACTAAAAGATGATGAGTAACCAACCACAAGTTGGGACTTGGATGACTGCATATTGATGGCTCTTTTAATGGTATTTATGATAAATGTTGTCCATAGATCTACATCAAGTAGGATCCTGTAAAACATAACTGAGACCAAATCCAAATCCTGGGACCATATATCAATATTGTATCTACAGCAAAGATAAAGAGAGGGAATAAACAGGGTCATAAAGGGATAGCTATAGTGATAGTGTTGTGGGTAGTCACGGAATGCGCTGCAGGGGAAGGTGAAGTCACTGTGAGAGTTGACAGGTACTAAACACCACAGTGGGTCTGAATAACAACTGATGGGTCACTATTGTGTCTATCTGTACAGTCACTAGATCCCTGGAAAATGAATCGATATATGACATGAATTTATACCATGAGGCACCCAAGTGAGCATTTAGATCTGTATACTTTATACATACCTTCAAAACTATGTACACTGATTATGAAGATGGGGCGAGGGGGCAATTAACATTGTTAAAGGACTGATAGCCCGACAGAGAGGCAGATATATAGATTAATATAAAACGGATTGAGGAAGGTGGAATAGATAGAGATAGATAGATAGATAGAGAGAGAGAGAGAGAGAGAGAGAGAGAGAGAGAGAGAGAACAGCCAAAGAGTAGAGAGAGAGGGAGAGAATGAGAGAGAGATAGAGGGAGGGAGAGAGAGAGTTTCATCGAAAACAAAAATCCCAAGAAATATATAAATTGATTGCAGAACAGAAAAGAGAGGGGAAATGTGTAGGAAACACTTCTGACACAACTGGTCACTTTATATGGTATCATTTATATAGGTTTACCCTATGTCAGCAAATTCGTACCACCCCTACATCACAGAGAACTGTCAGGTAGGGGGAGGAGGGGGGCTGTGTACAAATGACGTCATGCATTTTTGGACCATTTTTGACCCCCCTCCCCCCCTTGTCATGTTTTTTCGTCATACAACACTTGATCCCCCCCCCCTCAGCATGACATCATGCAGAGAGCTACCCCCCCCCAAGTTTAATGAATAGTGTAGGCCTATTCTGACCTAGCCGGATACATTATTGACCAATCGGAAAATTCCCTTCATTCGGTGCAGACTTTTTAGGGTGCATTACAAAAATCCTTGTACCGATACCCATCACCCTGGCTGTTATCAGTCCTTATCAGCTTGGTACCAGCTTGAGCAGGGGTCACCCCAATAAAGATCTGCTACCAATCAGAAAATTCCCTTCATTCGGTGCAGACTTTTTAGGGTGCATTACAAAACTCCTTGTACCGATACCCATCACCCTGGCTGTTATCAATCCTTATCAGCTTGGTACCAGCTTGAGCTGGGGTCACCCCAATAAGGATCTGCTACCAATCAGAAAATTCCCTTCATTCGGTGCAGACTTTTTAGGGTGCATTACAAAACTCCTTGTACCGGTACCCATCACCCTGGCTGTTATCAGTCCTTATCAGCTTGGTACCAGCTTGAGCAGGGGTCACCCCAATAAGGATCTGCTACCATGGAATAGCCAAAAAACAAAATTAATTGAAATGGTTCAAAGGGACATGGGGGTGAATTGACAATTAAAGATAATATGAACTAGCACTGATCAACAAATGAACAGAGAAACATGCCAAACACTGTCAGCTTATTATCAGCTTATGGTCCAGGGGAGGGGGGCACTAGAATTGTTTTTGATACGGATGTGTGGCTGAACCCGCAAACTACATTAACCCTTGCTATTGCACTCATTCACAAGGTTTTTCGTCAGAACTCTACTCTTGCTAGGGAATTTTTGACATGACAACGTTAGATTTTGCTCAAAATATCTTAAATCGACCTTATTTGGAGAAAATTTGAAATTTGTTCATGCTATTTTCATGAGAACTGAGAAAATATTTCTGAAATTTCAACGTTAATCAGGGTATTTTGCTGAATTTTAAACCTTGCTAGGGACATTTTGCTCAAAAGTAGACCCTTACTAGGGACATTTGTGGCTGAAACAGGACGCTTGCTAGGGACTTTACCCAGAAAAAGTTCCCTTGCCTGCCGCACATATGTGTATACATTACATAGAGGGTGCCCCCCTGGGCTTATGGGTCCTTATATGCAGGATGCACTATATCCATACCTAATACACAGAGTATTATGGTAGTGATCATATTTCCTGTTACAAAAGGTCCTAAAAACTGTCTAGGTCAATAGTCCAATACAAGATCTCAGAAAGTATCACATATTCTCAGAAGACCATCAATTGCAATCATACTTCCAATTTATGAAATAACAAAGCAATTGAGTCACCTCAGGATTTTACTGTAGTACCTGCAGTCCCATAGAGTTCCATTCAGACAAGGATGTGGAGAGTAAACTAAGGGGGAAGTCCCTTTTACATCTCCCCAAGCATCTCCTCAATGAAAATAGCAACAGGGTGGTGGAAAGCTCCAAGGGATAACTCCTCAACAACAGGAGGGGGTGGATTGGGAGAGGAGCAAGATACCTCATGGAGTGGGAGGGGGAGGGTCATTGAATGAGATGTCTGAGGAAGGCATGCATGTAGGGCCTATAGGTATTATATCTCCCTACCTCTAAAATTTTTCTTTTCTTGCCAAAACCAAAACAAATTTTCATTTCTTGATGACATGATGTCATGCAGCCCATGACCCCCCTCCCCCCCTTGTCATGTTTGGTCATGGGAAGTGGGACCCCCCTCCCCCCCTCCCCCCTCCTGCATGACGTCATTTGTACACAGCCCCAGGTCTATGAAATTATTGCTACTTTTAGACTTCTAGTCAAGCTGAGACCTTTTTGTAAAACAGGAGAGAAGGGGAAAGGGAATGAAGGTGGATAATATACTGCAGGGCATGTCAGTCTGTCCAATGGAAGTGTTCTGGCATGAAGCCAAATCCCAACAAGACTTCCTCCACAACTGTAGTTGATATAGCTCACAGCAGCTCGGTTTCATTGTTAGGATAAATGATCACAATGCACTACGCGAGACTTGATATTCAGAAATTGAATAAAAATATATTTCATACACAAATAGTTTTCTTTTTTTAAATTGCCATTGCCAATACTCAACCCTAGTAAAGCGCCAAAAGATGCTGGATACAGAATAAGTCTGACCCTTAAGGAAAATAGGAGGCTCAGGGTATTACCCTGCTCTCATACTCCACCTGCACCCCTCCCTCCACCCCTTCACCTCAACTAACCCACCTTGGCTCTAAAGTTCTTGGAGGTTTTATTGGTAGGTATATATACTGTTACAATATAGCCCACTTATGATCTATGAAGTGGGGCATGTTAACCTGGGCCCCACCTCGCATCCTGAAGCCCCATGGCTGAGTATTCTCTGTCCTTCTGATTTTCACCTCGGCCATATTATCTGTTGAGGCCATCTTTACGTCTTATCCTCCAGGGCTGTCTATGTGGGACTGTACTGTCCTCCTGTGCCTCCTTGTTGGGGTGGTGGAGAGTGTATGAATCTTCTGGTGAAGGTACTATACTCCAGGGCAGGCCCTCCTCCCACTCTCACCTTCAGCAGACACCCACCATAGAGTAGGGGGAGAGGGAGATGTGGGGCTGGGTGAGGTTTGTCCGGCGGGCGCTGACTCTTACCTAACGGGAGAGTCAGGCTTCTTGCATAGGGCTAATTTGTCAGGTGGCTGGAATTGTAGGACATAATTTTTTTATGTCAATTTCCTCTTAAGGATGGCTTCCTAAGACATGTTTGTTGCCATTTTGTAAGAAACCTTTCATACGGGGGCCCAGATTATTTGGTTCTTGCAAATCTGTTAGCCTTCACATCAAGTTTAGCTGCCATGGTTGGCCATGATGGAAGTGGTTTCAGGTCTCACAACAGAGGTGTTATTCATGAAATAATGTTATCCATGAGAATCTGCTTGGTGAGTGGAGATTGACTTCCTGTCTGGCAGAAAATGCACCTGCTTATGGCTACTTGTTACAGCCCACACAGCATGTGCCAAACCTTGGAAAAAGGTGCGATCTAAAGGTTTCCAACAAAAGATGCTCTTCCCACTCACAGACAGCAAAACTAAGGTGGTACTCTTGTCAATATTATAAGCTGATTGTTGGGGATTTGTTTCTGTCAAATGTTATTCTTAGAAACTTGCTGTTTCTAGAGCACCTGCAAGTTTTAGCTAGGGCAGTCCCAGCGACTCAGTCCTTAACTGAGTCGCGCACAGTGACTAGGTGAGGTGGGGTATGCAGTGTCAGTTGTAGGTTAAAGTTGGTATACACCAGTTTCATCAACCATGATACAGTAGGTGGCACTAGTGTTGACCTGAGCAGTTTGGTCCTGCTACAGGGGCACAACTGGAGGAGTGATTCTCAAGGAAAAAGAGGTGGTGGCAGAAGGGTTGCCACCTGTCATTACAGTGGCAGACACTGGAGGAGAGATAATAAACATCAGAGACAGCACCCCCTACGCATGGGGGGAGATAAACTTTACAGGCCTGTAATAACAATTAACACACTCCTTCATGGTGAGATAATGGTTAATTAATTGGCTTAATGGCTCCAAGGGACCTGTCTTGTGGTCTGTTTTGACCACCAACACCACCCCCATGCACCCCCTTCTACCCACTTTTCTCAGCTCTAGAAATTATTAAGTCACTCATATTTATCTAAGTCTAAATGAATTCTGACTGAAGATATTGCCATAATATCACAGGAATAGGTAGATAAACCATTTCTCCCTATGTAGTTATAATTTCTAAGGTGAGGGAATATTCCTTCCACCAAATTAAGGCTCATCTCTGCGAGGTGTCTCTTTCTCCATAGGTATGGCATAGGTTACCCTGTAGCTGGCTACACTACAAGGGCGCCCCCTTGTGATTCTGACTAGTGAAACTAGTGTATATGGTAAGCCATCTAAACATATAGCTAAACATATTCTTGTCCCACTTTTCTAAACACTTTTTTCGGCTATACACGTTTAACCCTTTCGTGCCCAGAATTATTTTGATAAACCTGATTTTTCAACAAACTTGAGATAGTAGCAGCTATTGCCTATATTATGTTCAGATTTAAGTACTTATACAAATGATAACAAAGAGGGCAGTACAATAGCTTTCAGGAAATGTAATACAAAGCATAGTTTAGAGTTTTATATGAGTCACTAGGGAATGATGATGGCAAAAGATGTTGAAATGAATGGGCTGATTTAGATGAAGGATTTACAAGAGTATTGTCATCCGGACGAATTAAGTCTTCAGGATGACAACTTAAAGGCGTCATTTTGACCACCTAAGGTAGTTGTTTTAGGTATTGTCAACCTGAGGACCTAAAGTCATCACCACTGACTAGTTTCGGAAACTGCAAGGTCTTAAGTGAAATTACCCTAAATTACAATGTCAGAAAGGCTTGTGTATAAGATGTGGTTTTTAATCTATAAAGTACTCACAGAGAATATTAAAGTCTGTCTGTTTGGGTTCCCTTAAGACATCTCTATTGTGTACTGTCAGGTGAATCCTACACATACATCTCAGTTACCAAAATACCTCTCATGTAAGGCACACCCACATACAAGACATCCCCTTAAGCTGAGAGAAAACTATAAGATGCACCAGGGATTTGAGCTTGAGTAGTTTAGTACTATTTTGTACTATGATATCCTCGCCTTTCAGGCACTCTGGTACCCAACTTTTGCTATTCACTCTTTTGAGGGGGGGGGGTCACCTTATATGTTGGAGATACACATAATTGCGGCTGGCAAGGGTACTTTTTGAGCAAAAGAAAAATCCCTCTAAGCAAGGCTCCCTTTTGGGCAAAAATTCCTCTGAGCATGGGTCTTTGCCAAATGTAAAAAAAACTTACATGAGCAATTTTTCATCAAATTTTCTCCAAATAGGGGTACGCTGGTTTACCAGAGACGATTCACGCTAGTGGTATAGTTGGGGCCAGAATGCCCTCCAGCACAAGGAGGCGAGAATGTGCCATACGCATGGAAACCCAAAAACAGTGCAAAAGGGTGTATATATTCTGGGTATTACAGTATATTCACTCACCAGCTATTTATAATCTGTCCAAGTATATAACAGTCATCTTAAATACAGCCAGCCCTGTTCCGCTAGAACATTTAGGGTCTGTCGTCTTTGTACCAGCTTCAAAGGTTCACCATAGATTTTAAATCCCAAGTTTAGAGATGGTAGTAGTATATAGGGGTAAACTCAGCGCATAGCTACAGCTACTGAAATCGGTTTGACCTACTTACGAACCAGAAGTGACCTAGTTTTTTGAAACCGGAAGTGATCATATATGGTCATGTGACCTACTTTCTCGAGCTCTGATTGGCTGAAAGATAATTAAATGCTAATTTATGCAAATTTATGCAAAACATGACCTAGTTTTCTTTGTTGGTTATTATGTAATAACATGAGTTTGGTTGCTATGGCAACACCACAGTAGCAATGTACTCTCGTGGCACTGTAGTATAAACAACAGGGGTGGTGGGTAGGTAGGTAAGGGTATATAGATGCAAACTCACCACATAGGAACAGCTACTGAAAACTGGTCAATGGTACTAGTGTTCCTGGAACACTAGTACCATTGAAAGTGGGGTTGTCCTATATGTGACATTGTGGTGTTACACTTTTGGATGTTTATACCGTGTTCCTGGTAAAGTAGGTTTATAGATTAATCCTAAATGTGAGTGAGCAGTGTAGAAGTCTACAGGTTTAATTGGAGCTAACCTTTGCTAAATCTTTGAAGGGGATTTTTACCAATGTACAGTGAAGTAGTTCACAAAGTTCCAAAGTGTTGTATGTTGTATCCTTGATGCTAAAATCCTGGATTAAGTACAAGGTAGTAGTACTGCATATGGACGGTCAGAGAGCTTGTGCTATGTAGAGTGGAGAATTTCCTCCAATGTACAGTGAAGTAGTACAAAAAGTAGATGCAAATAAAGTTCCAAAGGTCTGTATGTTGTATCCTTGATGTTAAATCCTGGATTAAGTACAAGGTAGTAGATACAGTATATGGACAGTCAGAGAGCTTGCTGTGTAGAGTGGAGAGTCAGTAATGAGAAGAGCTCGATGTGTAGACAGGGCTCAACAAATCAGTTTGAAGACTGTGTGCCCACTGGGCATAAGGGCAAAAAAAAGAGTTGTGCCCAGCAGACAAGTTCTGTGCCCAGCACCTAACTTTGCTTTTGCTTTCTATACTCAAAATTACACAATTATGATTAAGATATATATACCCTGATACCTACCTGATCCACTTTCAGCAGTCCTCGGCTTATTTTCTCAAGTCGATGGTACCCTGGTGATAGGGAAGCCGGATCCTGATGACTGACCTTTGCGGAGCGTTGGACGATGACTGGAATCTCAACCGGGTGACTCCTGTAGCAGCCCAAAACCTAACACGATGATGGCATTACCCTTGATGTCGACCTAGGACAAGTGTCTTTTTAAAGTACTTTTTAGTACTTAATGAAACAGTTACCCTAACCGGATGGTGTGTATTTTTAGAAGAGAAACATTTACAGAGGATTACCTGAAAGCTGGACTTTTGCTTACTCCTCCAGGAGAACTTTTTCAAGTCGTTATTGGATTATTGTCTTAACCATCCCAGATGATTTTACCTAACGATGAAGTCAATATACTACAGGTTTACTATTCCACGGAGTATAAATGGATACTAATTCTATGTAACGAACCAGTAGTAGTGCTGCTGAATACATAGCAGGTGGTACGATGCTACTTGGTTTCAAATATGGACAAAAGACATATAACACAGACTCATATGTAACTATATTGTTCCTTCTGTTACCACAAGGAATCTATATTTTTTATCAAGTCCATACTTTGTATTATCGATACATGTAAATATAATATGACATAAGATGAATATAATGATACCATCTATGTATTTTCTAGAAGGGGTAGTGTAACGATCAAAGATCGTTCGTGTATAGTTATCGATAATATCTCTGTATACCAGTCGGGTAGTACTTAATCTATCGACCACTAGGGTCCTAACTGCAGCACATTGTTGTTAATCCTCTTACATAATAGGATTATGCCCCGCTTTTGTGTGCTAGTCGCCACTATTGTAAGATCACATGACCACCTGTTACATATATAAGGGTCAGTTAGTGTTTAATTAGGGAGATCAGTCGCTGATGCGCTGTCTCACCCATATTATCTGCTCGGTTGTCTATCCTTAGATAACATGTCAGTAATAGCTCTAGTACCAACCGGTACGTCGACATACGATCACCACTAGCCCTCATGCGGCTCCTATTGTTAAACTATTGTCTGTTCGGTAAACCTGAATAAGTGAGTCTCTTGTATTTGACATCTGGTTACTTGATATGTAGTATCGACAGATAACCCGTCAGGTCAATGAACCAAGTAGCTGTGCCCGATGGTTACAGTGGTAATTTTACTATCCGCACCGATCACTCCTCTTTGAAATGGCTCCTGAATTTCAAGGAAGCTGAAGGAATGATAGGAAGGTGGCTGGCACACTTGTCGGAGTTCAGTCTAGAAGACCGAACATCGTAGTGGGGCCAAGCATCCGAATGCCGATGGTTTAAGTTGTATCCCTGTGCGACCATGCCAGAGGTCAGATTGCACAGACTGTGGCATTCATAACGCTGTTTTGGCTGCTGTAAGTAGTTTGGAAGACAATTGGGTGGGTGTAGCATTTTGGTCTCTTGATTAACTCATTGATGTTGAGAAAGCGGATGCTGTCATCAGATGAGTAGCTGAATGGCTAGTTAAGGGGGCTAAACCCCCTAGGCCAGAAGTATCAAACAGTGGCCCTTATTAACTTTTCGTGAAGGCTTGCTGTGTCGTCATAAAAGGTCATAAAAGAACTCTTGAGAAAGTGAAAAGGAGATATTACTGGCCTGGAATGGGGAAGGACCTAGGTCATTGGGTTCGGCATTGTCCTACCTTCTGTCTGGTACAACCCAGGGAGGGTATGGGTAAATATCCTTTACAGCAAGAATAGTTCGGGGTAAGGTTCGGGAGGATAGCTATGGATATCATCTCAGGCTTTAAACCCTCACTGAACCAAAATACTTGCATGTTAGTAATCCGGGATTACTTAACAAATCTGTAGAGACCTGTGCACAAGCCTTTGTGGATGAGTGGGTCTTGACCTTCGGCACTCCGACCAAGGGCGAGAATTGGAGTCTCGTCTCTTCTCTAAAATGTGTGAATATTTGACAATTGTAAAACAGAGAACTAATCCATATCGACCTCAAAGTGATGGTCAAGTGGAAAGGTTCAATAAAACATTGATTCAGAGTTTGACAGTAAGTCTAAAGCAAACACTTTGGACCCTTCATCTGAGACGCCATCAGTGATGGGAGGCCAATACCGACAGAAACGGGCTAAGCCCCCGGCCGGCAGGTCGACATCAAAAGGCATTGGTTCAAGAGGGGGTAGTAAAAATCCGCCTCGGGAACCTGCACTCATTCCCCTAAAATGGGTTAAAACTAGGAGGAGTCCTAGATTAGAAGCCAAACAGTAATTGAGTGACGCGCATAATACTAAACAGTAGATATACCAACCTGGATTTAATCAAATTAAATCGTAGGTGCCGTTCTTGGGTCATTCTATCTGTGAATGTGAAGCCACCAGAATAAAAATTTACACAACGAGAAGTCATACAATTGTCTCTTAATTTGAGACACCTAACCCTGAAAATGTGGAGAAAAGGGATACCTTCTGTTTAATCAGACGGTGAGGATGGGTTCTCAGTATCAGCTGGTGGATTCTACCCGACGGGTAGATTCATATTAGAACCAATTATTAACTCCCAGTAGTTTGGAAAGCGTAGGTATCCTTAATAACCCTATCCATCATTGTAAGAGCCCCATAGCCAGCATAGAATAATGACAAAATGCTAAAGATGTGACCGGATAACCAGAGCGTGATGGTGTGAGGAGAATGAGTCATTCCAGTTTGGTGCATTACCTTGTTTGGTCATGGCATGATGTATGCTATAGCCAATGGGAGTGTTCCTTCGAGTCACGTGTCCCATTCCTCCAATCAGACAGTGCCATGTACACACACCATAGGGATAAAAGAGCGTGTTGCGGACCCCGGAGGTCACATTTGCGGTCTGCTTGTGAGAGTAGGTCGCAAGTATAGATCTGCTGGACTAAGCCTAGCTTAGCACAGCGCTGCCTCTACCCTCATGGGTGTTTCCTACCTGAGTGTAGGGAGTGACCCATGAAAGCCTCAAGGAGCATGACCTGCCTGAATGCAGGTTTGTGTTCTCTCGAAAATCCATTTGAGGCTCGATCCGCCTGAGTGCAGTTCGTGTTTCATCGAAGACCCCTCGAGGCTCAATGCGCCTGATTCGAGTCACATAGGCATTGTGAGTATATGTCTTCTTTGAGTCCTCTCTTCAAGACGAACCATGGGGGACTCTTCCGATGAGCAGTCTGGGTACAGCTCCTTAGCGAGCCACAAGCCAAAGAAGAAGAAGAAGTCGAAGCGTACTCGTCCCGAGCAGGAGCTGGTGTTGACCGAGGCTAAGACTTCAGCTTTCCAGAAGCAACTGGAGGATGCACAAAAATCCCTCAAAGCTTCACAGGAGAAGAAGAAAGAGCTTCATCTGAATGCGAAAGAGGCTGCTAAACAGCAGAAACATAACTTGAAAGCCACGGATGCTGCAGCGGCTGAGTCTCGAGAGTCTTCTCCGGATGTCATGGAAGTCTATGAGACATCGACGTCGACAAAGACATCAAAATCTAAAGGAGCTGCTTCTTCCTCAAAGGGAAAGAAAACCCTCAAGCCCAAGGCGGCCTCCAGGGGATCTCTGAAGGATTTCAAGATCCCTAACGCACCTAAGAAGGAGCAGCCAACAAAGAAGACTCCAGTGAAGGAGAGAAGTAGTAAGTCTACTGATCCTCCTGAGACTGGGGCAAACCATCGAGGTCGAAGCAGGGGCTGTGGAGAGCAACTTTGCTTCCCCCCATGACCCCGCCAAGGCTGTCGAGGAATGGAATCGACTGTCAGGAGTGACTGCCAAACGGTGTGCTGAGCATGTCGACGACAGGTCCCTTACACAGTTGAAGGACTACTACAGGTCAGGCGAGGTAGTCCTCCCACCTCTAGTTGGCCGTGATGGAAGTGATGAGGAGTAGTGGCTTTCTGACAAAGTTCACGCCATCGACTGGTATGTGTTGAAGATTGAGAACGTTGTCAATGCCTCAAACTCGTCTGGGGTTTCACTGCCTGTAGTTACAGAAGTTTAAGTGTACCTGAGACAACAGATTGGCTTTGCATGGCGGATATTCAATCCAGGGCAATGATGTGCTTTGGAGAACTGCACTCCTAAGGGATTCACCCCCCGTACGTACAGTATGGATGGCCGATATGCTCATCACTTAGTGGAGGAGCATCGAGCTATCCGGCTGCAGTTCAGATGTGAGACAATAGTGAACACGATTCCTTGTTACATCCCCAATGACCCTACTAGTGGCACCTTCACTACCTCTCGAAGGGGCCTCATGGCACGTCACCTCAAGTCATATAAGCAGCCCTGAGGTTGCAATTCAGCTAATGGAGACACTAGTGGCCAGGTATGAGCACCAGGAGAAGACAAGAATGATGTCTCGACACAGGATGCGGATGGAACCCGCTCCACAGTCGACGAAGCACCTGTTCAATCGACCTGACCTCATGAACGCCTTCTACGGAGCTTACTTGGAGTTTTGGACTGAGCAATGTAAGATGCCAGTCGCCCTCGAGAATCAGGACCCCAAGCATAGACTGGGCGATTTCACTTTTTAATGCATATTGGGCTCAGGACCATTGAATTCACAAACTCAATATTACAACACTATATTTTTATTAAAAGCCATGTATCTTGGCATATCAGAAAGATTTATTCAAGGATGCAACTCCCAGGGGTTCAGTTTTTATAGCTTGTGCCGTAAAACCTCCTAACGCAGGTTTAGCGTCGGTCACGTTTTTAGATAAAACATCAAAACTACACTAAGTAAAGCTTGGATTGGCTCCATAATAGTACAATACAGTTGTTAAAGTGTACCCAAAATCAAAAACCCTGGATTAAATCTTTTGGAATAATGGGTCTTGTGTTATATAGCGCAAGGTGAAAAATCAGTCCACAATTTTAACTTTACCCTCAGTTCATAAAAAGTGATCATTTGCTCTTGAAAATCACTCTGCTTTATATACAGTATGTCTATTGTAAGATCCTTAGCTATCTATTAGTGACTTCACCAGCTTAGGACAGCCTTCACTGAATCCTTGGAAGCCCCCCAAAAACGTGACTGACGCTAACACGGTGTCAACATCTTCCACATGAGTCCACAATAGACCCCCAAAACTCAATGGATTACATCTATGTTACAATATAAGACATAAATCACCTTCCTCTATTAATTACAGCATGAATATACACAGTTTAGGCCCATATGTGTCCATACCATGGCTTCAAATAGAAAATTTCACATTATTTTCACACACTTCCGATGTTTTGGTACAACAGTACAAATGTAAAAATATGAGGGTGCTTCATAACAGGCTGAAGAGCAGGCAGAGCTAGACACCACAACAGGGTCCATCTCAGAGGACAGTAACAAGATGTTACCTGTCTCTCCTTTCTGCCGGACCGCTGGCATCGAACTGAGTTTTCGATGTCAGCTTGGATTGCAACATCGAAATGAGCTTTCGATGTCAGCCTGGAACCCCCAAGAACTGAGTTCTTGGACAACGGTGTACCCTCCACGAGTGCGGGTATCATAACCTGTCCCCGGACTGTGAGCAGAACACTCTACGAAGCTGTGTGCACCTGATGCCACCTTGTTCCTTGAACCTGGTGACGAGACACATCCTTGGCCTTACAGTCGCAGGACTGCTCCCTCGGATCGACCAGAATAAGGTCATGAAGCTAGGTCTCCTACGTTGGATGGAGCAGCACCCCTGATTAACTGTGATAATTCTTTTTCTACAGTGGGTATAGTGTTACATATTATCATATTTATTTAGACTGATTTGGGATCTCTGATTTCTCAGAGACCACATTTCAGTCTAGGGGGGGTAGTGTGGTGGTCGCGGGTCGTAGTACACCGGCTTATGTAGGGGCTACTTTTTTGGGGGTTGAAATTTGGCAACATGGCCAAATCTGACCTGAAAAAGGTGCTGTTTAAGAATTTCAATGTTGCCAAATTTTTCAATTCACCCGTAGGGGGCGTGACCAGGCAAAATTCTAAATGGCTGCCAAATCTTCAGATTTCTATCCCCTGCAACAAGAATATTCATCCGACCTATCCCCTCTAAATTAGGTGCAAGGAATTTATTTCTGTAATTGGTTTGTTGCTATGGTTTTTGGTTGCCTAGCAACAGCCATTTCAATGATAATTTGCCTAGCAACGGGTATAAACAAGCCCTCTAGCCCCCTTTTTAGATGACCTATCCCCCCTAAATAGGATCCAGGGAATTAATTTCAATTATTGGTTTGTTGCTATGGCTACTGGTTGCCTAGCAACAGCCAATTTTAATGGTATTTTGCCTAGCAATGGGTATAAATAAGCCCTCTAGCCCCTTTTTAAGATGACCTATTCCGCCTAAATAGGATCAAGGGAATGTATGTCAATTAGAGGTTTGTTGCTATGTCTACTGGTTGCCTAGCAACAGCCATTTCAATGGTAATTTGACTAGCAACAGGTATAAACGAGCCCTCTGGCCCCGTTTTAAGATGACCTATCCCCCTAAATAGGATCCAGGGAATCTATTTCAATTATTGGTTTGTTGCTATGTCTACTGGTTGCCTAGCAGCAGCCAATTATAATGGTATTTTGCCTAGCAGCAGGTATAAATAAGCCCTCTAGCCCCTTTTTAAGATGACCTATCCCGTCTAAATAGGATCCAGGGAATCTATGTCAATTAGAGGTTTGTTGCTATGGCAACTGGTTGCTACTAAATTCGCTAGATGACTTATCCCCAAAATAGGATCCAGGGAATCTTTTTTAATCCAATGGTGCCCAAGCACGCCTTTTTGCATGGTTTTGTGCCTTAAAACAAGTATATGCAAGTAGTAGATCACCAAGAGACTTCTATTGGGTCAATTTCAAAAGTTAAACCACCGTTAGAAAGATTATCATTATATGATTTCATTGGGACAATCAGTACCCAGGAGGCATAACTATTAGTGGTCTGGTGAGTCCTCAAATGGAAAATAAAGGTTGAGAAATGTGTTATATCATCAGCCCTGGGGACTGTATGATGAGTGTCTGCAAAGGGCAAGATTCTCAATAAAGGAAGACTAATGTTAACAGAACCATTGATGGAGATATGTGAGTTGTCTTTTTAAACCATCTTACATTTGTCTTTGCAGGAGAGTTTGATTATGTTTTCAGTGCCATTCTATTCTACCAACAACTTCCTTTTTTTGAAGTGCCAAAGGAATCATTTTGTAAGAAAATAGTAGGATTCCACTAAAGAATGAAGAGAAAAAACCTGTAGATACCTGAGCAAGCTGCTCTCTAATAGTCATCAATTGTTTGACAATATAACCTAAAATGCTTTTATGTTTCAATATATATGAAAGAAAATTGCACTCTAAATCAGTCCGAACATGTTATCTGAACCATACCTTAAAAATAACAGGTAGACAATATGTTTGTATCTAAAATCAAGGCAGTCTAGTCAGAATTAGACAGAAAATTCCAAATAATCCTAGGCACAAAAAGGTTTATTGGTCTGTTGCTATGGGCATGAGTTGCCTAGCAACAGTCATTATAATTGGTTCTGTACCTAGCAACGGGTATATATTAGCCCTCTAACACCTTCTGAATGAGACCTATTCCTCTAAATTGGGATCCATGAAATCCACTTTCAATTATTGGTTTGTTGCAAGGGCCACTGGTTGCCAAGAAACAAACATTTTTGTTAGAACATTGGTGCACGTCTCATCACCTTCACCTTATTATCTTACCTCCAATTTACGGCAATTGCATTTCACTAGCTGAAGGATGGTATCTGGTGCCACTGGCACTTCAGATAATAAAGGCATGAACCTGTCTCCTTTTCTCTCCCAACCAAACTGTACAGGATCAGGCTGAACAAGGAAGAGACAATGTTTCCTGTGTACCATACCCTGGTCTGGACATGTGCCTGGCAAATATGCTACACCCAAGTACCTTGTGTAGGTGCTTGCACTGTCTTGATTTTCCTTTTCAGTTCAGTTGAGTTTGTCAGATGCTGAAATGTTATCTGATGAGCCTCAATGGCCCTATTATAATTGTTACTGTAGAGGTACACGTTACTAAACCATAGGAGTTGGGTACCGTCTGACGTGGCGGGTGAGTCGAGTCGTCGGACGTTCCTCAGGTTCCGGATAGGTGGCAGCACCGATCCGGGTCTGTGGGGACATCTGACGACGAACACCTGGGTCCGTATATAAAGCCCAGGGCTCAGCCGCTACGTCAGAGGCCCTTCTGGCCTCCACACCATGTAAACCACTGTCTTTTAATATTAGCTGCCTCTTTGATATCATCCGGCAGCCGTGAGTGTGCGTTAAGTAATAAACCTAACCGTTGGCATACACTTGGAATACTGTCTTACTCTTTCTTTCCGAACCGTAAGACCCGAACCCCCCAGGTCCGTAAGGCAACAAACCCTTACACTGGTGCCGTGACCAGTTAATTCTGGTGTATAGCCCGGACGTTATAACGTCCGAACGGCTAGTACATGGGTTAGACACCCTTAGGGAAGCTAACCCAGCAGGGCAATCACTTGCCCAAGAGAATGGAAATGGATCATTAATGCTCCAAGCCCATTCGGACTCGCAAGATGCGGAATCAGCATCTTGGAGAGATCCCGGACCCCACTATAATGATAGTGAAGAGAATCTGCCAGACTCTGTACGACGCGAACAGTCTATCCAGAGACATAGTAACTTAATAGGCCAACAATCGCTTGTTGACGAATTAAGTGATTCGATGTTCGAAGTTGGTGGTAGTACTAACCCGGAACATCCGGCACTATTGCGAAAAAGGGTAACATTCGGAGAGCTGCCTTACAGGTTACCCAGGCCCGAATTACCAATAGGGTAAAGTGACCATGAGTCGTCCACCTGGGCCATCTTAGCACCTACTAGTTAGTCTAGGATCTTTGTAATAGTAGGACAACTTGCAGGGGTCATCTAAAAATGGATATAAATATTACCCAGATGTCTTACTCTTTCCATCCAGCAATGTTACAACTTTCATACCAATAGTCATGGAGCTCTTTGAGCACCCATTATTCAATACATGTGAATTTTCTTTCATCAGTACCATGAGTCGGCCACTGTGGTACCTTGAGTCAGCCACATCATAAAATGACTCAACTAATTCAAAGTAAAGAGTGTGCTTTTGAAGCAAAACAAGGAAAACATTTATTCCCGGCTGAGAGATCTTGGTCAGAGTGTTTCTGGAATGATTTTACTAATTATAATGCTGATTAATACCATTCCTTGGGTAAACATAAATTATAGCAAACTTATCCCCATTTATCAGCTGTCCGTCATTTCAAAGTGGCTGTCAATCTATCAGAAGACCTCTCTACCTAATTGGTAGAATATAGTTGATTTTGTTGAAAAATAATGGATAGTGCTAGATTCACTTTCCCAAAGATGGAGAGATAGCAGGTGCTACAGCACAACATATTCTAGCATTGTAAATAACTTAGAACCCAACGAAATGGTCACTACTAAGTTCATTTTGGACCAAAAAGCAATAGTGGCCGACTCAAGGTACTTGTATAGTGGCCGACTCAAGGTACATGTATTGCTCAAAGACACCTTTTGTCAGTCTTATCATACCACAAGTCAACTTCTATACAGCAGATTGTTGACTTTTGTACTGAACACTATAAAGGGAATAATTTCAAGTTAAATGATGTTTGACAGAGTATGAATGCAATGCTTTTTCCCAAGTTTAGTTAGGTTTAACTCTGTTACTTGGTCAATATCACATTATCACTTATCTATCATTTTGTTGCTGGAAAGTCATCAGAAACCTATATCTGACTTCAAGAATAATTTACAAACTCTAGTGTCATCTAGAGCTCCTGAAAGGTCCTAAACTTATATTCCAAAAGATGCTAAGATAGCTTATAGCATATCTTGCCATATAGCACCAGTGCAAATAGCTTAGAATCCACTAATATATTCATTAACACATTTATTTTGGGCCCAAAACCAAGCAAAATGGCCGACTCAAGGTACCTGGACGACTCAAGGTCACTCTACCCTATTAGATTATAGCGCTATAGATGGCGACTTAACCTATGCGGTACCGGAAGGTGAGGAATTAAAACGACCGGATGTCCTGTTGTTGAATGAAACTTATGTAACTTTGAACGAGAATTTAAATACCTTGGTCAAAGCTAAGGATGAAGTATTCCATGAAAAACTTCAGATGGAAGAGGACCTAACTGGCATGCGAAAGGAATTCGAAGCCAGAAGGAGCGAGTACATGAAAGAACTCGAGAATGAAGAACTAAAACTTCAATCTATGAGAGAATCATTCAATAAAGAATATGATAATAGGCACATTCGTATCCAAACATACATAGATACGAACGACCAACTAAACCTTGATAAGGCAAAATTCGAATCCGAAATTCGCCATTATCAGGACGAGTTGGATAAATTGAAACTTCAGTGTAGTAAACAAGCTGAAGACAATGAAACCATCCGGGTAGGCATCATAGCTTACAACAAACAACTGGAGGAGGATAGACAGAAACTCACAAACGAGCTTCAGGAATTGCAGACTACTGCAATAACTCTAGATAAATATGTAGAAGCAGCCCAGTTAACTATAGGTAATATAGATCCAGCTGTGGTATCTACAATGTTGGGAAAGACATCTAAAGATGCAACCCCAATTAGATACAGCCCATTCGTTGATGATGGGGCTGACAAGAATGTGGTATCCGGAATCTACAAGAAACCGGATAATGCTGCAGTAAATGGAACCGCATCTAAACCAGTAATTCCGATGCTGGATATGATAGGTCCGGCACCACCCATACCAGATTTGAGTCACAAAATCAAAGCGACTCACGACGGTGCTACAGGGAATAATAATAATACACCCGTGGCACAACCAAGAGCACCCGGACCAATGAGGCATATGTTGACACCACCTTCATATTTCCCCCAACCCGGCCACAGTACACCAGCAGTACCAAGATTATCGAATCCAACCCCAGGTTCTGGTAATGGTCCTACTGATGGATGTTTTCCGAGACCAAACCCGCCACAAAACAATATTAATGGCGGTACGTATCAACCAAGAACATCTTCCTATGGATATAGAAATAATTATAATCCATCAGGAGGTGGTAATTATCAAAATGGTAATAGCTATAACCAGGGATGGAATCAAAATGATTCTTACCCTAGATACGCGTCTTCTGGAAACACCGGTTACAATAGCGGATGCCCTGGTGGTTCATCCGGAAGCTATAATAATAATGGTCCACCAGGAGGGAACCCTCCAGGCGGCCCAGGAGGATCCGGATCCGGAGGATCAGGATCAGGAGGAGATGGCAGGAAACCAAACAGGAGAACTTCTATGCCTGCAGGGATGCAAACCATCTTTGATAGGAGCCAATGTATCCAAAACCTTGGCATTGACTGCTACCGAAAGGGAGCGGACGGCATGGAAGTCATGAACTGGAGCATGCGAGAAGCAGATAGACTACGCGGATGTAATAATCCGGCACGTAGGCAGGCACGGATACCCCCTCCATATGATTCTAATGATCCATGGAAGGACAGGTATCAAGCTTTTGTCGACGAAGTCAATTGTAGTGGATGGACAAAAGAAGAAGCTCTGCCATATTTGATTTGTTGGTTAAATAAAGGCGGAAAAGTAGCTCTCAACCAATGGAGAGCAGCTTACGGAATATACGGTACCTATGATCAATTGGTCGAATGTGCCGCATACCTTTTCGGATCAATCGTTAGAGAAGATCCGTGGGTAAGCTTTAAAAAGAGAACACAAAAACCTAAAGAATCACACAAAGTCTTTGGTTTGGAGCTACAGGACTTGCTTTCGAAAGCACGTCCAAATTGGGCTCATGACGATGATTGTTATCTACAAGAATTGTTCATACAATTCTATAGTGGATTGCGAGATCCGGATCATAAGCAAGTGGTGTGGGACTCCTGGAAAGATGACACTTCCTTCAGTGATCTGTTCATAGCAATTGATGGACATGACATGAAGAAACGTTTGGTAGGTCTTGGACCTAGTCCAGTAAGAGCAGCTCCTTTCCAATACGGAGGTACACCTGCTCCGGTATATGATACTTCCCAATTAGCTCCGGTTGAATCGAATGAAGTTAATGAGGAAGATGAATATGTCTCCGATGAAAACGGAGAATATATTGGTTCAGTCCATGTGGCTGGAAAGTATTACCGACAAAAGCGGTATAGGAAAGTACATTCGAGAGGGAGAGGAGGATCTGTTGCTGGTAAAACAGCTTCCGGATCAACTCAACATGGCAGTGTAGCCTCTACGGCGAACTCAACTGTAGCAGCCACTGTTGCTCCGACTAACATGATGGAAACATTAATAGCCGGATTAACAGAAGCTCTAAGGAGACCAAGAGTTGATAAATCTCAAAGGAGATGTTTCAGATGTCAGAAACTGGGGCATTTTGCTCCCGAATGTATGGCTGAAAAGCCTGTTCCGCGTAAACAGGAGAGTGTCTCTGGGATAAGTACAGAGGAAAACTAGAAAGGGATCTCCCGAGGGGCAAAGAAGGGGATCCCAGTGACAAATTTTGCCATAATATCACCATCCGTGATGATGGTTCGCATTTAGTAACAAGATTGCCTAACACCGAGGTGGTTGTAGACACCCGGAAGGTTAGGGAAGCTGATATAACAGGTGCCACGGGCGCACAGGGGAAACCCAATATCAGTAACGAGGCAGGCGGCTATGAATTAGCCAAGGTCTGTGGTGCCCACCTGCCCCCGGGTCATCCTTGTCTTGAATTCCTGAAAAGATGTGGATCGACTCCTGGTGTGAAAAATGACGTTCCGATTGTCACGGACATACCCTCTGTTCTAAACGGAAGGCGGTGGTATGTTTGCCTCACTGTTAACGGAAGATCTGCCGAATTCCTTGTGGATACGGGAGCTAGCCACTCTTGTATCTCCAGGGGTTTCTACGATCTTATACCGGATGAACATGAGACTCTCAAATCGGGAGGAAGTGCTCAGACGGCCGACGGCAGTACCTTGCAAACGTATGGTAGAACTTGTGTGAAACTACAGTTGGATGGTATCCATGACTATGTCATGAGCACCACCGTTGCGGATATAGCAGATGAGGGTATACTTGGGTTGGATTTCGCATCCCTGTATGGTGCTGTGTTAGAACCCCAAACAGGAGTGTTGAGTGTGAGATACCCGTATCCCGTAAAAGTTAGATGTGTACTGAGACAAGTGAGCAGTATGGCTAGTGTGGCACACACTGTGCGAATCCCTCCGGGAGTAGCCTGTGATGTGCTTGTAAGAAGTGATCCTGCAATGCGTAATAAGCCTGCAGTGATAGAACCGGATGTAGTTACGTTATCAAGTATCGGATTAAATTCTGTAGACACGATAGTAGCGAATGCATCCTGGTCGGTAGTACCTGTCTCCAATACTGGAAACACTACTATCTACTTGAAAAAGGGACAAGTTTTTGGAAATGTGACCCTTTCGGAAACTGTAACGGATAGTAAGCTAAGCTTACAGAAGGTAACAGGGGATGATGAAATTTCGGAAGACTTACTTAGGTTGTATGAAGAAACTTCATTAGAGGATCCGGAACACCGGAAAGAGTTCTATGATATGCTCTGTCAGTATCATACTGCCTTTGCCAAACCTGGTGAAAAACTAGGTACGACAAATAAAGTATTACATAAAATAGATACTGGAGATGCCGAACCCTTTAAGATACCGTATAGACGGTTACCTTTAGCAAAAAAGAGAGTAGCTGAGGATGAAATAAACAAGATGTTGGAACAGGATGTAATAGTCCCTTCCAATAGTCCGTGGAGTAGTCCTGTGTGTATGGTAACAAAGAAAGACGGTACTATCCGTTTCTGCATAGACTACAGGAAGTTGAATGGAATAACGAAAAAGAATTCGTATCCATTACCGAGAATAGATGAAACCATTGACTCCTTAGGGGGAAACAGCTGGTTTTGTACCCTAGACTTGCAATCAGGCTACTGGCAAGTGGGAATGAACCCTTCAGATATGGAGAAAACTGCATTTTCGAGTCATATTGGATTATTCCAATATAATGTAATGCCGTTTGGACTGTGCAATGCACCAGCAACATTTGAAGCAATGATGGAAACAATTCTAAATGATTTATTGTGGAAAAGATGTCTTGTATATCTTGACGATGTCATAGTCTTCGGAAAAACATTCGAAGAGTGTTCTAATAACCTGAAAATGGTACTAGAACGTATTATTTCTAATGGTCTCAAATTGAAACCTAAGAAATGCCACATGTTTAGGAAGTCCATAAATTATTTGGGCCACATCATCAGTGATGAAGGAATAAAGGCTGATCCGGAAAAAATCGAATCAGTTACGAATTGGAATAGACCTAAAACACCCAAGGAAGTGAGGTCCTTTTTGGGATTCTGTTCCTATTACAGGGAATTTATTCCGAATTATTCTAGAGTCAGTTACCCACTACAAGCAATAGCTAACTGGACTCCAGGAAGTACCAAGGAAAAATTTCCTTGGACGCATGAACAGGAAACCGCTTTTCAAAAGCTAAAAGACCTGTTCACGAGTACTCCCGTATTGCAATATCCGAATGAAACGGATCATTTCATACTGGATACTGATGCTAGTAATGATAGCATTGGTGCAGCTCTCTCGCAAGTCCAAAATGGGAGAGAAGTACCGATTGCCTTTGCCAGCAACACACTGAGCAAGACTCAGCGCAATTACTGCACAACCAAAAGAGAGTTGTTAGCAGTAGTCGTATATACCAAGAAGTTCAAACATTTTCTATGGGGAACGAACTTTACTTTACGTACGGATCATTCCTCTTTAAGGTGGCTACTGAACTTCCGAGATGCTGAAGGCATGTTAGGCCGATGGCTAGCCCATTTATCCGAATATGGGCTTGAACATCAACAGATTCAGCATAGACCCGGAGTTAAGCATTTAAATGCTGATGCTTTGTCTCGAATACCAATCCAGAAATGTGATAATCCGGATTGTACTGATTGTGGAGCTCATAGGGCAGTGTTAGCAGGGATTCGAAGACCATTCGTACCCCTAGTTGCCAGTATACTGGATTGGTCTATGGATCACATACGACATTTCCAGGAAGCTGACTCGATAACTGCGCAGCTACTGCAATTAGTACCAAAGGGTATACGTCCAGTTAGACCAGAGGTCTCTCTGGAAAATCGAGAAATGAGAAGGTTTCTTGCTCAATGGACCGAGCTTGAAGTCCGGAAAGGCGTGTTATACCGTTGGAAGCCATGTAATAATGGTGAGAGAATCATGCAAGTGGTGATACCACATGCTATGAGACATGACATTATGTACTTCTGTCATGGGCATCGGACCAGTGGTCATTTCTGAAGGAAACGCTCGCTAGCACGACTTTCCAAGAAATACTATTGGCCTGGTATGACACGGGACTTGCAAAGATGGGTAACCACCTGTCCGGATTGTTGTAAAAACAAACCCGGACCCGGGATGGGCAAACTTCCCCTATCCCAAGAACTTTTCGGAGTTAGATTCGCAAGAATCGGGGTAGATATTATTAGTGGATTTAATACAACCGCTAATGATAATACCTGTATGATGGTAGTGTGTGATTATTATACGAAATACACTAAAGTATTTCCACTACCGGACCACAAAGCAATTACTTGTGCCGAAGCTTTTGTAAAAGGTTGGGTACTAAGCTTCGGTGTACCATTAATGTTACACAGTGACCAGAGAATTCGAATCAAATCTCTGGCAGGGTTTGTGCGAATACTTAGCTATTTGCAAGACTAGAACCAACCCGTATAGGCCACAAAGCGACGGATTGGTGGAAAGGTTCAATAGAACCCTCATCCAAGTCCTAAAGTCACTCGTTAATGAACATATGGATGACTGGGATGAGCAATGTCATTTTGTGACACATGCTTATAACAGTACGGTACATTCAAATACAAATTGTTCTCCGAACCTTTTAGTATTCGGAGAGGATTTGATAATGCCTGCTGACCTAGTTTTTGGAGTCGTAGGGATGGACCCTGAACTACCTTGCCATGTAGTTTTTGTGGAATGTTTAAGAGACAGATTTAGAAAAGCATATGAGTCTGTCCGAATTGATTTGGAGAAAAGTGCCAAATGGCAGAAAGTAGGATACGATACCGATCTAAAGCATCGGAAATTCCAATCCGGAGACAGAGTTCTCAGGTTACATGAACCGCTTAGACACATAAAATTAGCGTCTTATTGGGACGGTCCCTTTACTATAACACAAGTTATCAGTGATTGTACCGTAATTATTAAATCTGATCTTGGTCGACTTTATAAGTCAAATGTGGCTAGATTAAGGAAATGGTCTGGGAGGGAGACCTCCACAGAAATGTATGGTGAAGGTTCCGGAAAGATCCTGAACCAGAATCGCATAATAGACCAGGTAAAGAACACTACAGTGAAGCGCGGCCGTGGTAGACCCAAAAAGTGTTCCGAATCAGTGACACCCACGCCAACACCGATTAAGCGTGGGGGAGTTAAAAAAGTCTCGGCAGGTGAAGACAAAAAGAGGAGGAAAGGGGTTTCTAAGGCTAAGAAGCACCTAGAGAAAGCTCTTCAGACTGTCAGGTCCGATAAAGAACTATCCGAGAAGGGGAGATACGTTCGCTGCAGCCCCCGAATTGCCCAGAGGACTGCAGTGACCTAACCTGTATACACAACGAGTGTAATGTTTACATTTAGAGGAACGGATGACAACTGACCCTAAAGGCTTATTTGTCGCCCCCGCATGATGTACCAATGGGTAGTGGACGGATAATCCGGTGGATTTGCTTAAGCTTTCCATAATCTCCACTTAAATCCCCAGACGAGTCATCGGGGTGAGCGATAATTACCTAAAAACAATCAGTTTGTTGATGTACCGCCTGTAGCACGTGCGTTTCCGCATGACGTCACCGTGTCCAGTCTCGGCTGACCTCTCGTGACCCCGCGAAGCAACGGGGAAATGACGTCACGAATGCTGGCCTGTCGCCATATTGTTTTTCGGTAACGTCTAAGACGGTCGAGCTCGCTCCCTTCTTGGATTTTACCGGCTAGGCAAACCCCCCGCTGCTCCTCCAGAGTCTGTCTCCTGGTAGACAGACTCCGTTTGTGTCGGCCCCGGCGCCGTAAAAGCCGGAAAAAGGAGTAGTTTACTCCCGTGGGCGATTCCCCAGTCATGGCTGAGGAATCCGTAGCTGCAGCCAAGCTATCCGGTGACCCGGATAAGCTGACTCCGTCCGCAGAAGCTTTTCTGGAAGCTTTGTCGCCTGTTACACAGGAAGAGAGCGAGATGATGGACGTGGAGGAACCCACGGATCGCTCGTTCGAGGAGAAGCTGGCTTCATTCTCACTAAATGAGCCAGAGAAACTATTATCTCCACTCCCGGCCGAGGGATCTGGAGCGACTGCGAGTGCTGAACCCGCAGCGACAGAGTCCGAAACTACCCAAGTTGACGGACAGAAGGATGAGTGGAAGCCAGCAGTGGCGGAGCCTTTTCCAGCTAGCTACGATGGTCGCTACCTGTATGTCCACCCGGAACTGCAGGCACAAGTGACCTACGCGGACGGGACACCAGTCAGGATGGACCCGAAAGTCAGGATAGCTATCGAGGGTGTCATGGCTCCCGAACAGCTGACCAGGATGCCTCCCGAGTGGCTTCGAGACTGGCCGTGGTTCCAACGGGGACTTATGGTGGACGCTGGTTTCCGTGAAACCGTGTATGCAGCTAACCGAGCCTTCGAGCTCGGAGCATATCCGAAGCCTGACAAATCCCTGTGGAACGTCAAGGCTACGAACATCAACTGGGTAGGCTGTGTCTGGGATACCGATGGCCAGACCTACCCACGCCCTAGTGCTACCCGGACGCCGTGCCGGACCACTAAGGAATTCCGGGAGGCCGCTGCTAACTTCGAGCAGTGGGATGACGGTTACTACATAACCGAACAGGAATTGGTGGATGTCCAGAACAATTCACTAATCGGATTGGACCGAGCTGCAGCCCTTCGGACGGTTATTGTCCGCCGTATGACTGCCGAACAGGAGGCACAGGAAGAGGCTAAGAGGGCCGCGGAAGCACCCGCACCTCCTATCCCCGACCTGAAGCTTGCCACCAGAAGCTCCGCCAGTGCTACATCAGCTACCGGCAGCACTACTACCCCAGTAGAAGCCACGACCTCCAGCACATCCGGAACCCAGGAACCGGAGGAAGACTGGAAGGTCAGTAAGAACCGACGATCCGCTGCTCGGAAGCTCAAGAATCTCCCGGATTCTGCGAGAGCCGAGCCGAAACCCAGCACCTCAACCACTGGTAGTACTGCCATGGAGGTTGAGTCGTCTGACGAGGAGTCGGTGCACGAATCCTCGGTTGAGTATGATGAGAAGGCCACTCCATCAACTCAAACCGAGGCCGAACGTTGGGCTAACGCCAAATCCGGATTCAAAACCCGGATTCTGACGTGTTTCTCCAACTGTGCGTACGGAGTTAAGAAGGACGGCTCTACCCTCTATGCCTGTCCAGACTCAATCAATAAGAACGATGAGTCGGATGATGAAGATTGGATGCGTCTTTCGGACGAGGACCCCAATCCGAGCAAAGCCTATCGAAAGATGTGACTTATGCTAAACCACACCGAAGGGTATTACACTTATACCCAGAGGAGGAAGCTGCGTTGGGCTTTAGAGAAGTGGTACGGCGACGATCAAAAGTCCTGTCCCTTCTCTATCTGCCAGGATGCGAGTGATGTCCTGATCTGGACCTGGAGTACTCCAGCCCGGTTCCAACGGCATCTGGTAGAGGCCCACTTCCACCATCACCCGGTTTACATCTGTGATCCGAGTTATGGTAAGAAGGGCAAGAAGTGTACTACTAAGGTGCAATACAACCGACGTAGTGATCTGGCTAGACACCAGAAGAAATGCCACGCAGAAGGTTTGGACGGGGCACGGAAGCGCATCATGGAGCTTCATCAGGAACTCATGAAGGAGTTCGACAGTCTGAGCGAGGATTCTTGGTCTAAGATCCGACCAGGGGACCAAGTCCTCTGCGAAGTTCCGAAGACCAAGGATTCGAAACTCCGAGCAAAGATAGTCCTGACTCCTGGAAAGGGTAAACTGGACATGCACGAGTCTCTCTGGCAGAAATGCGAGGAATCCGGAAAGGATGCAAAGAGAGCTCGTGAAAGGAGCAGGAGAGATCAGAACCGTGGCGGCAACGGTAATGGTCAGAGCACGACTAAACCGAAAGTCAGAGCAGAGGACCGTTCCAGGTCCCCTCTGGCAAGGCACCCCGCAGAGCAGGCTCAGGGCACTCCGGTGTTCAAGAAGCCCGAACTTGCCGGATACGCTGGAGCCGTATCTAAACCTGGGAAAGTGAGTTCTCGAAACTTTCCGTCCTTAAACCAGGGACCTGGACCTGAGAGCCAGACCTTGGTGGTAGGAAAGGATGGTCGCCTTATGCCAAAGAAGACCACCGCATCTGCTGCCACCGGATCTGCATCCGCTCCAGCCGCCCCACCAGTTACCTTTACCCAGGAGCAGTTAAACATGTACCTGCAAATGGGACTGAAACAGAATGTACCACCTGCCTTCTGTGTACCAACGACAGGTGTGTCCGGAAGTCCTAAACCCGGAAGTGGTCCACAGGCCGCCTCGACTCCTCCCAAGGCTGTCGCTGCACCTGAGAAACCAAAGGACGCTATTACCATTAAAACCGGTAATGCGGAAGTTTGGTTCGAGAAGTCTCGCCAAGGGGAGGCAGATGTCCAGAAGGCCATCTACACCCATTGGGAGAAGTGCGTTCGTGAAAAAGCGATTGAGTTTCATCAGGGTCTCCTAAACGAAACTCTGTTGTGCATGAAACAGGTGGGCGACGCTGAAAAGCAACGTCTCGAGACTCTCATCCGGGACGATGTAAAAGCCCAGGAGGTCGCTGCCGCAGCTGCCCAGGAAAAAGCAGCTATGGATGTGCACGTGTTGGAGAAACGTGTAAAGGAGGAGATCACTCGGAACACCAATCTGAACACTAAGTTCATGAGGGTGTTCGGAGTCGACTTGGACGAGTGGGACGGCACTCCCGAGTCGGCTCTAGCTCTTCTGAAGAAGAAGCATGCTAAGAAATCTGTTTAAGCATGCTAGGGTTATTTCTCCCATAATTTTTTTTCCAACACCAAATGACCAGATATAGTCTTTGCGGAACCCTATAGGTCTGCGAATGTTTTATTCACTAGTGTATGAACACCTATGGTATGTGTTCCGGGTCCCTTTGACCAGTCTATTATATAATTCAGGTTGTATAACTTTTATTGCACCCTGAATAGCCTATTCGGATTTATAACTTCATCCATGAACAATCCGATAGTAGACTTGCTGCTGTGAGACGTATCCGGATGCCAGTTCCAGACTCCTGCTGTTACCCGTGCTAACCACTTACTAGGATGAACTTTACGATTTACCTCTACAACTCATCTGTACTCCCGAATGGACTTATATCAACTACTACTATTACTTCCGGATCAACCTATATCGGACTATTATTTACTTATGTCAACTAAGCTTAAAAAGGATTACGTTCTCTACATAGTTGACACATCCGGACTATTATTCTACAAATCTACACCATTCGGATATACTACAAACTTTAGCACTACTAGAGGATTGTGGGTAGCTGCCCCAAAATCAACTACCGTGTTCACTCTATATAAGGAAACTATAAACTTTAGCACGTCCATCCCGTGGTTAGCTGACCACACCTACCTACTAGTACCCGGAGGATACAGCAGAAGACTTCAGCAGCATTTATAATTCCTGTATATTGTATATAATGTCATATCTCTATTTTTCTATAATATTATATGTATGTGCATATCCACTAGATACATATTATGATACGGGTACATAGATATTTTCTTGAAACGGATCTCTGATTATTATTAGTATTCATATTATAAGATCCGTTAAACCTCACCAGAAAACACATATTATTGTCCTGCGAGACAAATTGTATAATAAGTATATTGATCTGGTGCTATAAAGGTTATTAAATACACGGTGATAATATATCATTATTATATTCATTACCACACCGTGAGTTTTTTCTTTTTTTTCAAGTGTATGTTATAATTAACCCTATTCGTACTACTCACGAAATCTTTAACGGATTCGTATGATAATAATATACGACATGTCATTATATAGTGATGTTACTATAACAGTCTTCTTTAAGACTACATATTCAAATGTGGTGTTAATAACTACAAACACACATACGGATGTTATTATGTGATATATTTTATTATCGACAGTTCCGTTACACATAGCTGTCATCATCACATGTATACGATTCATATTACTTGTCTTATTAATTATACCTGAAATATAATACAATGTTATGTGGTATAATAATTAAATAGACAGTTCCGTTTCACATAACTGTCTCTTCTTCAAGTAATTCGTATAATATTTCAACATCCTAATCGTTATATGTAACTACATTTCACTATCGAATATATATATATGACATCCGGTTCACAATTTATTTGGTGTTAATGTTATACCTATGGTTGTACCTCTATTACTAAAGGTTTAGACATGTAGAAATGTTATCCTAGTAATATTATATGTATAACACCCTCCTAAATGTCTGGGGGAGTGGTGTAGAGGTACACGTTACTAAACCATAGGAGTTGGGTACCGTCTGACGTGGCGGGTGAGTCGAGTCGTCGGACGTTCCTCAGGTTCCGGATAGGTGGCAGCACCGATCCGGGTCTGTGGGGACATCTGACGACGAACACCTGGGTCCGTATATAAAGCCCAGGGCTCAGCCGCTACGTCAGAGGCCCTTCTGGCCTCCACACCATGTAAACCACTGTCTTTTAATATTAGCTGCCTCTTTGATATCATCCGGCAGCCGTGAGTGTGCGTTAAGTAATAAACCTAACCGTTGGCATACACTTGGAATACTGTCTTACTCTTTCTTTCCGAACCGTAAGACCCGAACCCCCCAGGTCCGTAAGGCCACAAACCCTTACATTACCATCGATTATCTAATTGGTGGTATCATAAGTGTAGATGTCAGTATCTTGCCAGGCATCATCCAGTCAGTTTCCCTCAATGGTTCTTCCTAAACATCGAAATATGCACAGTGTTATATGAAATCCACCAGGTGGAAAACCCCATTTGTCTGTGAACTGTGGGTCAATGTGTTGAAGCTTAACCACCTTCTTGTACGGCCCTTCTTGTACAGCTCCAGGGTGAAGCTGATGAGGATGCCAGAGGCCCTATACATAAGAATCTCACAAAGGCCCTACTAAAATTTCATTTCAAAAATGCATAGAGAAGAAGATGTTTTTACAAGTCAGATTGCTATTTATAACAAAGTTGATATCATTGCAGTCCAATGATCCGATCAAAGGATATTTATTATATTTTTTCAATTTTCTGTGTTTTCCAGAAAAATCCTTTACAAATACAAAAAAAAAATCTGTTACTTTTCTAAGAAAACTATTTAGTAATACAAAACAGCTAGAGGGGTACTTGAAAATGCCATGGGACGAATGGAAAATTTCTGTAGATGTAAAAAGACACTTTTAGAATTCAGAAATATGCATTTCATCTCAATGTCACAAAACAACCATGATAAGAGTGTCCGTTACGTGTCTGTGAGGGGTCATATGAGGTCATGTGGGGCCATATGAGATACAGGAGAATTGAAAATGTGGAAGGTTCTAACTTTGGTAATAATCATTCTATTGTCAACGAACCGTAACAAGTGGGTGAAGTGATAAACTCTGAATCCAGAGAAGTTGATTTGATCCTCTTTATTGCACAGCTGACATGAGTGTTCATACAGGCGGTAACAATGATACACTCGCCAGTGTCGCAGCTCTGCCCCTGAGCCTATAGCTCAACCTGTCATAGGTTCTGATATGAGGTATAGGTACGGGTATGAAGAGATGTAAGGTAGAGAGATACCGGGAGCTGCACACGCGGCGTATTATATACTCAGCTGAGAAGCTCATGGTATGATGAAATCTGTTCTCTGTCTGGTGTAACATTGGATGTTGCAATACCAGGCAGAGAGCACCTCGGCACATGGACCAATGAGGGACAAGGGTATATTGTGAAATATGCTCTGGTCTGAAAATAACACCCACAGGTATGTCGCAATACCTCCAGTGGACAGAACTTGGGCCTGTATGGCAAAGAAATTAATAAAGGTGTAAAATAATGATAATACCCAGAATGGTACACTATGAAAATTTTAAGGTTACCTACCGCCCCCCCCTAAATCGATGCCAAGGAATCCAATGGTGCTATTCATTTTGTTCTATTTCAAATGGTTGCTTAGCAATGTTCCCTTTTATTAAAAAATATTCCTATTTTAGGGGCAATGATAAAAACGAGATTTTACAAGACATTTTCATGATAATGGTTTCCCAAGAAAGAATCAGAGCTATATCATGAAATTTCTTGTGCATGTTCCTGAAGGCCTCTATTTTCCATTACAATTGAGAAATCATTATAAACGATTTTTTCACTTTTATTTGTTGCAAACTCATGAGCTTGAGCCTCCATGTCTAACATCAAAACATATTTTTGTGGGCCCTGAAACAAGACGATTTAGCTGTAAGAGATGATCCAGCACTGTGATTAGAGTTGGCCACTCAGAGGCCTTAACATTAATGATAGAGAGACTAATAATTAGTCTCAAGCTCAAGAGGACAAAACAATCCAGCTCAAGAGGACAAAACAATTATTGTTTTGTCCTCTTGAGCTGGCTGATCTTGTTGCAGGAGGGCATTATAGCCTGACCATACTTGCTGCACTCCAGACTGGGTCTCAGTTTCTACTGCATTGCCTAATTAAAGGTCTCCTCCTAAATATTGTGCATCCAGAGAATGCCATTTTGCATTGCTGAAGACATTATACCACCCTATTCTGTAGTCTTCATAGGGAGGACTTACATTTTGTCTCAGGTTGCCTGTTATCTTACAAGGAAGAAGTGTGACAACACTGAATAAGGTTGCTTAGTAACTGTGTGTGTACCTCATAAGGACACACTGTGTAACTGTGTGTACCTCATAAGGACACTCTGTGTAACTGTGTGTACCTCAAAAGGCTAACATCTGGGGGATACTGCACAACATTATACTGTAGCTCACAACCCCTATGACTAGGATAATCGTCAGGAGCGACCCACTACTGGTCAGTATAATCAGGCCCTAATATGTAAAAATAAAAAGTGGCCACTAATATTGGCTGCTACTTAGCTACATGTACCCCACAGGGTTCTCCAGTTAAAAAAGTCAACTCTGAAATGATAGTATGTCCTGCTCTAGGGCACAGGCGCAGCACTTAAACAGTCATAACCCTTCTTTGAAAAGCCTCAGCATGTTAATCATTCTGAATTTAGTGTGTGTGGCCACTCATTATGAACATACATATCTCGCTCAAACTAGGATGACCTAGTAGCCAGGGGTCCTGTATTATAAATTCACAAAACTTCAAAATTCTTTTTTTACAAGGAGTGTCATTGATATACCTACCAAATCAAAAAATTGTGATTTACAGAATCGTGAGTATCACAGTGATGAACCCTTTTTTTTTATTGGGTACAAAAATACATCTACATGTAAATGCATTTTATCCTACCATGTGCACGCTGCACTACTTCTGCTAGGTCACACTTCTGATGAACATAGAAACACAAAATAAAGTACTAGGAGTACATTTCTGATGCCCATGATTCCATTTATGCCATTTAGAACCCTGTATGTGGCAGCCATTTTGAATTATTAGTGAGTTTTACCCTAATAATGCCATAGAATGTCGAAAAACAAATATCTCCACTTCAAATCAACATGGAAACACAAAATAAAGTACTAAAAGTACATTTGGGAGGCTCAGGAATCCATTCATGCCATTTAGAACCATGTATATGGCAGCCATTAATTACCTTATGTAATACTATAAAGATTTTGAAAAAAGGAATATCTTTAATTCTAATCAACATAGAAACACAAAATAAAAAAAAGAAAAAAAAAGAAACACAAAATAAAGTCCTAAAAGTGCATTTTCGATATCTGGGAATCCATTCATGCCATTTAGAACCATACCTGTGTATATGGCAGCCATTTTGAATTATTAATGAGTTCTAATGAGTGCAGGGTTGGGAGGTTTCCTCCAGAGGGTGGAAAAAAACGGTAAAAACCATGGAAAAAAAACGTCCAGAAGAAATAGGTTTTGTCCACCTAAAAGTGGAAGAAATGGAAGAAACTGGAAAAATGTCTCCAAACATTTAGAATATAACTCAAAATGTTACCATGTACCAATTAAAGTATATATAAAGTATATCTTCATTATATAATAACAATAATTACAGAGGTATATTTTCCATATCTGTAGGTGGGGGAGTTATTGGTTTTTCAAAATCATGATGGACGAAACCAAATTATGAGTGGATATTGTCTGTTTTGTGACCTGGACAAAATTACATTTCCAGTTCTTTCCAAAGTGAGACTTACTTCAACTGTTCCCTTTTTCAATCAAGGCGCATAGCTTTGGTGAAGATGGAGTGACTTAAACTGACTTTACACCTGTCACAAGGGAGGACTGAATTCAGTAGCTATTTGGTGGTAAGGTATTTATAAGCTTGTGAAGATTGTACAAAATATGTGACGGAATAAAACTAAATTCTGGGGAAGATGTCTGTGTTGTGAAGTGTTTGAGATTTGCTTGTTTGTTTTTATGAATACAAGACACATAATCTCTTAATTGTGTCTTTTTCTTCCCTTTTCTGAGTAAAAGCTAGATAATCATTACATAAATGTTGAGACACTTAAAGTGAAAGATGAACAGCCAGGTCAATATAGATAATAACTCGCTCTGATTAACACAGAGTCAAATAATATTTCTGTAGATGAAGCTATATAGTTACCCCTTCTGTTATACACAGTAGATCAAGTCTCATTCTATACAGGTTAATTACCCTGGGTTAATTACCAGACTATACTTTTAAAATCTGTTTGGTACATTTGCCTGAAAACAGACCATCATCTCTTAATTGTGTCTTTTTTTCCTTTTCTAAATCACATAAATGTTAAGATACTAGAGTGGAAGATGAACAGCTAAAGAGATATTGAAAGTATAGTCTGATAATTAACCCCGGGTAATTAACCTGTATAGAATGAGACCTGATCTACTGTGTGATACCATTCTTGACTATAGCCAGGGCTCCACTACGCGGTATGGAGTGGCAGCGTTACAGGCGGCATGCCAAAATCCATTGTTCTCAGCGACACATGTAAACAAAAAGAACAAAGGAATACCTCTTCCGCCTGTCATGCTGCTGCCCCATGCTGCCTATTGGAGCTTAGGCTTATGTTTTGATTATGGACATTTCCCTAGTTTTTTTGGGCTTTGATATGGATGCAACCCATTTCTTTCAACAATTCTCCACCTTGATTTTCTTATTACAAAAGAACAAAGTAGAAGCCATTGCATGCCAAATCCTCACTTGACATCTAGAATGTTAAAATTAGTGCTTTGGCTTGATAAGGTCCGAGGGTAAGAATCTGTTCAACAGGGGCACATTGTCATGTCATCTACTGAACCTGCAGCACATTTGATACACTTATCTAAGCTAGAAAACTAGTATTCTATGTCAGGTTTTGCTTTCATAGATCCTCATCAGTCTGTCTCTTCACCATAGTGGGTGAATTTAACAAAAGTCATGGCTTACATACTTCTTTCCAAGAGTGTTCTGAGATTCTTCCAGTTTCTTCCATTTCTTCCGGAAGAAACCTGAAAGAAAAAAATACAAAATAGGTTTCTTCCAGGTTTTGTCCACTGTCCAGGAAGAAATACCTTTCATCCGGGAAGAAATCCAGCCCTGAATGAGTGTAATACTATAAAGATATCGAAAAGGGTATCTCTACTTTGAAACAACTTAAAGTTCTGAAAGTGCATTTCTAAGGTCATTGGAACTATTTATGCTAGTTAGAATTTTGTATGTGGCAGCCATTTTGAATTAATTTTGTGTTATGCTCTGTCTAATAAGATGAGATTATTTCAATGCCTTTTGCTGCTGGTAACATTCATTATACACGGGATGCACTATTCAAGGTCCATGTATGAAATGCCTGATGATATCAGAGAAGGCTTCATGAAGAGGCAGCATACTAGGCATCACAGTGCCAGTATTTATAAAAGCATATGGAGTGACATGGCTGTAGATGGCACATGAGGCTTTAGTACAGACTAGAAGGGATAATTGGTGCTACTCCGAAACCTAGGGAATATCTGAAACAAAACAACTTCAGCAAATTCAGCATAAACAAGAGATATACCAAGAATCAAATCATACTCAAAAGACAAACATGTGCTACAAGTCAAGCTTGAATCAACCCTTTTAATATTGATCATTATGATCGCAGTCCCGCGAATAACCTCTCTCAGACCATCCTGAACCAGGATGGTCCTACATTACATCACACATCCTGTGCTGTGTGTTTGGCGACCAGGAGGACACATAAGCACCTGGGGTTAGTTGGGTGTCTCCCCGACCCAATGTTAGATGGGGATACACAAAGCTTTCCACTTTTTTTTTCAAATAATACCTCTGCTAACTCTGTAAGTTTGATTACTTTTGGCATTTTTCCCCATATTTTGCTAACAATGATAATCTCAAATCTTTTAAGGTCACTAATGCATTAATGCATCATTCTCAGTGATTGTTATGGTCATGACTGCAGCCCTGGAGAGTAACTCGCCATGGCTACACTCATGTGAATTCTATGGGGTTGATACTGTCCCAGAGCATCAGCATGATGCTCTAGAACTGTGACTGGCAGGCATTCTCCCCAGAACTTCATTGCAGCAGCATGATGACCAATAGGCTGAAGCACTCCTTTTATGAAAAAATAATATGTAAAAAAAATATTTTTCAAAAAGTTATGGACATTTTCTTGACAATATCTGAGATATATAAATGTAGTAGTGAGCCCCATGGCCCACTAAGATCATGACACTGGTGTCAGATGTCTATCTTGCAGAATCTAAACACTGGAGTGAATATTGCTATAAAAAGGTGGGGTGTAGGTGCATCTGTCTGTAAATGCAGGAAATTCTGTGAGGATCAGCAGGAAGATTAAACAGAAGGATTTGAAAAGACTTGACCTAAAGGATTTCTTAACAGACTCAATTAGAAAGTCGTAATGATGTCTCTTTCTCATAAGCACATAAAGATGGCTGATCAATAAAAATGTGTATGACATTAAAATGATATATTAAGATAGAGCTGTGGGTCTTCACAAAGACATTGATGGCACATAGGCTATATATAACAAGCTCCCCGGCCTCCATTCATGTTTGGTGATCAGGGGGACAAACCAAAATCAGTCCTACAGAATATGCTGAACGTAGAGATGTCAAGAAAACAATAAAATGCTGATGGAGCTTTCATTGATGGATGTGCTGTAATTTGGGTCATACAACTGGTTTTGCACAGACTTACCTAGACCTGTTCTGACATTATCTTTTGGGGTACCTTCATGCCAGTGAATTTTTACCCTACATTTGATAGATATGATAAGAATGGCAGTATAAAGGAAGCTGCTAGAAGTGAGAGGGAAAAGGCTCCAGTTGTGTCTAGAGTTTACACTCACTACAATTCCACCACCAAAAGTAGCAGTGACTATAAGTAACAAGAAGTTGTAAACCTGATTGTACAAGACTTTCAGGTGTTGTAAATTAAAGGATGGATATGAAAGTAACACAGACACAATCATTATCCAGTAAGTAGTGCCAGTCAGTGCCAGGGGATGGGTACAGCAGATGGGGATAGGTACAGCAGGAAGGGTATGGTTACAGCAGGTACGGGAAGGGTACAGCAGAAAGGGTATGGGTAAATCAGGTAGGGGATGGGTACAGCAGCTAGGGGAAAGGAACAGCGGGTAGGGGAGAGATACAGCAGGTAGGGGATGGGTACAGCAGGTAAGGGACAGGTACAGGAAGTAGGGGATGGGTACAGCAGGAAAGGGATGGGTACAGCAGGAAGGGGATGGGTACAGCAGGTAGGGGATGGGTACAGCAGGAAGGGGACAGGTACAGCAGGTAGGGGATGGGTACAGCAGGTAGGGGATGGGTACAGGAAATAGGGGATGGGCACAGCAGGAAAGGCATGGGTACAGCAGGAAGGGGATGGGTACAGCAGGAAGGGGATGGGTACAGCAGGAAGGGGACAGGTACAGCAGGTAGGGGATGGGTACAGCAGGTAGGGGATGGGTACAGGAAATAGGGGATGGGCACAGCAGGAAAGGCATGGGTACAGCAGGAAGGGGATGGGTACAGCAGGAAGGGGATGGGTACAGCAGGTAGGGGATGGGTACAGCAGGAAGGGGTGGGTGCAGCAGGTAGGGGATGGGTACAGCAGGAAGGGGTGGGTACAGCAGGTAGGGGATGGGTACAGCAGGTAGGGGATGGGTACAGGAAATAGGGGATGGGCACAGCAGGAAAGGGATGGGTACAGCAGGAAGGGGATGGGTACAGCAGGTAGGGGATGGGTACAGCAGGAAGGGGACAGGTACAGCAGGTAGGGGATGGGTACAGCAGGAAGGGGATGGGTACAGCAGGTAGGGGATGGGTACAGCAGGAAGGGGATGGGTACAGCAGGTAGGGGATGGATACAGCAGGTAGGGGTGGGCACAGCAGGTAGGGGATGGGTACAGGAGTTAGGGGAAAGGTATAGCAGGTAGGGGAAAGATACAATGTCATCAAGTAAGGGATAGCTACAACAGGTAGGGGATGCACACAGCAGGTAGGGGATAGGTATAGCAGGAAGGGCATGGGTACCTTTCTCCTAACTCCTGTACCCATCCCTCTCGTCATTGGATTTCCCGCTCTTTTTGGTAAAACACTTATTTTGGCAGGAAATTTGCTAACTGGACATGGTTGCACAAATGGTAAAAGCAAGCAACCCACTTTCTTTTCCCCAGTATAGAGTATCCTCAGGCATTGCAATTGGCTTGACTTTCCAGTCGTAATATGCATAATATATAAAAGGTGATTTTTGGAGTGCACTATATAAACTGCACAAAAACTGCTCATTATACTTAGCCAAAGGCTGTGTCAAAGTTTGGGGTACTTTCCTTCACAAATTTCACCTATTTCATGTCCTCATCTGTCATCAAGGGATTTCCTGCTCATTTTGGTGAAACATGCATTTTAGTAAGGAACTAGCCATCGGACGTGGTGTCACCCATGGTGAAAGCAACCCACCAACATTCTTTTCCCCACTATAAAGTATTCTGAGGCATTCCAATTGGCTTGAAATTCCAACCGTAACATTGCATAATATATGAAAGGTGATTTTTGTAGTGCACTTTATAAACTGCAAAAAACTGATTGATATAGTCGGCCAAAAACTGTATCATACTTGGGGCAATTTCCTTCATGAATTTCACCCATTTCATATCCTCATCTGTTGTCAATGGATTTCCCACTCTTTTGGGGGGAAAATACATTTTGGCAGGAAAACTTGCCAACAGGATATCATTTCACTCATGGTAAAAGCAGCCCACCTACTTTTTTCCCCCCATTATAGGGCATCCTCAGGCATTTGAATTTCCATGAAATTCCAGTCGTAACAATGCATAATATGTAAAAGGTGATTTTTGTAGTGCACTCTATGTATGATCTGCAAAAAACTGATTGTTCTAGTTGGCCAAATTCATTCATGAATTTCACCCATTTTATGTCCTCATCTGTCGTCCATCAATTTCCCGCTCTTTTTGGTGAAACATGCATTTTGGAGGGAAACTTGTCCACCGGACATGGTAGCAACCATGCTCTAAATAACCAATCCACAGAACATTGCATAATAGATAAAACTTGACTTTTGTAGTGCCCCCAAAAAACTGCAAAAAAACACTCTATATGGATGGACAAATGCTGTATCATATTTGGGGTCACTTCTCTTAATGAGTTTCACCCATTTCATGTCTGCATCTCTAATCAAGAGTTTTCCCGCTCTTTCTGATGAAACATGCATTTTGGAGGGATCAACTGACCGTAGCAAAAAAATTTCAATCAACATCCACCCAAACTGATATTCATAGATAGTGTAGCGTTCTACCCCTCTATGTTAATCGAATCTTTCGATAGACAACGAAGAACAACTAATCAGGTTCCAGTTAAAACAACGCATAGGCATCAGCCGTTCTTGATGGCAGTTCACAGGTAGTAGTGTTCAACCTACTAAACAATCTCGACACTAGACGACTAGCACAACCTTCTAGTGTCTACTTTAACAAAGTAACATACACCTTCCCTGTGCAACAGCACAGAGAAGTATTAGTACGATGGTCCGTCACCACTGGACTGACCCTGAGGAAGGCCGTGAAACGGCCTTATATACCCCAGAGTCGAGGGCCACGTGACCATGTGGTGACGTGGCGCTGGACTCCAGCGCCCCCAGGCATAGGGTAAGAGAGGTGCTCTCGATGTCGCCCACGAGGACCATCGACATGGTCGAAGGTACCTCGAGGAAGACTAGCGACCACCACAATAGGATAGGCATATTTTATTATATGGCTGTATAAAGGCCAAACCATGCTTTTTTTTTGGCATTTGTACACTTTTTTCCTGACACTAACCCATTTATCATCTATATGATGTTTCCATGGTCAGATGAAAGATCATTGCACATCATTCCTAAAATATTGTCTAAAGAGCTTTTTGTAGAATTATTTACAGATCTATGTGTGTCTCATTGAGGTGGAGTGTTTGTCCTTATGAGGTAGAGTGAAAGCTTCCCCTCCCAGAGGCCATCTGGCAATCATTAGTCAGATGACACTACAGCAGAGATGACCTAGTTACCATAGAAATCATGGTTTCTGTATACAAGGATAAAACCTAAGTAAGATCAACTTTATAGCTGACATTTGGGGAAACCTCACAAAGGTGACCTATATAAAATTATGTGTGTGAATAGTACACGGATACAACCTCACAGGGCCAACTTAGGTATATCTGGTGTGTCTGAACCAAACATTGACAGAACCCCCTCTGTGTCTAATAGTGATAAACTATCAAACACCACAATGATCACACCTGAGATGCACTTCTTTAAATTTATGTCCTTCTTTAAATTAAAAACTCACTTTGACTACAAAACACATTCTATGTTTTCTAAGAATGTACAAATTAAGCTGTGGATGGATAAATGAATGTGTGTAGAGCTATTAGGTTTAGAAAACTTAAAACTCTTTGCTCTTATGATCCTGTCAGCCAGCCTGTTAGTCTTACAATATCTATGATATGGCCCTTTTCACCATATAAGATGAGCATGCACTCAGTGCTAGTTTACAAATGCATTGTGTGTGTGTGTGTGGGTGTGTGGGTGGACCTTATGAGGTACTCTACGGGAATGGGGATACCTTGTGAGGTACTTCATCCTTGTGAGGTAACCTCACAAGGAAATGCCCTTATTTGGGCATTTTAGGTTATAAAACGAATTTTCAGAGTTTTTGAGTCAAGACCTCACAAGGCATTAAGTGTGTTTAATATTGTGTTTAGGTGTGTTTAGTAAACAGTCAAACACAGTATTCTAAGTGGTTCCACACACACTCACTAGGTGGCTCTTCTGTGCCATGGTAGTTATCCCACCTGCTGTCCTGCCTCAATACCTCATAAGGGCACCCCAGGCAATATAAGGAAACACACCATCAGGTTGTCTATAGATAAACGCCGTATCAGACTACCTCCTGCACTAGATAATTCTGACATGTAGACTGAGGGCTACTAACTTGCCATACTAACATGCCCCATTTGTTAGATATGGGACTTACATTCTATCAAAGTTATCTTGCAAAAGGTGTGTGTTAAGAGTCTCTAAGTTACAATGGTATCAATTTTGCCTGGTTTAACTACAGTTATTAGTCAATCTACAACAATATATCCACATTCTCTCCAAACAGCAGGCTGTCTGGAATTATAATACAATATTTGATGAATATGGAATGCAGTAGTTGCAGAATATTTTTGTTGTCCTTGTATTTTTTCAGTTTAACTAGTAACATCAACCTTTGAGTATTTATTTAACACACCTGTGTGTGATGCCCTATATTGATATAACCTCACAAGGAGTTATATATAATTGTGTGTCTAACATAGATAGGATTGCAGTGTCTGTCTAACATAGATATAGAGAGATAACCTTTCAGTAAGATGACCTTTATTACTGTGTTAGGACAAAAATGTGAACCTCACGATCCTATTCATGTCAATTAACCTCACCATCCTATGAATCCATATCAGACGCACATAGTACAAGGGTACTCCTTATGAGGTCCTATCCATATCAGACACACACAGTACAAGGGTACTCCCTATGAGGTCCTATCCATATCAGACACACACAGTACATGGGTACACCTTATGAGGTCCTATCCATATCAGACATACACAGTACAAGGTAATCCTGATAAGGTTCTATCCATGTCAGACACACACAGCACAAGTGTATTCCTTATGAGGTCCTATCCATATTAGACACACACAGTCCAAGGGTACTCCTTATGAGGTCCTATCTATATCAGTCACACAGTACCTGGGTACTCCTTATGAGGTCATATCCATATCAGACACACACAGCACAAGTGTATTCCTTAGGAGGCCCTATCCATATCAGACACACACAGTACATCAATACACCTTATGAAGTCTATCCATATCAGACACACCCAGTACATGGATATTCCTTATGAGGTTCTATCCATGTAAATCTGTCCATGTAGGGTTAAGGAAGGATATATAAGACACACAATTATGCACAACCTGTTCTTATGAGGTACTCACAATGTAGGATTATGAACATTACTTGAAATCTAGAAATCTTTTTGTAATTTTAGCTATTGATAATGCCCATAGGTTGAAGGAATAAACATGCCCCCATCATAGTAAAGCTAACTAGCTGCAGTTAAATGAACCCAGCATACTGGGTCATAATACCAATGTTTATCTAATTAATGAGTGGCAGATGGTCTTTGGGGAAGGGGTGAAGTTTCAACTATCCCTCTGCTGGCACTGAACCTCATAAGGGCAAAGACACACACACACACACAATGCATTTGTAAACTAGCACTGAGAGGGTGAAAAGGGCCATATCATAGATATTATAAGACTAACAAGCTTGCTGACAGGATCATAAGAGCAAAAAGTTTTCAAATCCTAATAGCTCTACACACATTCATTTATCCATTCACAGCTTTGTACATTCTTAGAAAACATAAAACGTGTTTTTAAGTCAATTTGATTTTTAGTTAAAGAAGGACATAAAGTGCATCTCAGGTATGAGCATTGTGGTGTTTGATGTTTTGTCACTAATAGACACAGAGGGGGTTTTGTCAATTTTGGGTTCAGACACACAAGATATACCTAGGTTGGCCCTGTGAGGTTGTATCCATGTAATATTCACACACATAATTTTATATAGGTCACCTTTGTGAGATCTCCCCAAGTGTCAGTTATAAAGTTGATCTTACTTAAGTTGTATTCTTGTAAACTGAAACCCTGGTTACTATGGTAACTAGGTCATCTCTGCTGTAGTGTGATGTTTATCTGACTAATGATTGCCAGATGTTCTCTGGGAGGGGAAGCCTTCACTCTACCTCATAAGGAGAAACACTCCATCTTAGTGAGACACACATATTTCTGTACATAATTCTACACAAAGCTCTATAGACAATATTTAAGGGATGATGTGCAATGATCTTTCATCTGACCATGGGAACATCATATAGATGGTATATGAGTTAGTGTCAGGAAAAAAGTGTACAAATGCCAAAAAAAACATGGTTTTGGCCTTTAGCCATAGAAAAGAATATGCCTATCCTATCTATTTATATCAGTTTGTGTGGATGTTGGTTGAAAATTTTTGCTACGCTCAGTTGAGTGTAGAAATTTACACACCACATAAAAAAACCTTGTAAGGGGTTGAAATTGGTATCAAGATTTTTAGCTGTCAGTCCAACAGTCCCTGATTTGTGGTTCAGAATATTTATGCATGTTTCAATGAAAGAGCAGGAAAAACTGTGAAGACAGATATAGACAATGTCTTCAGTCTTCACCATCTTTGGGTTTAAGTTTAATCTATAGAGTGTCAAGTTATATCAATTACGCAATGTTACTTTTGGAATTCCAAGGCAATTCCAAATCTTGAGGATTGGTTATTTTGAGCATGGGTAATTTCAATGCCTCAGGATACCCAATTGTGGGGGAAAGAAAGTGGATTGGTTATTTTGAGCATGCTTGCTACCATGTCCCGTAGGCAGGTTTCCCTCCAAAGTGCATGTTTCATCAAAGACAGCTGGAAAACTGTTGATTAGAGATGAGTACATGAAATGGGTGAAGGTCATTATGAAAAGTGGCCCCAAATATGATACAGCCTTTGGCCATCCATATAGAGTGTTTTATTTCAGTTTTTTTGCGCACTGCAAAAATCAAGTTTATCTATTTTGCAATGTTATGCTTGGAATTCCAAGCCAATTCCAATGCCTCAGGATACCCAATTTTGGTTTGTTCCCCTGATCACCAAACATGAATGGAGGGTGGGGAGTTTGTTATATGTGACACGCTCTATGAAAAAGGCCCTTAGTGCAGGTGCTTTAAGGTCCCTATTCCCAGTACATGTACATAACATATATAGCCTATATGCCATCAATGTCTTTGTGAAGACCCATAGCTCTTTCATATATCATTTTAATGTCATACACATTTTAATTGATCAGCCATCTTTATGTGCTTATGAGATAGAGACGTCATTACAACTTTCTTACTGAGTCTGTTAAGGAATCCTTTAGGTCAAGTCTTTTCAAATGCATCTGTTTAATTTTTCCTGCTGATCCTCACAGAATTTCCTGCATTTACAGACAGATCCACCTGCACCCACCTTTTTATAGCAATATTCACTCGAGTGCAAGACAGCCATCTGACATCAGTGTCATGACCTTAGTGGGCCATGGGGCTGACTACTACATTCAAATATCTCAGATATTGTCAAGAAATTGTCCATTACTTTTTGAAAAATATTTTTTTTTACATATTTTTTTTTCATAAAAGGAGTGATCCAGCATATTAGTCATTATGATGCTGTCATGAAGTTCTGGGCCTGCCATTAAAGTCCCAGAGCATCATGCTGATGCTCTGGGACAGTATCAACGCCATAGCGTTGGCATGAGTGTATCCCTGGCGTGTTACTCTCCAGGGCTGCATTCATGACCATAAGAATCACTGGGTATGATGCATTATTGCATTAGTGACCTTAAAAGATTTGAGATCATCATTGTTTACAAAATATGGGGGAAAATGCCAAAAGTAATCAAACTTACAGATGTAGAGTTAGCAGAGGTATTATTTGAAAAAAAAAAGTGAAAAGTATTGTTTATCCCCCTCTAACATTGGGGTGGGGAGACACCCAACTAGCCCCATGTGTTTATGTGTCCTCCTGGTCACCAAACACACAGCACCACGCGATGTGTGATGTAATGTAGGAACGTCCTGGATCAGGATGGTCTGAGAGAGGTTATTCCCGGGACTGTGAGGCCATCATAATGTTGAATGTTAAGAGGGTCAATTCAAGCTTGTCTTGTAGCACTTGTTTGTCTTTTGAGTATGATTTGATTCTTGGTTTTATCTCTTGTTTATGCTGAATTTGCTGAAGTTGTTTTGTTTCAGATCTTCCCTAGGTTTCGGAGCAGCACCAATTATCCCTTCTAATCTGTACCAAAGCCTCATGTGCCATCTACAGCCATGTCACTCCATATGCTATTAGATATACCAGCACTGTGATGCAAAGTATTCTGCCTCTTCATGAAGCCTTCTCTGATATCATCAGCCATTTCATATATGAACCTTGAATAGTGCATCCCTTGCATAATGAATGTTACCAGCACCAAAAGGCATTGGAATAATCTCATCTCATTAGACAGAGCATAACACAAAATTAATTCAAAATTCTAACTGGCATAAATAGTTCCAATGACCTGAGAAATGCACTTTTGGAACTTTAACTCTTCCTTTACCGAATATGCATTTATGCGTAGTTTGGGCCGATTCTGACCGATTTTAGGCCGATTTTGAGCACCCTGTATCTTCCTCAAAATCAACTGAAATCCTTAGAGTTTTCTCATTGCTCCATCTTGAGTTGGGTTCCCCACACAGTTCAAAGAACTAATCTCTACCTCTTATAGGTTTTATATGGCAGACTTACAAACATGAGACAATAAGTTGGATTCAGCATAACTGTTTGCCATGGTTTTTATCAATATTCAAGCCAAAAATCATGAAAAACATCAAATAATATTATTTTTTTGGTGAAAATTGACTTTGTACATTTTTCCATGATGAACAAAATGACATTGAACTTTTCAGTCTATTTTGATGCATTATTGGCCATTTGGGCTGGTTTCCATGGCAACAGATATGCTAAAAGTGATGATTTCAGATGATTGTGGTTGCCATGGTAACCAAAAGAATATTCCCAAAAATTCACCATTTACCAAATTTCCAGTAAAATATAATATTTCCTATAATGTGCACTTTATTTCATCAAAATCGACTTAGGGATAACTGAGATATTGCAATTTGAAGTTTGATTGAATGATCGATTTTGCTAATTAGGACATCACTTTTCTGATGATAAATCTCACTAATTAAAGTAGACAGAGAAAACTTGGGTTCTGCTCTTTCTGATCAACTAGCCTAGCTTAATCCATCACCATTTCCCTTCTAATTGGAATATTCACACAATTCCAAGAGTTTTTGAAAGTTCAAGCCTCCTAGTACACTACAAAATTTGCTCTGAAATACCCTGGTAAAAGAAGAGTTAAGTTGATTCAAAGTAGAGATACCCTTTTCGATATTTTCATAGTATTACACTCATTCAGGGCTGGATTTCTTCCCGGATGAAAGATATTTCTTCCTGGACAGTTGAAAAACCTGGAAGAAACCTATTTTGTATGGTTTCTTCCAGGTTTCCTCCAGAAGAGACTGGAAGAATCTCAGAACACTCTTGGAAAAAAGTATGTAAGCCATTACTTTTGCTAAATTCACCTTCTATGGTGAAGAGACAGACTGAGGAGGATCTATAAAAGCAAGACTGGACATAAGAACACTAGTTTTCTTGCAACTGTAACTCAATTGACTTCAAAATTTAGATCAATTTAGTGTCTACAACACCCCCATCAAAAGTGTTAGCTCCAGCTTAGATAAGTATATCAAATATGCTGCATGTTCAGTAGATGACATGACAATGTGCCCCTGTTGAACCGATTCTTACCCTCAAACGATATCAAGCCAAAGCACCAACAATTTAGATATCAGGTGATGATTTGTTATGCAATGGCTTCTACTTTGTTCAGTGTAATAAGAAAAACAAGGTGGAGAATAGTTGAAAGAAGTGGGTTGCATTCATCTCAAAGCCAAAAAAACTAAGGAAATGTCCACATTCAAAACATAAGCCCAAGCTCCAATAGGCGGCATGGGGCAGCAGCATGACAGGCTGCACAGATATTCCTTTGTTCTTTTTGTTGTGTCACTGAGAACAATGGATTTTGGCATGCTGCCTGTAACGCTGCCGCTCCATACCACATTGTGGAGCCATGGCTATAGTCAAGAATGGTATCACACAGTAGATTAGGTCTCGTTCTATACAGGTTAATTACCCAGGGTTAATTACCACACTATACTTTGAATATCTCTTTGGGTGTTCATCTTTCACTTTCGGTAACTTAACATTTATGGGATGATTATCTAACTTTTAGAAAAGGAAAAAAAGACACAATTAAAAGATGATGGTCTGATTTCAGACAAATGTGTAGAGGCAAGGAAAAAGGGGGATCCATGCTTAAGTCAAATTTAAAATTCAGATCACTGGCTTTTCAGTGATATATTGCAAGAGAAGATACTCCTGTTAGTTTTAGAGGAATGGCTTGCTAAACGTAGGTAGGTGTGACCATTTCCTGAATGGCAAAAAGCTCTATGCCTAATTGATCATGAGATACATCTATAATTAGCATAATTTATGCTAATTAGATAAATTAGCATAATTTTTTATTCTTTTGCCTATAACTTTTGATCTAGAAATGGTATTTTCGTTCTGGTTTCACCATAGTAAAACTAGTGAAAGATTCTTTCAAATGGGATAATTAATTTTCCTATTTAGACTGAAAATCATGTTTCCATGGCAACAGACATAAACAAAAATGCCTATTTAGGCCCAAAAACATTCTTTTTACATGCCTAATTTGGAACCTTTCCACCCAAAATAGAAGGTTTTATGTAAAATCATTGAATTCTCCATAAAAAAGTATCCTATAATAGTTTTAGGCATATTTTTCCTATTCTAGCCCATAGTGGTGCCCCCTGGTGGCTAAAACAGGTACTAAATCCCACAGGAACCCCCATTTCTGCTTGCTGGCTCACAAATGTGCCAAACAGATATTGAAATTATAGTCTGGTAATTAACCCAGGGTAATTAACCTGTATAGAATGAGACTCAATCTACTGTGTATGACAGAAGGGGTAACTATATAGCTTCATCTACAGAAATATTATTTGACTCTGTGTTAATCAGAGCGAGTTATTATCTGTTACATTCTATACTAGGTTGTAGTTAAGTACATGAAGTGACTATGTTTACTGCACCTCTATATCTACCTAGCTATTCATCTTTCACTTTCAGTATCTCAAAATTTATGTAATAATTATCTAGCCTTTACTCAGAAAAGGGAAGAAAAAGACACAATTAAACGTTTCACTTTAGTGGCCACACATACTAAATTCAGAGTGATAAACATGCTGAGGCTTTTCAAAGAAGGGTTATGACTGTTTAAGTGCTGTGCCTGTGCCCTAAAGCAGGACATACTATTATTTCAGAGTTGTCTATTCAAGATTACAACAAAGTGTGCCTTTTTTAACTGGAGAACCCTGTGTGTTACATGTAGCTAAATAGCAGCCGATGTTAGTGGCCACTTTTTATTTTTACATATTAGGGGCTGATTATACTGACCAGTAGTGGGTCGCTCCTGATGATTATCCTAGTCATAGGGGCCGTGAGCTACAGTATAATGTTATGCAGTGTCCCCCAGATGTTAGTCTTATTAGGTACACACAGTTACACAGAGTGTTCTTATGAGGTACACACATAATTACATTGTGTCTTTATGAGGTACACACACACACAGTTACAGAATGTGTCCTTATGAGGTACTCTGATGTTACCTTTGTCAGGTACACAGACACAGATACACAGTGGGTCCTTATGTGGTACTCTGATGTTAGCCTTGTCAGGTACACAGACACAGTTACACTGTATCTTCACATGATGTACACACACACAGTTACACACAGAGTCCTCATGAGGTACACACCAGGGTAATTAACCTGTATAGAATGAGACTCAATCTACTGGGTATAACAGAAGGGGTAACTATATACATGTAGCTTCATCTACAGAAATATTATTTTATTCTGTGTTAATCAGAGCGAGTTATTATCTGTTACATTCTGTACTAGGTTGTAGGTAATTACATGACGTGAGTATGTTTACTGCACCTCTATATTGACCTGGCTATTCATCTTTCACTTTCAGTATCTCAACATTTATGTAATGATTATCTAGCCTTTACTCAGACAAGGGAAGAAAAAGATACAATTAAGCCTTTAACTTTAGTGGCCACACATACTAAATTCAGAGTGATTAACAAGTTGAGGCTTTTCAAAGAAGGGTTATGCCTGTTTAAGTACAGTGTCTGTGCCCTAGAGCAGGGCATACTATTATTTCAGATCCTACAAGACACTCCAGGTTAAGGTAAATACTATAAGCTACTTCTTCTTGGTTGGTGTTTTCGGAGCTAGGGCAGGTTATTACACATAGACAAAGAGATATATGGGGTGATTCAGTGAAGGATGTTTACCAGCCTGAGAACCAATGATATGACAAACTCAATTTATTTAACAGCACTTTATTTTATTGAAAGCCCTATATCTTGGCTTGTTAGAAAGGTTGATTTAAGTCACCAACTCCAAATGCGTCAGATTTTATAGCCTGTGGTGTAAAACCATAATTCTTTACCCTCACATACATAACGTTTTTAAACAAACAGTCATAAAAGCTGTTAAATATCATCCTATATACATCAGATTTCATGTCCAAAATGTTACAATACAAGCCTTAAGGTGTAGCAAAAATGAAATCCCTGCACCAAGAACTTTTTATTACACCTCATCACTAAATATGGAGTTCAGTGAAAGTTTTGAATATGTAGCCTAGCATTCTTACCTTTTCCCTCAAATATTTAAATATAACTAGATATTTATGAAAAACATTCTCTATTATCTAGAGTGTCCCTACTTTCAAAAAGATCTCACTCTTTACCAACAATACATATACATTCTGGTCCAGATTTACAAAAAAAAATGTTACGTATGTGAGGATTTGGAAAGAGCAATACTTTTAAACATCACAGATCATCTGCATCACTATTTCTTGTACAGGACTTGTTAAATTAATCGTTCAAAGGCATATCTTAACACATTAGACTATATTATGGGTCATTTCCATCTCACTCTGAGCGCATGCCATCCTCATTGGGCAGCCTGTCCTCCTCATTAACTTGCAGACTGCAAAAGATTGAATATAATTGTTGAACAACTAAGGTGAGTAATATCAAGCAATTATGCTCTATTATTTACAGTTTCTCAATGGGGGATGAGAAGTAAGTAGGAACAAAAAATTGTTTATGGATAGAACCCCATAAATATCATTACTGACCAGCAGTGCAGCCTTACCCTAGAATATAGCAACCATAAAAAAATGTTGAAAAAAAAAATTACAGGATTGCTACATTCACTACTATTTTAGTTTGGGGAACCATATGTGCATTTAATGGTGAATTATGTATAGTCTGGGTGGGTCTGAAGTACACATTGTAACCAAAATGAACAAAACCTCTCATACGTAACATTTTCAAATTTGTGGGAAACTTGCAAAAATTTAAATTGTAAGTGCATTAATTCTATCCAGGATATTAGATGGGGACACTTTTATAAGATTATCAACCAATTTATTTCAAAAATTCTATTTTGAGGTGTCTGGTGCAACACATATAGTAAACACCTCACATACGTAACGAAATGCTGAGAAGGGGGGGAAAATGAATACTGCTGGCAAAGTACATACCAAAAGAGAGGTTATATGTACTGAAATGATTGATTGTAGGTCTATCAGTAAATAAACAATGGTAAGAGCAGGTAATCTCGCAAAATAATGCACTTTTAGGGTATGGGAGGTGAAAACTTCGAAAAATAATCAACACTTCTCACCCCAGACAGGCTGAGGTGTCATATCAAAATATCCAAACTGGACCTATTGAGCCCTAGCAGTAAAGGTAGGCCCTAATTTCAACAAATAATAATGATTTGGGGATAAATATACAGCAAGAGTAGCTCAGGAAGGGCAATTTCCATTCCGCAGTGAAAACGTTACGTATGTGAGGAAAATAAAGCCTTAAAGAGTATGGGGCTTCCTGGCCAAATTAAATGGCATCACCAAGCTGCTATGGCCAGTCTAGGGCTTGGGACTTTCAATCAGAGGGAAATATAACCCAAAATACATCATTTCCATGCAATCTAAGACAATTGCAGACCCTCACATATATAACACACACTACTTCATGAGAATCTGATTAAAAATCCTTACCTTTTTGAGAAATTTCAGTGTAAATGGAGCTGCAAAATCACAGTAGACTGTGAGCTTAGCTAATTTGAGATCCTCTGAGTGACTTCCAGTGTTCGGTCATTCCTGCCAGGGCAACAGGAAACATTTCTTTTCTCCTCCACATTTTTTCGTTACGTATGTGAGGATCTGCATTTGACATGTTCATGCTTGAGTGTATTAACAGCTATATTAACCTTTTTTCTTCTCCATGTTGTCTCTATTAATACGGGGGGTGTCAGTCATTGCATGCACTGTTACTGGGGTGTCCCTCACCCCATACCCTACCCTACATAAATTGTTTGTTATTCTTCCATGAGCCAGTGAGCAGCAATGGGTGTGCAGCGACGGTGGTGGTGGTGGTGGTAGGGTGGAAAATGCTATGATAAGGGTAGGCGTGCTATAGCAGGGTACAGCATGTAAAAGGTTAATTGGAACATGTTGATAGGGGTCATTTATAACACATGCACACCCTACTTATCCCCTACCTACCCCTACCTAATTTATTTACCGACCTACCTACCCACCGCCCCTGTTGTTAAAATAAATGCAACCCAACTACAGCACCATGAGAGTTTATTGCTACTACGGATTTCTATAGCAACCAAACTCCATATTTTGAATAAATTTGCATAAATTAGCATAAATTATCTCTCAGCCAATCAGAACTCAAGAAAGTGGGTCACATTCCCATATATGGTCACTTCCGGTCTCTAAATAGGTCACCTCCTGTTCATAAGTAGGTCAAATCGATTTCAGTAGCTGTAGCTATGAGCTGAGTTTACCCCTATATACTACTACCGTGTCATACAATTCCAGACAGGAGGAGAGTCAACTGCTACCTGCCACCAGGTGTCAAATTAAAGAACTACCCTATCTATCCAGAGTATAAAATACAGCACAGTAGAGACATGGTGTAAGTAATGTGGGAACTAGTTTTCATTGTCCACGATTCAGCTCTATACCAGATTGACTTCACAGACTCCAAAATAGTGGTTCTTTTAGGAATATTTTCACCCACTAGAAGTGGGTCTCTATTGTTCTCTACTGTACTCTCTTGTACATTTCATACTGATATAGATTTGACCAATGGTCTTTATGTTGGAACTCAACTCAATGATTCATGAAGATTTTACAAATTACAGATAGGATCATTGTCTTCCTTCTTGCACAATGGCAAGCCCATTAAATGCAGCCAACGCAAAGCCCAAAGTGTTTTTGAGGTAGATGTATCATTGAATGATTGTCATATTTGGTAGTATATTTGCATTAGGGGATTTCCCTGGCCATGCACCTGCACCCAGATATGCTGGTATTAGTTCTTGAATTTGCCACCAGATGTCCTCTATATTGCACGGTTGAATCCCCCCTGAATTCCAGACATGGGATCAAGTCACGAGTGCAGACACTGTGGGAATGTCCACAGTAAGTAAGGCGCAGTTCTACTTATATGCCTATCTCACCATCAGCTGTACTGGTGGAGCAGCGGTAAGATTCTTGCTTCACATGCGAGTGGTCCCTGGTTCAATGCCTTTTCAGCTATAGACTAGACAGTTTTATAGAAAGTAGCAGAATACTGAGAGCATAGGGTAGGAAATGTAGAGTAATGTGCCCATGGTCATTTAATTAATTATTTGTAGAGCTATATGTACAGCTAGTTTGCTTCATGAAAGGACCTGCCGAGATAGCTCAGGGGTATGGCTTTCGCATTTACCCTTTACTCAAACTCATCTTTATATTACATTTTAAAAAATGCATATTATTTAGACGTTTGCTGCTAGTACATAATTATGAGGGATTGAGACAGAAGCTGACTCAATGAGGGTTCTGCAGAGTTCTATATAGAGTAAATTGCAGTTCAGCTGGTGAGAACCCCCCCTCTCATGTACATGATCCCTAGTATATCTGGGAAGCACTTGAGATTTACATTCTATTCTAGGGTTTGCCTTCACTTAATCTCAATCATACCAAGCTGCCCCTACACTGAGTTGTGTAGGTTAGTGTGTGGTGTAGGGACAATGTACCAGCTAGGAAGTTCTCAAACCCAACGATCCTACCCCTATGCCTCCGATTTCGATTACCCCTAAGTGCAAGGCTTCACAGAGTGAAGGGTAGTTAGTTACCTACTATTACCTTGATTGCCTATAGAGATCCATACTCTTTCCCTTTATATCTTCACCAATCGTAGTGACTGACCCTGCACAATCAAGAATTCCCTTCCAATCCAATATTTCCAATATTTCCTTTCCCAACACAAAGAATAGAATTGTATTGAAATTGAATAATCAAGAGATACACCAAGTGCCATCATACAAATATTTAGGTGTAACATTGGATTCTAAGTTAAAGTATGATGTCTTCATTAAAAATCAAATACAAACACTTGAATTTAGAAGTTACCAATTAAGAAGAATTTCATATATCCTTGACCAAGATACCCTATCCTTGATATACAAAACCTTTCTACTACCAATTCTTGACTATGGTTGTGTACTATACCAAGCAACATCAAAAACATTAAATGACAAATTACAAAGAATGCAGAACAGGTGTCTTAAAAGTATATTAAGAATGGATAATAAAACATCCACTCATCTTGTACATGCCCTGATAGGAGTTAATTATTTAATAGATAGACAATGGTATTTTACAACAACTATGGCATTCAAGAGAGCACAGAATCCATTTTATATAGACCAAAGATTATTGTACACAAGACAATGGGATGGAAGAAGGTTAAAAGTTATAATGACAAGATTAACTTCTGTCAAAACAAGTTTATACCATACAATATCAACAGTATGGAATGATTTAACACCTGAAACAAGAAACATCCCTGACCCAGAATTATTTAAGACAAGAGTTAAGAAAATGTTGTCTGATAAGGTGCCAACTGTGTAAATATATATACAGTTAAAATATTGCCCCCTTTCCTCCCCCCCTCCCCCCCATTACTACCAATGTTAAATGCAAAATGGTATTACTATGAAGGCAATAATATAATCATCTATAATGTTGCATATTTCAGTGTTCTTAACAATACTGAAACATGATATACAAAATGTGATCTGTTATTTATTATATATAAAACTGTTAATTCCTTGCTAAGTGCACAAAAGTTATAATTAATTCTATCATGGCTGCCTGTGAGACTACCTGAAAAGGTGTATGGTGGCCACCTGAGATTTGCATGTGTTATCAACAATACGTGCTTGAACGCCATTCAAAAATCATATTGCAAATAAAGGAAATTGTTCTTTAAAAAAAAATCCAGGCCAGGTCAGTATGATATGGGGGCGCCCTAAACCTAACGTCTGAGAAAGGACTTGTTGGCCAAGTGCATATGTTGTTTAACCTGACAGATTAGTACTGTGCTAGCATAGCAGACACTTCTCTTCACACAGTGTCCACCAAGCTAGCCTTCTGCACAATGCTAAGGGCAGCACAGCTACTTTTGAATTTGGATAATAAAAACCCTCTTAGCATAGTAAAGGAGTGTTGTCCAGGGTATCACCTGGGATGTAGCTCAGTGGTAGAACAGCTGCTTGCAATTTGGTAGACCCGGGTTCGAATCCAGTGTCTCCAAAGACATTTTTGCCGACCCATATAATGGTGAAGACACAGAGTGGTCCTGACCCATCAGAGGGAAAGCTACGGAACTTGATGCCTAGGCTGGTATGATACAGAAAGGGCTCAACCTGCTAATGCTGGGGTGCCCACAGGGCCTCAACTCTACCTGTGTATGACTCAGTGTTGATTAAGGTGGATGGCGCCCATGGGTTAAAAGTAGCTAAAATTTCACCAGATTTTTGCCACAAGATTAAAATCACATCTTCCCTGTAATAATGCCAAGAAAATATAGGGGTCCCAGGCTAGTTTATATGATAAGAATCCATGAAGCTGTGAGAGGTTTATTTAGTGTTTTAGCATAAACATGCATGAAATGTCATTAAAGAGTAATTAAATTTCTGTATAACTTTCCTAGAATATTCTCATCAACCTTCTGCATCTAGAAAATGTATTTTGAACACATGGTCCAAGGTATTTTTGCATTGTTTTTCCACATTGAAAAAAAATCTCATGAGAATAATGGAACTGTAACCATCAGGTCCTACACCGTCTCTGCATCTACCATGAATAACTGGCTGCATGGACTCTATACAAACACTTTCCAATGTTGAAATAACACAATCCAATATTGAAATAACATTATGCAACCAAAAGTCTGCACTGAGGAAAATATTGTTACTCACATGAGTCTAGATCAGGCAATGTCGCCAAAATGAGTATGATTTGAGACTCAGCCTGATCCTTGGATGATACTCAGGCAAAGCCAGAGTATCATCCAAGGATCAGTCTCAGGATCTGCCTGAGTATAATCCAAGGATCAGGCTGAGTCTCAAATCATACTCATTTTGGTGACATTGCCTGAGTCTGGATCTAGACTCATGTGAGTAACAATATTTTCTCAGTGTGTCTTACAAGGATTTTTCTAAAACAAAATAAACTTGCACATAGAAACCACCAAAAAACTCAAAGCATAGAATGTAACACAGCTGACATGGTCTGGACTAGAACCTGCTACCTTAGGATATGGAAGCGAACTCACTACCACTGGGCCACACTGGATGTGGGAGAAAACTGACTCATGGTTTATACTTGAGATTGAGTGTGGGGCTATAGCTTGAGGTCTGGCACATGCTGCCTCTGCTCGTGTCCACTTGCATTCATAGTGTGTCAGATCACAGGCCATGGGTACCCTTGGGCATAGTTGCATTGGGTTTGGGATGGACTCAGTCTCAGTTAAGGCTAACCCCAACTGGGCATTAGGGTAGACTGTGTCACAGGAGGAGAGCCCAGTGCTTAGGTGCCACCTTATAGCAGACTAGAGTATGACCATGTCTGACAGAGCTAGAAGGCAAGGAAATGGTCAAAGTATGACACAGTGGAGACATCATGTGAGTGGCATGGGAACTAAGCAAACATGAAATGTACCAGAAATGACTTCACTGAGCTCATATTAGTGGTAATTGAAATATCTTTCTCACTCTCTAGGAATGGTGCTCCAATGTTCTCTACTGCACCCCCTCATACATTAGACATTGAAATAATTTTCACAAAAAGTAGATTTAATGGATCTCAACTCAATTATTTTTATGAAATGCTCAAAGTTGACCTTTAGAACAGCCCATTATCAACTGAAACAGGATGAATTTCTCTATACTGATACATTGAAATGCAGCTAACCTGGACCCATTACATAGAGTGAAGTATATGTGATGTAAATATATCATAGGATATTTGACACATGTGTTAATATAGCAGAATTGAAGTATTTCCTCAGGCATACTGAGCTATACACACAAACATGAATGTTACAGTTGCCACAAGATGGCGCTGAAGCACTGGTCACCCCTCCCCCCTGACTGTGTCAGATACTATATAAACATTATCCAATGTCAAAATAACATTATGCAAACAATAGTGTGTCTTCCAAGGATTTTTTAAAAACAATATAAAATAGCAGATAGAAACCAATAACAAACTCAAAGCATAGAATACAACAGAGCTGGCATGGTGCGGACTTGAGCCTGTGACCTTAGGATATGGAAGCGAACACACTACCACTGGGCCACACTGGCTGTGTGAGTAAGGAGACTTATGGTTTATACTTGAGATTGAGTGTGGGGTTATAGCTTGAGGTCTGGCACATGCTGCATCTGTGTCCATTTGTGTTCGTATTGCATTGGACGCAATCCATACGCAATCCAGACATTGCGAACACATTGTGGTCAAGGACGCAAGTGAATGCAAGGAGGACACACATTTCCTGGGTTCTTATAGGCTAGAGGACGTCATCAATCCTCTTGATCTTCCACGCGGAAGCCGTTGCAGAAAATAATGTTATGACATGTTTCATACTAGGGAGGTTTAGCAAGCACTGCGTGGGTAATATAACGCAGACGTGCAGCATACCTACAGCACTGGTACGTCTGCGTGAAACCAGAAAAAGGTGACGTACGTCATGCTTGCTAAACCTCCCTATTTTTTGTTCAGAATACCCCCAATGGTAGGTCGTGGCATAATACATACATATAGTCTCAGACTAATGCCTTCATGGAATGTATCAATGCTATGTATAGGATTAAGAAACTGATGACCATAACGGCGTATCTCTTATAAAGTCATGGGCACTTTGCAAGAAAAGCAATTGAAGAAAATACCCTATTTACTACGAACTAACTTATACATAACATGCAAAGCTGGATAAAATCAAGCTGTAAAATCGGTATTAAGATTTCAAATTGGGATCAAATGGTATGAATCACCATATATATGGGGAACTAAGGGCTGCTCTTGAACATGGCATTAACATTCATTATATCCTATTGACGTCAAAATGTGGAAGTCCAGTTTATGGAATGCAATTAGTTCTGCAACACCCTTTACACATGGAGCTAGATTTACTTAACTGTGCGTCGAACCATGCAGACTAGGGGAACGGAGATAAAAGAAAGGGGCCCCTTTGGGGAAAGCTGGTCTGACTACCTCATTAGACAAGCATTAGATATGGTTAGTAAAGTCCCCAGCAGGTGGTGAGTGTCTCCTCTCTGTAACTGAGCTGCTCATACCTCCTACTGTGAGGGATGAGGCTGTGTACAGAAGGGAGTGTAAATGACATTTAAATGAGGGTTTGATTCTATTTACAAAGGCACACAGACAGCCACTGATATAGGTTTGGGGAAGCTTGTCTAGTGACCAATGTCACTTACGTAATTTTATCAGGAAAATTTATTAAAATATGATCCTACAAAGCTGCCTTTATCAATGACAGTACATGCTAACTGGAACATCACACACTATCAAATGTGTATTCCCTAAAGGTGCAGCATTCAAACTTATGTTGATAATAGGGATTTAGTCAATGAGAAATGATCTATCAAAATATACTTAATAGCTTAATAACTAAAGTGCAAACAAAAAACTATGAACTATTTTCACATCTTTAGAACGCCTTATTTCTTTACTTTTTGCAGAGGTACTTGCATTATATGCAAACTTAATATATTTGTATACTTTGTGGTATTTAAAATTTCTCTCATAGTTATCAGGGCCATGAGGTCTGAAAGGGGTTCCCAAAATGGTATAAAATAAATAGTCAATGGATAATTCATGACTTGTGTGTGTTAGCAAAGGCTAATTATACTGGGCCTACGGCCTCATTTCAAATCCTTCACTAACACACACTCGTCATGAATTATCCATTGATTACTTGTTCACCAAAGACTCAACATATTATCTCAAGAAGAGATCAAAGACTTTATGATTCAAAGACTCATAAGAACTACATGTTCAAGTATGTTTATTCAAGTATCATATATCAACAAATCCATTTAGTGTGGAGGAGTGTGGTTTACGCGTGTAGCGCCTACGGCTTGGTGACCTCCCTAATGGGCAGTGCTTGAACTATAACGTAATGTTCTTTTTAGTGTCCTCCTTACAGAGACTTGTGTCCGTACTCAATATGCATGTACTACGTAAAAAACGGTTCACATATTCAACAAGTGATAATAAGACAATCCTGTAAGGTTGCTGTTCTGCAAATGAAATGAAAGGTTCCATTAGATGATAATTAACAATTTCAGCAATACTACCGTTGAATTATGAAGCAGCCGTGTCAAAACCACCTGTGGACCAGCAGGTGGTGCTTAAAACTTATATGTTTTTTTTTCTATGCGTAATACTGCCTATGATGATTTCCATGAAATCAATTCAATATTAAGCTAATTTCTTACAAGTCATATCTGTGTCATTCTGCACTTGAAGTGAAGCGGGTGACGTCAATGCCTCAACACACTCTATTCAATCAATTATTAGGAAGGTTCGTGTCAAGTCCACATGGAACAATATCATAGGTTCAACGTTATTAAAGCTATTGCGTCAAGGTGACAATTCCTTCTATGACCGGTACATTCGTTACATGCATGCTGTCCATGACAATTGAGGTGTAGCCCCCGCAGGAGGGTCTTGCCAAAACATAACGAGGAAGGACCTCTTAAATATTTTCAGAGAGTACTGAGAAAAACATGCATGGCTTAGCTCATGTTCACAGTGTTGACAAATAGTTTTACCTTGGAATGTATGGAGAACATGTTTTGAATAGATTAAGAAATGTTTTACCTTCACAATCTGTTGAGAATTATTTTGGCAATACCAAAACGTGCACGTTTTGGATTTCATTTCTCGTTTCCTTTTTGGCAAGACCCTCCAGGGGATGTATTTAACAGGTAGAGATCTGCTGGTCACTCACCTGTTCTAAGATTATGCTAATTATACATACACTTGCCAAAGGATATCGAGGAAGATCTTTTCAGAGGGAACTGAGGAGGGGGTGGGTGCATGCCCACTTGTTTTTTTTTAACGTTGTGAACATTTGGAATAGGTTTAGGTAAAACACCTTTGTAAAAAAACGTTCTTATTATGTTCAAATTTACGGCTCTAACCTAGAAATAAAAAAAATAAAAAATAGAATGGTAAAAACATGTTTTTATGTACGTTTTGACATTTTTTTAACGTTCGTAACAAGGGTTTGGAAACCTAAAAACGGTCGGTGGCCTTACTCATATTCACAGTATTGACAAATAATACACCAGAATGCATGGAACTATCAAATTTTGAGTCTTTTTACGTTGTAAGAAGCGTGCACGTTTTATCGAAAAGAGTTAATGACTCCTTATTTAGCATTATAAAAACGTGCACGCTTCTTACAACGTAAAAAGACTCAAAATTTGTTCTCGTTTCCATTTTGGCAAAACCCTCCATTTAGTTCATTCCCCAGGTTATGTGCATCAGCGAAGGTTAACTTTGACTCATATGTGTGCGAACATTTTGTCAATACAATTGTTGTCTCGATAAACACCTTGGTCGAATTTATCCAAACAATATTTGATATTCTTACACGTCTACTCTTACATTAGTAAATCACTCGGGCCTTTATAATAGTGTTTCTGTGCATAATTTTATACATTGGCATAGCCGTGTTTAATGCCTTTGTCAATTTTCTTCCAATACCACGTCACTACCTGGTCACGTGGCCCTCGACTCTGGTGTATATAAGGCCTTCCTCAGGGTCAGTCCAGCCACGACTGACCATCGTGAGCGATGGTTGGCGGCTGCCCGGCTACCATATTATAATACTTCTCTGTGCTGTTGCACAGAGAAGGTAAATGTGGAATATTAACTGCAGAAACTAGAAGGCCTAGTGTCGAACGTGCTATAGAGTTCAAACTCTACCACCTGTAACTGTTATCGAGAACGGCTGATGCCTATGTGTTATTAGACAATAAAGTTTTAACTGGAACCTGAATAGTTGTTCTTCGTTGTTTATCGAAAGATTCGATTAAACATCGAGGGGTAGAACACTACAGTTATAATTATATAATCAATGATGTACATGTAATGTCTAGTTCTCCTCTACATCACTATTGTGATACATGTAATTGTGATATTTGTGCCGACACTGTTTTCTTAATTTGCATGATATATATCTTATTACATCATTGTCTGAAATCTACTTTAGAATTGTCCACCATTTCACCTTTGAATACTGTAACTGTATTTTAGAAAATCACCTAGTGTGACAAATGTATTACAAAACCAAAAACGGAAGGCCTAAACAATTGTACCGTCTTCGAAAATGCTTTCCGTTAAACATAATCTCTCTTCTTTTTGCACTTTCACCACTTTGAAGACCTCAGTATTTTACATCTTTTGTTACTAAGAGAAGGGCAATAGCGCGGAGCACTAGAGGGGGCAATGTCATATAATATATATATATATATATATATATATATATATATATATATATATATATATATATATATATAGCTGAATGCATTAGGCGTAATCCCAACATAGTGCATGCGCACTACACCTGGCATTAGGTGTAGCCCTATGGCAAATCACATGAAGATAAAGACAATGCCATTAGGTGTAGCCAACTATGAAAAGATATTATTAGGTGTCGCCCTATGGGGCTATATCTAATGATATTAGGTGTATGCCCATGTGGGCGTTCGTATGCAAGAATGTGCAAGAGTATACATGTATTTAAAGGAAAAACTATATTCCTGCATGTCCATTCCTGGGCTCAGTACAATAGGTGTAGCTCCCGTGTGAATTTGTTGGAAGGGAAACATTTATTGGGTCATTGTGTTTTCTATAGACTATGGGACTAGTAGGTCATAAAGGGTGTATAGATCTAAGCAGGCACCCCTGGCTGTGTCCCCACTGACCAATCATTACAGCCCTGGTCATGTCAGCGTTAGGTGTCACACCCACAACTCTGCTCTTTTTGTTGATGGACACAGCTCAAGTATAGGGTAAGTCTAGAATAGTTGATTAATACCTTGTTTGCACCTTAGATATGTGACATTATGTTTAAGTATATAATTCTTATCATATATAATGTCTAGGTTGTAGCTGTGCAGAGGCTCTTATATCAGAGTTTTTTTGTCATTTGCCAACGGGATAAGAATCATAATAGAATCCCATTCTTTTATTTTTCCTTCCAGGAATGCACGATGCTATCACTGATATCGATAGCACAGGTTGCTTTGATATCAACGTTATTCATCTCAGGTAGGTGACATAATAAACACTTTTACTGAAATAGCATTGTAGCAAAATGCTATTTAAAGGAATAAACATAAATCTATTGTAATACTCCTCGAGTATAAGGTGCACCCCGAGGTTGAGGAAATCTTATAGAACGCACCTGGGTTTTATCTATTTGACTCATTAGCCTGGTATCTGTCTAATAAGATTTTATATTTCAACCATCGAATTTCATTGTGATCTTGTTTCAAAATACCAGCTGATTCAGTAAACCACCAATACTTCTCGGACAAAGAAGTGACCGTTTTATTGAGACATGACGCTGTCTAAAATGCATTCTCAAATGCGTAATGTAAGTAGCATGATGGAAAATGTCTCAAAAAAAGATGAGAAAATTCCGGGAAAATGGAGGGGTGAGGGTCTTAAATAAGCGCCGGGGATGGGGGGGGGAACTAACTAGTCGGCTTTAGCCGTTTATAGAGGACGGTTAAGATGTCTTAGAAGTGTGTGTGTGTGTGTGTGTGTGTGTGTGTGTGTGTGTGTGTGTGTGTGTGTGTGTGTGTGTGTGTGTGGTGGAATAAAGTCATGCACTTCATAAATAGCATATCGAACATAAAAAAATAACAATAGTATCATAACAAACCAAGCTCACTATTATAAGGAATAAGGAAAATTGGAACAGTTAGAGATTTGAAAATGGCCTTCCTGAGCACCCTAGCTAGATTTCAATAATATCATAAATCTCAAAGTGGTGAGAATGCTGAACCCATGTTTTGTCAATCCAAGCTTTGTATATGCATACGCCTACTCAAATTAAACGAACGAATTGGTGATCAGAGAACTTTATTGAACCTGGGATTGCCATTAGAAGACTGTAAATTTTATTGGTACAATCAATTCACACAATATTTGAACTTTAAGGAAGAGAATTGAACCATAAATGCTAGAATGACATGCTCTATCGGGTGATTAATCTGCCAGTCATAAGCCAATACCTAAACTCAACTGTGTCCTTGCTATGAATAACTTTTTTCTTGTTTGAAGATCCATTAAAATGGAAAGAAAATGTGAGGAAAATTTTCAGGGTACGTTTTATACGCTAGGGTTCATGTTAGTTGTCTCCAATAATTATAGGACCTATGCTCCCCTGTTACTGCGAGAAAATGTTTCTACTCTGGATATTATAGACAACATTAAAAGCACAGCAACACTAGTCAACGCGACGTGTTTCTCGCAAAGCTTGAAGACCTAACATCCCTGCCCCCTTTTTTATAAGTAATTTTTGTTCATCTAGCAATTATTCAAGCATAAAATTGGCATGACGTTGTTAATAATGTATCCTCACCAGATTTTATATTGGATTAGATGTTACACAATTGTGTTGCAGTTATATTGAGTGTTACATATCTGCGTTGGGGTGAAATAGGCCTATCCAGTGTATTTAGTATTATACCATGGTTATGGGTCAGTTGCGTGTTGTTGTTTTTTTTTGCGTTCAAGTTTAAGGATAAAACTCGTGCAATTAACCACGGCTAGAATGAACAGTAGTTGACACTAAACTGAAACATACCATGACAGCACAGGACAGCAAGTTGACTCGTATCCTTTACCAACCTCCCCTGTCATGCTGAAGTCCCGCTGTCTGGTGTATAGACGAAGTACTACCTTTCTTGTCAGACAGCAAACACGGAGCGATTGAATTATGGCCATTTTGAGGAAATATAGGCTTGAAATCATGTATTCTGTGCCTGCACGACTTAAAATGATATCTCTATATTCACCATATGAAACCAGGAACCTGCCTTCAGTCTATAAGATGTGTAAATAGATTGTTTTCTCGTCGGACCCAACTGGCTTATTGGTAAACAAGAATCCAAAATGGCGGACTCATCGCTGTCGACAACTTCTCCGGCGACCTAGTTTGGTAGCCAAACTAAGCCTTCTCCCCTACGTTTTCATTTTGACCAAAAATCGCCGTATTCATACATCCCTTGTGTTAGACCTACTTTGACCCCAATACTGGGTGCTTGTGGGAACCAGCATTTGCTGGTATCCATCTGCCAGCTTGACTCACCAGCAACAAGCTAAGAAAAATAGTACCTCCCAGCATGCCTATTTACCAGTGACGCAATTGTGAGACTACGAAATGGGGCCAGTGTGCGCTGTCGACTCAACTCGAATTTCTTCTTTACTTAAGGTACATACTTAATATAGAGGTATGGTATCATGGTATGAACTCATTGTATCTGTGACTAAATTCAACTCGTGCATCAATAACCCTTATTTAACCTCTAATTAACGCTCTAATGGCCGATGATGTATCATGCTCAGTTTGAGTTTGAAAACTTGTTTATTGGCCCATAAATCTCACCTAATATGGCGCTGTTCTTACATGGTCGTCATGATGCATGAATGCAGCCCTGACAAGTACCCTGCCAGGGATGCCGACACAACTGGATTATTTATGTATACAGTCTCAGAGAGTCGGCATGATGCACTAATGCAGCGCTGGCAGGCAGTCTTGCCAGCACTTCATTGGTTGCCATGATGCACTCCTGCATTAGTGGCTCTTCAAGGGCTAGGGGCCCAGTCAACTATTGCCAGCTGGGGGGGGGGGCTGCCTATAGATCTTTTTTCAAACCCCGAGCAATACGGTCAACATTATCATGACCCCCTGCTAAGGAGGGATTTGGCAAATGATCCCTGCAAAATATCGGATATGCATGTGGAATGCCACTTTGCAATGAAATGTGTGTGCAGGTTTATTAAGGTCCCCCCCACAAGGGTCTTACCCCTAAAAAGCCCCCGCCCCTCCTCCCCCGCCAATCCACTAAGCCCCCTCCTCCCCACCTAGTAATATGTGACTCAGTGATAATGCCCCTATTCTCCTTGTTAACAGGTGCAATGGCGGTAACATGTTATCACTGTCGATATGACTCAAGCGTCCCAAGCACCAAGGTTTGCATGGATCCGAGTAAGGATGAGATAAGGGAACTGTCGGTCATAAGATGTGATGGTATGTGTGTGGTAGGTATTATAAGTAAACTATCGTTTATTTTAGGTGGCCATATCTATATATAATCCCCATGTCATTTAAGGTCTTTACCATTTTAGAATCGCCTAGCATTTTTATTAAGGCATCTTCTATGACATGGCGATGTTACTGTTTTACGCGAGCACAACCTCATGAATTATCCAAAAAGCTGCAATCATGGTAATAATGAGCAATGATGATTTTTTATAGCAAAGAAACTACATATATATTTATCAAAGCGGTTCTACCATAATGCTACACTCTCAGTATATGTCATTTTGAGGTCTAGGATGTCTGTAGCATTGCAGTGTAAACTTACTAGGCTACTATCAATGCACCTTGTAGTAACAAATGGTTTTGTTAGGCAACATGCTGCCCTAACAGGGCTCTCAATGCTTAATCCTCATTTTCTCTCGAGACCTAAAGTAATATGCCTACAGATTGACCATTGCTTTAGAAAGGTATTTACCGTGACAGATGTCCTTGCTGTGTAATTAGCATGCTTACAGTATTACAGATCCAATATAATTTTACTCTTACAGATAGACCATGTAAAGAATGAGCAGCATGAGAAGGAGTTCTACACGAGGACGTGTGAGCAAACCGTCAATTGCCATGGCAAGCAAGAGATGCGATATGTCATATGGGGTTGGGGCACCAGAAAGTGCTGTCATGAAGATTTCTGCAACATGTCGCATCATCCGTCGCCATTTGTTGGGCTCTATGTCATATGTCTGGTTATTTTCTGTACTTTGCAGAGTTAGAGTGTGGATGTGACAACTGCCTCTTTTTTCCCCTTTTTCTAAAAAAGTATTAAATACTTGAGAGAAGTTTTCTCATCATCAGCTGATCATTGGTTGAATTATCACACCGAAATCATGTTTTTCGCCTGTAGCTGCAGAGCTGACAGCACTCCCTTGACAATAGGAAATAGAAACATTTAGTATCATCATTTTTTAATGCTTGATAGAGAAGGAACCCCCATACCATATTTCGAGTTGGCTTGGCAATCTCATATTCTTTTGATATTCAAGTTAATGAAATTCTTTATGTGTTTTGATTTATGATATTGAAGGAAATGTTTTGATGAATTATGGCATATGGTTAATTTCTTTAATGCACTGAGAGACACTAACATGCCTTAACCCTTTAAGAGCCGTTGATGCAGAAGTCCATCATGCTCATTGGCCAGCATGATGCACCAATGAAGTGCTGGCAAGTGTGCTTCCCAGCACTTCATTGGAGCATCATGATCATTGGCCAGCATGATGCACCAATGACGTGCTGGCAAGTGTGCTTGCCAGCACGTCATTGGGGCATGATGCCGACCCTCCTGGATCAATTGTATCAACCCCATAGGGTCGGCATGATGCATGAATGCAGCCCTGACAGGTTACTTGCCAGGTATGCATTCATGCATCATGCCGACCAATGGGCATGATGCTTTAATGCATCAGCGGCCATTACATTGTAAAGGGATGAGACGGAATGTCATTTACATGACTTGTCATTATGAACATACTATGGTACAGATAGCCATAAATTGCCTAATAATCAGTAACCCTGAGTGCTGGCTAATTAGGCTGCTACTTTGTTTTGCCTGTTCTATGTGCATGCCCATTACTATGATTAAGATGTTGTAATCAAATTGATCATAAACACAAAGAGGAATTCTGCGATCAAAGTTATACAGGACATGAAGGGCTTGATATCATCGCCTTCGTGCAAAAGGGTTCGAACTCTGTTTGTCAAGTTTTGCAGAAGAGGCAAAAGAAGTGTTACATTTATTATACCACAAAGTGCATACAATAATATTGCACTGGGGTCTGTAGGCACAAATTATATCATAGACAGGGCTTCAGTACTTTCACAGTATGTAGACTTAAAGGCTCCATAAATGACAAAGCAGAAGAAAACTCAATTTTCCCGAATGTCATTAACAACCTTCAAGCATAAATGGTTAAGGGGGTTTCTTAACATACTTCGACTGTACCTTCCATTTTGTACCAAAACCTTTGCTTTGGAATCACAAGTTCTAGAACTGTTTGTGATCGTAACGCGTTCTCAAAATTTAATGACCCCCAGACAATGGTGCATCTCTGTATAAGTAAGTGGCAGCTGTCCTATAAATTCTGTTGAAATGTAAAAGAAATTATCAGGTGACATGTAAGGCCACACAACCTCATAATGGCTATATAAGGCCAAAAAAAATAAATTGTAAGTTTCCGGTAACATGGTACAAAAAGTTGAGGTAGGTAGGTCGGATTTTTTTTTTTTTAATTTTTTTTTTTTTTTTTGCTGATAAATATGTTGGCCGAAATAGTGAGTTTTTATCATTGATAATGATCAATGTTAGCTATTATACCTGCCAAAATGTATAAAGCTTCAGTATAAATCTAGGATTCCTTGCTTGGATGGAAGGGAAATCTTAAGATACTAAAAATATGAAATTGATGTGAAAAATTATGAATAATATTGAAAAAATTATGAAAAATATGAAAGATTTTGAAAAAATTATGAAAAATTTCTTCAAAAATTCTGAGGTCGGCCTTGTTTCGCTGAGGTAGGTCGGGTTACCGGAAACCAACCTTTTTTTTTTTGGCCTAATATCGACATGATAAGGTATGAACCTCAGTTGTCTAGAGTGGGGTTGATGGTGAAGTTACATCTGTAAACAGTGTATCCGATGTCATTCCTTTCTCTCCTTTCTCCTAGTCTGAAAAGTAGGTGTTTAGCTGTCTTTAGATGCACCATGTACACTAGTTAGATGTAATACTTTGGTTTTTAGGTATAGAGTCATTGTTTGTTTACATGTACATTATAATTCTTAGGCAATAGGACTGTGATAATTATGGTTTTACAAAGCGGATGTCAGTGAAGTCAGGTATAATGATGCTGCAATGCATGTTGAAAATATATGTGATGAAATATACTGCACTGAAACCATCAGACTGACACCACATGCTAAGCACAAAGTCGTCTCTATGGACAATACCAATGACAGGAATCTATTCTTTTTGTAGTTCTATTGTTGTTAAAGTTAAAGTGACAGATGATATCAAGGCAATGTTTGACGGTCAAACCGAATGAAAATCATTGCCACAAATAATGTCCAAGAAAGCTCCAACAGATCTCAACTTCCATCTTAAAGCTTCTCCCAGTGATATGGTAGGATCCTTAAGGTTACATGAAGGAGAGCCTTTATATGAATGAATGCCACTTGGTTTGGTGAAACAGTTGATTAAAAGGGCATTCCTGACAAATGGACCTCCGGATACAAAATTGAAGCTGCCTATTCACACCCACATAGTCCATGCTATATTCTTAGTGGTACAAGATATTGATACAGAGCAGTAACCGTATATCCATTGTATTAAAATGATTATATCTGTCTGGTCATGGGGCTATTATATTCTATGTAATGAGCACACATACCCCAATAAACGGACACTACTTCATCTGGCCATGATTCATACTAGATAATTTCTGTTTATGACACAAATCTAACACTGGCTATTAGAGATGGATTTCACATGCTTCCTAAGCGAACTGTGTGCTACTCGCTTCATCTACAGTATTCTGTTTTCAGAATGCCTCTGAGCCTGCCTTCAAGACTATTCCAAGTTGTTGCTAGTCTGTAGCTCAGACTCTTGGATTCGTAGGTCTTGGGACTATGTATGACATCTCTTAGTCGTGTTCTTATATTCTGTGTGTCCACATTTTCTGGTTTTCTGTGCATACTCAAAAGATAGGTCTAAGCCTAATAGTATCAACAAATAATTTTACAGCAGAACGCATGAAAAAAAAACGCACAAACACTTTTCGAGTGGTAAGCAACATGCATGTTTTATCTATATACGACTCTAGGCAAATCTATTTAGCAGATACAAAAATGTGCACTCTCGTTTCCTTTTTAACAAGACCCTCAAGGTTTTGTGAGGAGTTTGCAGGGCAGTCTGTTATCCCACAGGCAGCATACCCTGTGACGACTATTCTGGGGGTGAAAGGTTGCAGGTGGAACCTAAACCATGCATGAATGAGTCTCTATACATATATTCACATACATCAATGAGGAACCATGACACTGTAGTTTCTTTAGATTGTTCTCCATGAAATAGGTCTTGATTATTTCACAATAAGGTCACAGGACAAGTGTTACATGACAACTCACTAAATCACTGTATGGCGAACATTTCTAAAATACTTCACTTAATAACATCTTGTCTCTAGTACATGGACACATAACAGAAATATAAATTAATGAAAAAATTCAAACTTTTTTGTTTAATCTGCTTCGACCAACTTTGGTTTTGCACCCACACTTGTTCCTGGCATGTTCTGCTGTATGGATCACTGGACTGAAATTGTCCTGGCTGCACACACAGATGAACAAGAAACCTCGCAATAGATTATTTCAATACCGTACCACATGGTCCCTACTTGGTTTGGGTTCCCTTTTCATTTCTGTTCACAAGCTTAGCGAATATAAAAGGCCACCCAGCTAAGTTAGTATAGCTCCACATCAAATATGTAATAAATCTCCAGCTAAGTGCCTGATGCAGTCACCTTTTATGCCAATTAGTTGAGCTTGAGTTTTGACCATTTCTGACCAGAATTAAATGGATAGATATACACTTGGCTACTTTCCAACTGATTGTACTATACTTAGCTCGGCCTCATGAAATGAGCCCTAAGGTTAAAAACTATCTCTGTGAACCTCTTCCAATGTATAGATTTGTAACGTTTGGGAACATTTGTAAAGAGAAAAAAAAAGATAAAAAGAAAATAAAAAAGAAACAGGCGCCTGTAAACAGTGTTTTTCTTATGTTTTGTTCATTGAAGATTAGGTTTTAATCAAGAAATGAAAACCTTTTAAGAACATCATAAAACAAGAAGAACAGATAATAGTTTTTGGACACACACATTCACTTTAAAAACGTGTTAGAAACTGCTAAGAAAGATGTCTTTTTTTAGAATAAAAAAGTTTCTTTAGGGAGTGGTCATTTTTTAACAACAGGGGGGGTAGGTTTGTGGGTTTGGGGGGACAAAAAAATTTCAGACCCCTCTAAGGGGGGGACAAAAAGATTTTCACCCCTTTTGAGTGAAAAAGCCCGTGCACCACTAAAGAATAAAAGGGGGGACGGGAAAATTTCAGACCCCTCGGAGGGGGGGGGGGACTGAAAGATTTTCGCCGCGCACATGCAGAATTTCACCAACCCCCCTGTTGTTAAAAAATGACCACTCCCTTAGTAGTTGGGCTGTCTATGTGTGCTACCCTAAAGGGTTAAACTCCTGTGCTAGCCACACATGGATTCAGTGTTTTTTGCGAGCCTGTTTTCTGGTTTTGTGGGTCCATTGTCACTGGGCTTCTGTTTCTGGTTGAAGATGACATGTAGGCCTCCAACCAGTAAGTCTTTTCTCTCAGCTTCACCTGAAGGTAACAGGTGAATTGAAATCAGGAGGTTATTTCTGAATGCACTGCAAACACGACGCAGCTCTATGACTTGGAGGGTGGATTTGTAGCATGGTAAGAATAAAACCCAAGTATGCATCACTATTTATCTCTTGAAATCATGAATGTTTGATTGATTTTAGTGGGCCAGTATTGAAATGTGTCTCATGCAGAGGGGATTGGCAGTTCAATAACAAAATGACATTAATTAGGCCTACCTGCAAGTTGGTGCTCGTGTTTGGCAATACCACAAAGCCACCGGCTCTGTTCAGTCTGTCATGTGTACTCTCTGTGAGGTGAATCTTGCTTCCTAAAATTGCATAATCAATGATTAATATCTTTTGTGTTATCAACAAAGGTAAAAAGTCATAACATATAACCTAAAGACCTGGACGTCTCAAGGAATGTGGACATCTTTAGGTTAACTAACTGAGGTTCAAGCATCAAACCCAGGGTTTGAGGGAAAGGTATACAACATAACAAGAACAATAGCAACTTCAATGACAAGAAATTAGCATCGCTCATGAGATGACAAAATCCCTCCACAGTATTCTTCCTCATTGTCACTGTCAATCTAAATAAAAAAAAATCACTGATGATTTGGCTATCTTAGTGGAGAGCCATGCTATCGTCAGGTTATATTCCCTCTTAAGATCGGTGTCTTTGTAATCATACACATTATATTCATGTTAGCTCTCCAGGACCTTCTTTCAACAGAGCTGATGATTCCAAATCCACTGACAATTGGATATAACTTAGTAGAAGGGCATGTTTTCGGCAGAGTCTTATTTCAATATGACCTACATTTGCAACGACCATAAATAATTCCATAAAATGTTCACAGCAAAGTTAAAGCATTCTCACCTTCACCTGAAGCCTCCATCTTGGATGCCATTATCACTGTGTCTCCGAAGACACAATACCGTGGTGTCACATTGCCAATTATCCCAGCCATACAGGGACCTGAAACAAAATATGAGGGTGTGCTTTTTATGTGGTACCAATAATGTTGGTTTTAAATTTGTTGTCCCATTCTCATGTGAATGACAACAAATTAGGAAAAGGGACGAGTAGGTGGATACTACACAAAAGGGTACAACTGTGTTCTTTATAGCAGAATATACCTACACTCAAAGTGCACTTTATAGGGAACATGGGGGGCACCCTGAAGGAGGGAGTTTAGGTAATCTGAATTTGTCAGCAATTTTTAATGCAAACCTGAGTGAATGCCAATCCGAAGCTGGGTGCTCCATTCCTTAGTTCTCTGTTGAATGGCGATAGACATGTGAGCAATGTTGCTGGCGTGGTTGTCACCGGTCCGGATGGGAAGGCCAGATGCCAGCATACAGGTATGGCCAATGGTATCGATTCTGCACACGTCGTACCTCTTTATTGCCTGATCATAGATCCTGAAAAATATTTGACAGTGGTAAATAAAACTAAAATCAAGCAACCACTAAGGCTAAACATTTTAGGAATAATGCATTAATCTTTAGTGACCTTTATTTTAACACCAGGATTTAGAGCTTCACACAAATGGCCCAAGCCAGTGTCAGACTAATAGGAATGCCACAGAACATAATGGCTATAGTTTAAACACCTTATACAGCCATGTCCAGATTTAACATTTATGAGAAAACTACAGTTTCATCAATACCCCCCCCCCCCCTTTCAAAAAAGTATGCCCTACCTAGCCCCTTTTTCAACACCAGTGAATCCAATTGAGACAACTACTTTTTGTGCATTCTTAATTGTTGCTTAACAACAGTCACTTTGCACAAGGAATAAAAGATGTAAAGACGGATTTCTGTAATATAGTGAGCAAATTGCCCATGACTAGTATTTCTTATTGCAAACTACATACGGAAATTTAGTTTTCTCATTTTTCACTTTTAAGTTATTGCAAAGCCGACAATCTACATATTTCAATATGTGACAGGTTGTTATCAGTTCCATTTTAAGACATCCAAAGATACTCACTCTTGAAGTGAGTTCAGGACCATGATTGCCTGATCTAGTGTGTAGCAACTGGAGAAACTTTCAATCTCAGCAATACTTGATAAGAAGATGGTGACATCTTCAAAGTACTCTGTTTGGATTTTACCCTTGTTTCTGAGCTGCTCGGCAATATATGGGGGCACTATCTGGCTCAACATCTCATGACACCGCACCCTCTCACTCTTAACCTACAGACAAAGATTTGTAAATTAGCATTGCTGTATGAAAATAGACATGTGTCAATTTTTCTGAAATTTATGGGCTTATCTGCACCAATTCCAAAAATAGTTAAGAGTCAATTTTCTAAATGGTCTTATCTGCACCAATACCAAAATCAGCAATCTTTGTTCACCATATCCATACACTACTGCAATCAAAGAAAGAACAAAGGGAAACGCAAACAGAAAATTAATTTTGAAATAAACTGTGCAGCCAAAAGACTATTTGCCAGTGTTTGCATTAAATGCTAGTGAAAACAAAAAATGATGATGGCATTTCTGGTCTGTGTTTTTTTATTGTATAAAGTCTTAAATATCTTCAGATCTTTCTTCTGAAGGATCATAACAAAGGTATCAAACAATTTTGAAATTGCAATTGTACTCCTAGGATTCTCTCGTCAGACACCATGTCAGAGTCAGGTTAGTTGAGTTGATATGTAAGTTGAGCCACCTCCTATAACTCCAAAACTAGCCATAGGATAGTGATGAAGTATGATACTAAACCTCTTCCTGTGTGGTCCAAAATAAAAAGTGGGGATGGGATGATGGATTTATCATTTTTTGATGACCAAAAGTAAATTTCTGAAAAAAAAAGTTTTGTTGGATCACAACTTAACTCCCATTTGATACCTCCCACCTCAGATAGCCGTGAACTTTGATGCCCCTCCCACCTTCAATGTCCCTAACCTTTGATGGCCACAACTTTTTAATGAACACCAGCTTCGATGGTCCCCACCTTTGATGGCCCCACATTTGAAGGCCCCAAACTTTTACGGCTCCTATCATTGATGGCCCAAAACTTAAATGGCCCTACCATTGATGGACTACATTTGATGGACCCCAACTTTAATGATCTCTAACTTGATGGCCTCCACCTTTGATGACCCCTTTTTTAAATGCCCCAAACTTTGACAGCCCCAAACTTCAATGTTCCCAAACTTCGATGCCCCCCCGACCTTCTATATCACATGTTCAATCTTTAAAAACATAGAAGAGAGCTACCTACTGTAAAGCACCCTTACCCTGAAGGCCGGGGGCTGATATGGCCCACCATGCACCCCCCCCATATCCCAACGTGACAGATATTTTTTCGATCCTTAGGGTCCCCTGAACAAGATTTAAGATGTTAACATGGATTATCTTGGGATGCACTACCGGTTTTTGCTCATTATCCATGTGCTGGTTCAGACCACTTTTGGGTCAATTTTGCTACCATGTTATTCAAGGGTTATGCTCAATCACTGAGCTCTAAGGCTATGTTACCTTGTCTGAATCCTGAAGCTATTGGTCCCATTGGAAAGAAGACATAATAAGCTTTTCATTAAGCCCTAATACATGTTTTTAAGTTCAGATTTGAGTTTACCAGACGCTTGGGAAGACGGAAGATTGAAATCACAAAGTTCCTTTTTTGACTGAAAATTTTAAATGCACTCCAGATACATGTATAAAAGTTGCACTTATCCCCATCTAACCACAATATCTATTATAATTTATGTAGGCCAAACCTATCTGAGTAATATGAGACATTTTGCAGCATTCCTTGTTGACTATGACCCACGTTATTGCCTTAGAAGTGAAGACACTACCGTGAGCCAATATGATGCTGTTCCATTTCAATAATCTCCCTCTTTATCTAAATGGATGTTTTTCCTTGCTAAATCTTTATCAATTCTCCAAACTCTTATGTAAAAAAGGGTGCTGATTAAGAATATACATGTTTCTACTTCATAAAATTTAATGGCGAGGCTGTACATGGCTGAAATTCAAAATGGCCATATAGAAGGTTGGGGGGCATCATAGATTGGGAACATTGAAGTTTGGGGCTGTCAAAGTTTGGGGCATTTAAAAATGGGGTCATCAAAGGTGGAGGCCATGAAGCTGGAGATCATTAAAGTTGGGGTCCATCAAATGTAGTCCATCAATGGTAGGGCCATTTAAGTTTTGGGCCATCAATGATAGGAGCCGTAAAAGTTTGGGGCCTTCAAATGTGGGGGCCATCAAAGGTGGGGACCATCCAAGCTGGTGGTCATTAAAAGGTTGTGGCCATCAAAGGTTAGGGACATTGAAGGTGGGGGGGGGCATCAAAGTTCAGGGCTATCGGAGATGGGAGGTATCAAAGGTTGGTGGCCATCAAAGTAAAGGGTCATCAAAGAGCACCCCCATAGGTTTAACTGTATTTCACACTATCAGTGCAAAGGGCCCCATGGACTTGTAGCCCTCTAATTGGTTGCCCTAGGACAAGAAGCCCCAGACAAAGTATAGTGGGCATGAGACAAGAGCAATTTGATGGGTATTAGATATTGGCCATGGTTTCTGATGGGCAACCAGCAGGCATAGAATCATATAGCAGACAATGGAATCTAGCAGAGATGAGGCAAAAGTGAATGGGTATCAGAAACTGATCATGCTTTCTGATGGGCAACAGACATACGCAAGCCTAGAATCATGTCATGCTATGGAATCTGGTGGGCAGGGGACAAAAGTAAAAAGGTGTGCCTGAGGGTTATCTCACTAATGTAGCTATCTAATGAGATAATCACCAGGTCAGACCAATTCTCTTGAATCTTTGCCTTTATATTTTAATAAATTCAACCATTTTTTAAAAATATTCAATGTGGAAATTATTATCCAGAATGGTAAATATGGTGCATCAAAATGCAATGAATAAAATGCCATATATATTTGGACATTGAACACAGGATATATAGGTTTTCATATTTTCTAATTCATATGACTGACTCAACTTACCCACCTGAGTGTGATTCAACTTACATTCAACCCTGGCTCAAGTTGAGCGGAAATTCTTCAAAACATAAATCATCAATTGTGTTTGGTTTATATCCAATATAAAGTGAACTGCCCAGTGTTTTTTTTCCATTTGGAGATATAAACAAATTTGTCAAAAGTGGCCCAACTAACCTGACTCTTATAAACTATGACGAGTGATAAATGATAAATATAGTGAGACTTTACCTCCATTCTCTTCTCAGTAAGGCTCTGAGACAGTTCATGAAGTTTCCATGAAGTTTTGACACTACTGAGGGCTATGAAGGCACTCCCGATGGTACAGAAGATGGTCAGGACGATAACAAGGGAGTACACCACGGCCTGTGAGAAAGTAAAACAAAGTGTAAAGATATATTGTGGTTTGGAAACTTCTAGAAACATTAGTCTTAGGTAGAAAATAGTACATTACTTTACCCTGTTGAAACATTTCCTACAGTGGAAGGCCCAGTAAAAAGGCAGTAACATTTTTAAAAGTGTAAGGAAAGGCTTCACTGAAAACCTGCATAGATCATCAGTGCTGACGACTTTAGGTCCTCAGACAGACAATACCTAAAGCATGATGACCTAAATCATGACTTAATGTCATCATGACAGCTTTGTATGATGAGTTCAGATTGTCATGGTCCATTGACCCTAAACTCATCTGTATTCTTTCCTGTGTAGGTTTGTGTATAATCAAGAACCATGCTCTGTCGGGTTTTTTCACTGATAGTCCACCCCACCTAACAAGGGCACAGAATGCAGCATCCCGAAAACATATAACACAATATGCTGCTGGGTGAAATATTCTTAACTGAGGTGTACAGAGAGATAAATGAAACCTAGTCATGCTGAACAACTGTGACCATGTTTGACTGCATGGTATGAGGTGGGGCTATAAACCATGGGTTGGCCCATTCCAGCTGTGTTGCTTTTGTCCCACTAGTTGAGGATGTAATTTGAGAAACTTACTGTGTGGCTCACCTCCAAGACCCTCAAAGGAAGAAATTCAGGGCTTTTAGATAGTAATCTGACCTCACTGTTAAAACAGGCAGTGAGGGTTCTGTGATATACTGTACAAAAGGTGTCTAAAGCATTTGAAAATAAATAAACTTAAACTTCAAATCTGAGCTGCTTATGATAAGAACAACTGGCTTACCATGGTTTTAATGCCATACATCAGGTCATCAATGGTCCTTTGTAGAGCCACAATAAAGGCTTCATGCACAAAGGAAATCCTGGAAAAGGAGTAAAGGAAATGAATAGAAATTACGTGCTGGATTCATTCGTGAATTTGTGCTTTAGCACAGTTTTACTTTTATAAGAATCTTAATAAGTAAAGCATTTCAATCACCGGTGGCAACATAATTATAAATATATGGTCTGTGGAAATACCTCCTGGTTTTATATACACAGCCGCATGATCAGTAGAATCATAATTGAATCAAATATAAAAAGAAAAGAAATGTGCTTATTTGTACCATGTCATTGCTTCTGGGGTCTGTTACACAATCAAAATTTGTGATCAGTAATTTTGATATATTAGAAAATGTGTTACAAGTACAAATTTAGGTGGTGTTCGTTAAAGATCGTATCCCAACTAAAATTATGTCATTTTTCAGTTATGCCATATTTGTATGACTTATACCTTCCTATATGTCCTCCCTAAGTTTTGAAAGAATATGCAATGTATTTCATCATCAAATATGGACATAATTACACAAAATTTTTGCTGTAGGTCGACACTAAAACCACCGGATAACATGACAAGTGTTTGGTATGTTATGGGTCAGTGATCACCTGTGTAGACTGGATTCCTATGGCCCATTAGTGGCACCTTGTGGTTAAGTTATGCACTTCATATCTAACATTTTATACCCTCAAATTGCATTTGAAACAGAATATTCACATTACCATATGTTTGTCTTAGGTTCCACAGGGTTAATAAATATAATTGGACTCTTAAATATTTCAACAGACAACACATAAGGTCAGTTAGCAATGTTGGTGGTATACCTGTCATTGTAGAGGCCAGCTGGTGGTGCCTCCTTTAGTTAGAGTCATTACCTACCCCTGAACTAAGCAGGATCTTTCCCGCCATAGAATACTGGTATTGCTTATCTAAGTGTCCTCTCTTTAGACATGCAGGGAGCATATATGTCAACATGGTATACACCATTTAATCTGGGAAAGAGGTAACATTGACCACAATATGGTTCTTTAATAACTTCCCATCAGATCAGTTTAGTTGAAATTGCATCTTTAATTCTTTCTGCTCTTTAGTAGATGAGCAAGATCTAGTTATTTCAATAGATATTGTTAGGTGTTTCATAACTGATCGGTTTCTTGGTGTTCTTTAATTTTGGTTTGGTGCTTATAAAAGAGTTTATGCAGTGTTACATGGCTAGAAGTATTTTGGGTTCATTTTCAATTGCGTTAAAGGGCCTTTTTGATATTTATTATTTAAATTTTTTTCAGCATCATGTTGGGTTTGCATTTATTTTCTATGTGTTGTGTGGCCCTCCAGTGACAAAGTAGACAAACATGTAGACTTTATCATGTAGCTGGCCAGTATTTTACAAATACAAATGTAAATTTCCATAAAATGGATGAGCACACATTATGAGACACAATTATTTCTTACTCACCTTCATGTTTGTAATTTTGATCATTTTCTTTTTACTTATGAGTACAAATTAACAAGTATCATTTGTGTAACAGACCCCTGAGTGACCTAGGGCGAAAATCCTCTGTGTTTCTAAGGTACTATGAAAGTCCATACAAAGAGCTAGAATTTGACACTAACTACAATAAAATCATGAATACCTAGCCTTCGAAGATATACCAACCTTTGAAGGTACTGTGTCATGTTATTGAACCATTCCTGACCACCCTGCAGTCGACCCTCAGCTGAAGCCGTTTCACATCTGTGCTTAAATGAGTCTGAGATGAGATCAGTTACCTGTATGGACAGGAAAGCAGAGAGAACCAATGAGGGATAAGATATTGCAGTGTAAAAATCAAATAGTTCAGAACCAGGGGTAGACACTAACATTTTGGGCCTTTGGCCACCCGGGCCAGTAGTCTTCATAACTAATTATGGCACAGGCAAAGCGACATGTATGTCACCTTTCTGACATATATGTCACCTTTCTCAGCACTGAGAAAGGTGACATAACTGATTCTTTTGATATCAATTTTACAAGTTACAGCTATGTACTACAACTGTAGTACATGGCAACCCATAAAACAGAAGTCATTAACAACATAGAATGGAAAACTTTTCTACCTGTTAAAAAAACACTGGGCTTCGAAATGATGTAAATTCTTGGAAGGGTGAAAAGATTTGTCATTTGTCATTGTCACCTTTCTCAGTGCTGAGAAATGGATTTGTTACCTTTCTCAGTGGCACCATTTTCAGAGTATTTGGAGGAAAAAATATTTATTTTAGTATCTAAGATCATTTTGAAGCCTAATATTTTATCTTTCAGGTAATATAGTTTTCCCTTCTGCGTGGCTTATAATTTCCATTTTACAGTTTATCATCTACATTTTGACAATTGACTCTCATTGACCAAGCTTACATCTATTTTTTTCAAATGCAGCATTTATCTACCATATATTAATTTAATGGATACCAATACCCCCATGTATATGCCAAATATCAAAATTGTAGTACTTAGCTGTTCTAATGTATGATCAATAAATCACAGCTATGTTACCTTTCTGACTGGCACCAGGATTTGGAAAAAAAAATACATATTTAAGGAGATAAAATCATAGTTTACCTCACCCAATACTTACTGCATATTCCAGCTCGCGGACCATTGCTTTGGTTTCCAAGCCGACCTTGGCAAAGGCAGCCCTTAATGGTGCAGATTGCTTGGTCCCCACATCTACCAGCGCCACATACTGGGCAAGCTCACAACGCAGGTTGATACGAGCAGATAGGCCATCCTCACAGGAGACCCACATGGCACTGCCTTGGGCCCTGATGAGGCCAACCTTGTCTCCAGCCAGCATGAAGCTGTGAAAGGCTGGCAGGTAGATATGCTGCTCTTCATCCTAAAGGGGGTGAATGGGAAAATCAGACATTTTATTACACTGAAAATATGGGGTCTTCATATATATATAGATCCCACCAGCAGTACATGCTTTTAACACTAGGTGGCACTCCAAGCAAAGTGCACTATTTTCGCCCACGTTTGTAGGGCTAGTCTGCTTTTTGCCTATGGGAAAGCTCATCAAAATGGCTGTTAATTATATATCTTAATCTTGGTCAGATTGACTAACCAAGCTCATCTATGGCTTTGTATTGATGAGCCACATTGAATGGTTATGAAGGAAATTGACTGCAATGCAAAAACATTATAACTCGATTTGCTACCCCTGCAATGGTGAGGAATAGGCAAATTGCCCACTCGAAGTCTCATATGTCAGGGTTGTTGCATGGATTATAAAAATCTGCACTGTCGTGATGGGTTCCCTGTATTGAGCAGCATAAAATGAATGATGCAAACCTGCTAGATTTAACTTCATGCTGACAATTTATATGCCCAGGTTGACTTCAAGACTTGCTACTCAAGCGTCGTCAGGTAGGGTCATGGTCTTGGACCAGCTAATGTTGTCAAGAAAATGGGTGCTCTCACAAATGTAGATAATCCTCTGCTATAAAAGCACCCTATAGATAGTGCAGGTTATGGTATATAATATGGATAGCTGCAGCTACACCTTAGTGGAGCCTGCTGTGATTGATAGGCATTGATTTCACTAACATAGCAGGGGCATCCTTTTGAAATAAACTCACCTAATTACAGACCAGGGCCTTTTTTTTAATATGGTTGACAAAATTGTGGGACTCTAATTCTATCCTTAGTGCCTGAGACTTAAGAAAGTGATACATACCTGTAAGCCACCCATTAAGGAACTCGTCAAGTCCCTGATTAGTGAAGTGTAAGCGCTCAGGGTGAAGGTCATATTGGCTGCTCCCTCATCGATGAGCGCCCTCACCCCAGTTAAGTATGCAGAGAAGTACTGAGGACGCTGCTTAATATTTGTTGGTTTTACATGTGCTGTGATGGTGATGTAAGACCAATCTTCAATTCTTTCTGCTTTCTGGTCTGATTTTCTTCGGTCTACCAGTAGTTGTTTACGGAGGCCAGTGTTAAGGCTCTGGTTTAGGTTTAATAACATGGTGGTACGGCCACGCTCCACCTATAACATTAGAAGAAAAATACACTGGGCTATTCAAACATGCCGTAATGGTTTAAGTTCACTCCTGCAAAAAGAAAAAGGGCCAAATGAAGATGTCAAAAGTTTTAGGAATTTATTACCACTCAGGAAATTGACTGAACACTAGTGTAATTTAAATCCTAGTAACTGCCTCAGGAAGACATTTCTTAACATGGTACGTTTGCACACAGCCACTACCATTTAAACCCCTCTGAATAATAGTGGGGGACCATAGGTAATGCCCTGTGAATGCTCTCTGAAATCAGCAATTGATCTCGTACATATGGTTTGGTACAGAATGGTCTTACTGGTGCAATGATTAGTGACCAATAGTTAGATGTAGGGCTGTAATGGCAAATGAAATGCTATATGAAAGGCACCTTGTTGGACAGGTACTATTGTTTAGCCCACATGTAGGTTTAATCATCTTTTACTGTAGTAGTCCAGTCATTATTTGATGAAAATAGGCCTAACCCACCATAAATTGCAAGAGGATTTATTTTGGTACCATATGACTCAGAAATGTGTATAGAATAACATATCAAATGTTTAGGAAAATCAACTTATTGGAAATGTGCCAAATTACCATATAATCATTAGCAAATTAATTTCCATCAGAAAATCCAAGTTTGAGCATAACAATTGTTTTAAATAGCCTAATGGACCACTTTAAAAAGCATAAATGGCATCTATCATCATGGCCAACCTCTGTGCTTCATAATCAATCAATTAGCTATTTCCTAATTATATAATTACCATAAAATCCTACGAATAAGGTCATGTAATCTCATGTAATATATCCACCACAAGTCACAGGAATTGCTTTTACATGCAAATGGTACTTGATGTTGAGCAGTTTTACAATCTGGTATAACTTGGGCCTGCCTATAAGGTGCACCCTAAGCACAAGGATATTCTATAAGTTAGAATAAGCCTTTGAATCACATCAATGTTCATGTTAGGAGCTACAAACTTTGTAAACTTTCATAGTTGTTCAACTGAATGTGGTTTGAATTAATATTTGGACTGCTGATTTCTCATTAATAATAGTATATAAAGAGTTTGGTTCCAAAATGCAATAAACGTCATTTTCAAAAAAGCTGCAGGTTAGAAAATGTTATGTGCAACCCCCTTATAGTATTCTTCAAAATACAAGGTGTTCAGCTGTCTAGAATCTATGCATCTTATGACTGCATTTAGGTCCTTGGTCAATAGAAACCTATGCTGACAGGTTTATACATTGTATCAGAATGCTTTAAAAGTGGACAGTGAGTGCCCATTGCCTTGACATCATGTACATAGTGTGTTGCACATGGGGAAAAGGTAGTTTTTCCTAAGAAGTGCCTCGCCTACAACAGTCACTTTCATTTCCATCCTGACATTTTTTTTTCTGTGGCAGAGAAGTGCTGATATCAGTCAGGTAGAAATACCCTACAATGAAGATGATTGCTATGAAACAAGAACACTAAAAAGAGTTACACAATATGACACATGCTTGTACAATACACACTATTTTTAAACAAGGCAGGTGACTTTTCAGTCTAATGTGGTGCAGTTATTCTGAGAAGAGCAGAGTTCCCAGCTTTTAATAACGACCATTATAATGATGATAGGCTTGACTCCTATGACACATACCTGTAGGTCTATGATGAGGGCAGCTACCCGGAGTGACAGCTGCACAGCACCATGTACCCGCATCACTGTGCTCTCTGTGCCTAGAACTTGGTCCCATCCCTGTGCGGTGAGGGCAATGAGAAGGACTGCAGGGGCACCAAGAAGGACAATCACCCGTACTGTCTGTAGTCGACGCGTGCGCATCTTGGCTTGATTAGGTGATGTGGTTGCTTCTTGAAGAGGACTGACATTTCCATTGAAAGGCATCACACCAAGTTGAGGAAGCTATTGTTAATTCAAATTCAATATCACTCTCACTGGAGAAATTATTGGTCACAGGTCTTTATTGACCATGATATTTGTCTCTCATGACGGGCGAGAAGATGGCTGCGTAGAGCTTGTCCAGGAGAAGAACTCCTTATTAATGACACAGAATATTACTTTTGTTGATGTGTGCTATCCTAGAGGGTCGGGATCTCTGAAATAGAAAAAGACACAGGGAATGGCTTTAGAATCATCGGTTCCTCTGTGAGATTGTCTGGTAATGTTCACTTATAGTAAAGCCCTTGGCGACCCTTAGGATAGGTTACACATTTACATCATGGACTGTATCCATTAATGACCCAATATCATATTGGCACGGAAAGGTCTATATGCACATTCTAGAATTTTTCTAAATATTTTTATACAGCAGAAGCATCATTTCAAATTTGTAATGAGAAGGCACTTGTAAATTAGACGTCCACAAGAGGAGATATAAAAAGCAAACTTTTTGTAGAATATAATTGTCCATACCCCTGTGAATTCTAGATCAGCTAACACATGCTACAGATGTCTACATTATTAGAGCCTCGATCATCCAGTCCCTGAGGTGGGACTGGATCATTCCTTATTAAATCAATGCCTTCTTAAAAATGATCAAGGATCCTGAATCATTTTCTCATAATGTAGTGGGCTCACTGATTGGTGCATTCCCCCATGTGCTAATGAATATTTATGCATGGAGCTTGATCCTCTGTGACTATATGTGTTGCCTAATTTACATAATTACAATTAGACTTGCATATAAGGCACATAATAGGCACAATCAAACTGTAGCAAATGCTACAAAATGCACCTTAGAGATACCCTGTTCCCAAACAAAGTCTAATGATTATTATCTCCATAAATAGTAATGAGTTTAGCACTCTGAGAGTAGTATTTCTACCACTGGACAGGTTAACTGGCAAATACCTGCCTATTACCTCGTTATGGTTAACATGGGGGTTCTATGGAATCATCCTCACACAATTGCCCCAGCAGGGCAATGCCCTCCCCGACCTTAATATCAATGATGATGAGGATTACCTTGACATTGCCTTGTTTCTTATACTGGACTTTGTAAAGGACTTGATAGAGAAAATTAATATCAATAGGTCCTGTGGCCTACAAGGTATCAATAGCCACGTCTTAAAGGATGTCTTAATGTTTCTACCATCACAACTTCATACAATTTTTATAACTCAGCAAATGAAAGCATCTTACCTCGATCCTGGTCTAATGGAATACTGGTCCCCATCCCCAAGAAGGGTAATCTTTAAAATATTAAGAATTGGCAACCTATAACTCTTCTTCCCCTACCTGGCAGAATGCTTGAAAAACTAATTCACAAGGTCCTGTCTGATAACCTGGAGCAAAATGATGTCTTGAGCATTAACCAGTTTGGGTTCAGAGCTGCAGAGGGACCTGTGATGCTGTGTTTAAGGTGGTTAAAGATCTTTATGAATCACATGGTGATCGTCTTTTTACTGCTGCTTGCTACATAGATTACTGCAAAGTGTTCGATAGCGTCCATAGTCCAACGCATGGAGTATCTGGCCCATAGGTCTCATGGTACTATGGCACATGGCAACCTATCTGACCCTTCCCCTGTAAAGTTTGGCATCCCACAGGGGTCAATACTCGGCCCCCTATTATTTATTCTATTGATTAATGACGTCACCACCTGTCTCCAAATTGCAATTTGCCATTTATACTGATGACATTGTACTCTATGTGTCACATACAGACCTGATTATTGGCAATAGCCTTCTACATGAATACAGGGTTGGACTATGATGCAACAGAAACTATGCCTCTGAATGCCGGTAAGAGTATGACAATGTTTTGGGAATCTAAACCCAAATTGCACAATGTAGCAGGTCCTGATATCTGGTTAAATGGTTCTAAACTCTCAGCCTGTACCTCCTACACCTATGTAGGTTTCTTTCTTGTAAACTACAAGACATAAATTAGTAACATCTGCCACTATGCTAGGATGAAACGCATAGTAAGGGACAATGTAATGCCTGACTATAGTCAAGCTACTCTGTATATATTGTTGTATTCTATTTTTCAACATGATGAAATTTCATGATAAAAATTGCGTACCTTGTTGCAAATAAAATAAAATAAAAAAATCTAGATGTAGAGCTGGACTGTCCTTTATCCCTTACCCCTCACATAACTAGGATAACCTAACTAGGATAACCTAATCAGGATTATATGTGCAATAAACCAAAAAAAAATCCCTTGAACCAAGCTGCTGCACTGTAAAAAAATGTTGCTGAAATAACGACGCATACCTTATCCGAAAGTTGCCAGAGATACGTCATTATTTTGACAGAGATTCCTTGTACATTTGTGTACCACTGCACTGGCACCTGGGTCCTCTTATAAAAACTATACTGGTTCAGGCTTTTTAATAACGAGGATGTCTGTAGATTCAACAGTTATTTTAACAGTTTGTGGTAGAACCACAACCCACCAACCTTTGGGGCAGCAAACATTAGGCAGAAACATCATTGAGGTTTCAATCAGGGGAATGAACCCAGGAGTGTGAGGGAGGGTCTTGCAAATAAAAAGAAAGAAAAAGAAATGAGAATCAAAATTAAAGCGTGCACATTTTTGTATTGCTAAATGATTTTTCATAAACTTGTATAGATAAAACCTGCACATTTCGTACAACCGAAAAAGTGTTTTACATACATTCAACTAAGAAATTATTTGTCAATATAATGAAAACGAGGTAGGCCATACACGTTTCACTCAGTTCTGTCTAAAAAAAAATATGTACAGAGCTTCTTGCATGATATTTTTGCAAGACATTCCAGGTCATTGTCAAATAAATTCGGACACAAATTGTAGTAAGTGGTACAGATAGTGTTGTTTTAATGTGCTGGAAATGAAAGTGCCTTTGGCCACAACAAAAATAGATTTTACTACTTGTGTTCAATTGCAGCTGGCTATGACCTAGCTGAAGCTTGGTTTGGGCAGGTACAAACCCCAAGTGATATTTCTAGGGCATTAGTTGAATCCCAATTAAACAGGGACCCATAGCTTATGTGAGACTTATGCCCCATGCAGCGAAGTGCCAAAAACACTTGACTAACGGGAATCTGAACATCAGTTGTATCAAATTATATTGTACAATGAACACACAGGTTGGTAGTTCTTTTTGTGTGCCACGCCATTAAAAGGGCAAAAGGGAAGGTCTTGGGTGGATGGGAATCTTCCACACATTATAAGTACGTTGGATGCTGCCGTGGGCATGCACTAGTTACCAAGTTGAGTCTGCGTAGTTGTTATCTATATACTAAGGGGAGGGTGTGCCACTCTAGGACTGATGCTGCCCTCTGGCAGCTCTATTTGTTATGCAATGCCATTGGTAACAGAGGTGAGGGGAGACTTTGCCTCCTCCCTCACCTCTGTCATCCATGGCCATATGTATAGGAAATAGTTCAAAGGGTATCTGCCACAGGGTAGCAAAGGTCCTTGAGTGGCGAACCCTCTCCTTAGTATATGGATAACACCTACGCAGACTCAACTTGACAACTAGTACATGCCCATTGATGCTGCTGCTTATTTTGGTTGGCCATGGGAGGCATGTATCAAGGAACAATTCCCTATTTTCACATATTCTATTACATATTAATTGCACGAGGAGGTGTTCCCTTATCACATCATTATATCAGCATCTAGAGCCACTATTACAAACCTCAGACAAAAAAAAGTTTATTAGTTGTCACTAAGTGTCTCTAATTGAATGCTAAGTCCAATGCCCTTGGGAGTCGTATTCTATGGGTAATTCTTGTGACACTTTAATTGTTTACACCACAATTAATCCTATAAGTATATATAGATGTGATTGCTCATACATGTACATTGAAATGACTGGTTGTGGAACAACTTACACGTACCATAACTGACACATGTAGTGCAAGGCTCTTGTTGTAGGCCTTTCACAATTCAAAGGTTAGACAAGGCAGACAACAACGTCAGAGTATTATATCTCAATTCTATGCCTCACGGAGCACAATCCACCCACCCTTCAAGGGCTGTATAGTGTAGCATGACGAGGGGTTGGATATAAACCCAAAGCACTGTATAGGTACACCACAATGGCAAAGAAGCACGAGTCTGAAATGGCTGGAGGGTGTTGCACATAGGGGAAAAGCTAGTTTTGCATAAAAAGTGCCCTCTTTTGCTTATGTGCAACAGGCGGATGATGTAGGGATGCACTGAAGATGTCCTACATATCGTCCTACATAATGTGCTTTGTATCCTGTTACCACTTTGCTTCTCTTTGTGAAAGATTCAATGAACTTTTTGAGAAAAAAAAATGGAAGCACTGATAGGCCGGGGGCTGATAGGGCCCAGCATGCACCCCCCCCCCCACATCCCAACGCGACGGGTATTTTTTCGATCCTTTGGGTCCCCTGAACAAGATTCAAGATGTTAACATTGATTATCTTGGGATGCACTACCGGTTTTGGCTCATTATCCATGTGCGGGTTCAGACCACTTTTGGGTCAATTTTGGTACCATGTTATTCAAGGGGTATGCTCAATCCCCAAGCTCTAAGACTATCTTACCTTGTCTGGATCCTGAAGCTATTGGTCTTGGTGGAAAGAAGACATAATAAGCTTTTCATTAAGCCCTAATACATGTTTTTAAGTTCAGATTTGAGTGTACCAGACAGTCCGGAGGACGGAAGATTACAAAGTTCCTTTTTTTTACTGAAAATCTTAAATGCGCTCCAGATACATGTATAAAACTTGCCCTTATCCCCATCTAAGCACAATATCTAATATGATTTATGTAGGCCAAACCTTTCTGAGTAATATGAGACATTTTGCAGAAATCCTTGATGATTATGACACAGGTTATTGCCTTGGATGCAAAGACACTACCCTGAGCAAATACAATGCTGTTCCATTTCAATAATCTCCCTCTTTACGTAAATGGATGTTTTTCCATGCTAAATCTTTATCAAGTCTCCTGATTCTCATGCTAAACAGAGTGCTGATTAAGAATATGCATGTTTCTACTTCATAAAATTTAATGCCGAGGCTGTGTATGGCTGAAATTCAAAATGGCTGACAATAGATTCAGATGTCACTTTGAATTACATAAATGTGCAGTCTAGAAAGTATTTGGTGGGTCCTACCCCCTATAAATCAGCTTAGTAGAATACAGTGCTGGTTTTGTCTTGTTGCTAAGTGATGTGGTTGCCTAGCAACAGCAGCTTTGCATAGCAACCCAGCCTGAAAATATGCTTGAATGCTCATATCTGCATGGTTTCCTTTCAGCAACATACTCCCCTGATGTAAACTTGTATATAACTCTTCTGTGACTTCCATCATAGACTAGGAATATAGGGGATAAAGGGTTGCTAGGTTGTGTGGTGGCCTAGCAATAGCAGTTTTGCATAGTTTTGCATTATGCTAGAGCATTGTTCAAATAGAATAGAGATCTGGATAGGAACTACAGGCTTACTTACCCTTGCTGGAGATGATGAGTGCTAGGATCATTGAACAGACCTCAAATGACAGATACTTTTTTTAAAAGTAAACCTACAGTATTATGATTCTGAAGTGATCAGTAAGAGTCTGGCTTGGTTAAGAGATCAGATCCATCCCAGAAAATCAGTCTAGTTGTGTGAAATTGTTGGCATATAACACAATAGAACAAGGTAGTAAATGTATGTTTGGATGATGTGAGGGTTGTTGTTGTTATTCATTTATTTATCCCATGCATTCACACTCCAACGATGGAATGTTTTACTTCAAGACAGCTCAAGTTCTCTTGAACTCCAGCTCAAGTTCTCTTGAACTCCACTAGATGGGAGTTTGAGATCTCCAATCACACTATATATTTTAAATATCTGTATAGGAGAGACCGTGAAGCATTGGGGTGATAGGGTGCCCCTTGTGAGTTAGGGCAAAAACAGGGGATAATTGACTGGTAACATCTTGTATCATGTCTCCAATATACAGGCAGGTTGCCAGCCAATTGTCTAGTATGGCTAGCTTGATCTTAATAGCTACTTGTCACTTTGTGCCTATATGTCAGATGTCATTGATAGTGGTCACACATGCAATAAACCCCCCATTAGGTATTCTGTCCATTTGCAGTTATGCATCCATCACAGTCATTCAATATACAATGCCTTCTTTCTCTCCCATATTAATTAATCCTTCCTGAAAAAATTAATTACAGAGTTAGTGGTCAGGTCTGTGATTGCTGTTTAAAAGCTACAATAGATGACTTGGCACTGTGGTGAGCATCCCAATGTCCAAACCCTGGGTTATTTTAAAAGATGGCTATCAATTGTCAAAGGCAGGAAGATGATCTCCATTCATAGGATCCATGGAGGGAGAGAGACTGCAGATTATAGCGATGGTGACAGAATCACAACAGTAGCTTCAGGTGCTTTCTAGATATGATAGGAGCAATTTGTACAATATGGATGACACTTCCCTCTCCTATAAGCTAGACCAATCCACCACCATGTCCACTGTGAGTGATGTGGAATGGTAGAAGATACTCAAGGTCTGTGTGCCAGTGGCCTTCAGTAGTATTATCAGGGTCAACTAGTAATTCACTACACCAAATGTGTTAGGGATAATCAACTGCAACAGATCAACATGCCTTCTCAGAAGTATCCAGCAGCATAATCACCAGCTGCTGGGATCACACTGCTATGAGAGAAGTTGAACCAGAATGTAATGTTCAGAGATATATAAGGAAGGATAACACTGGGTCTGATGCTCTGAAGAGGTAACAGATGAGAGAACACCTGAGAATTGTACAATTGTATTCCAATCCTTCTCTTTCATTTTCTCAATATATGAATGAAACCAGCACTGCCTAAGGTCAATGCAAATTCCACCTTGTACCTACTTTCAGACAAGTAGGCTGCCCAAGGCTTTTGAGATAATCAATTAGGCATGCAGTACATTATGAGGCCGAGGGCTAATATTCTGTATTCTAAATGTGTATTATCAGTACCAGCAATGGTAAATCTTGATGATATGACAGTGGTTACAGGAATTTGATATTGGGGGGGGGAGGGGACAATTGTTGGGAATTACAATCCTGTGTAATCATGGATGGTCTGAGATACATATGCATGGATATATATATACAAAATAACGCAGGGTGTGGATGTGGCAGATATTTTATCATTATATCATCATATGGTCTCTGTCAATTAGATGATTTTAAAAGGTAGATTCACATCAAACACATGACCTTGCAATGTGTTATATGTGCTTCTATTCTGATGTGGACAGGGAAGCTATACATATAAGTTCTTGGTGCGAGACCATACACTTATCTGTGACTATTTGAATAGATTTGGACACGGGGTTCTATGTAAAGCTGCAGTTGCTAGGCAACCACATGACATAGCAATCATTTCTACCTATGTTCATACTATGTGATGTGCACAAGGGAGCTATATGCAATTTGAAATCAGTGAACTATGTGCTTGAGGGGAGACTATGCACAAGCCATAGTATATGCCTACAGGTATGAATCTAGACATTGTTGCTATGCAAAACTGCTATTGTTAGGCCACCACACAACCTAGCAACCTTTTATCACCTATATTCCTAGTCTATGATGGAGGTCACATAGGAGTTATATACAAGTTTACATCAGGGGAGTATGTTGCTGAAAGGAAACCATGAAGATATGAGAATTCAAGCATATTTTCAGGCTGGGTTGCTATGCAAAGCTGCTGTTGCTAGGCAGCCATATCACTTAGCAACAAGACAAAACCAGCACTGTATTCTACTAAGCTAATTCATAGGGGGTAGGACCCACCAAATACTTTCTAGACTGCACATTTATGTAATTCGAAGTGACATCTGAATCTATTATCGGCCATTTTGAATTTCAGCCATACACAGCCTCGCCATTAAATTTTATGAAGTAGAAACATGCATATTCTAATCAGCACTCTTTTTAGCATAAGAATCAGGAGAATTGATAAAGATTTAGCATGGAAAAACATCCATTTACGTAAAGAGGGAGATTATTGAAATGGAACAGCATCGTATTGGCTCAAGGGAGTGTCTTTGCGTCCAAGGCAATAACGTGTGTCATAGTCATCAAGGAATTCTGCAAAATGTCTCATATTACTCAGAAAGGTTTGGCCTACATGAATCATATTAGATATTGTGCTTAGATGGGGATAAGGGCAAGTTTTATACATGTATCTTGAGCACATTTAAGATTTTCAGTAAAAAAAAAAGGAGCTTTGTAATTACAATCTTCTGTCTTCCTGGCTGTCTGGTACACTCAAATCTGAACTTAAAAACATGTATTAGGGCTTAATGAAAAGCTTATTATGTCTTCCTTCCAACAAGACCAATAGCCTCAGGATCCAGAGAAGGTAAGATGGTCTTAGAGCTTTGGGATTGAGCATACCCCTTGAATAACATGGTACCAAAATTGACCCAAAAGTGGTCTGAACCCACAAATGGATAATGAGCCAAAACCGGTAGTGCATCCCAAGATAATTAATGTTAACATCTTGAGTCTTGTTCAGGGGACCCAAAGGATCAAAAAAATACCCGTCGCATTGGGATGTGGGGGGGGGGTGCATGGTGGGCCCTATCAGCCCCGGCCTATGAGGACATCCTAGAAGGTGTTTGGACGCACTGGGGACTAGTTTGAACATCAGAGAGCTAGAACCTACTTCTATTAGAGGAGCCCATACTAACAAGGAATTAAACTTTTATCTTTTAAAAGATGAAATGCTGAAGCCAACCATAGCCGAAACTGTTAATCAATATATACAGCGGGATTCACTTATATCAACCACTATGATCAATTCAATACGGTACTTTCTGTGAACTTATTCAATAAAGTAATGCTTCATTTGCTGACAATTCAATTTATTCTAATTTTCTATAATTTTTTACCTAATTTGCAATTCTCAGTGTGCATGCTATAATCATCCTATTGGGGATACAGTATAATTTGCATATGATAAGGTCCATGGCATCATCTTTCTAACCTTGTATGAGTTACAGATAACATCCTAATTGGCTGTCAACATATTTGGTAATATTGAATACTGAAGTGTCAAAAACTTATTTCCACAAATAAATAATTTCAAAATAATCTTTATGTGAACACGTCAGGTTATTGGAAGATAATCTTTACATGCATGCAGGTGTGTTTTCCTAATTGAGGTAGGTATATGGAGCTGACATGGGGTCCCTATCTAAAATATGGGGGTCCAATTTTTTGTATCAAAAAGGAAATCGGTCCATACATGTATTTAAATCAAATATGAACCCCCATATCTTCTTATTTGTACCTGAATGAAAAAATACACCCTCCCCCTCCCTACAGAACGAGTAAAAAGGACCTACCTGTCTCTTTTCCTGCTAAGCCTGCAAGGTGTGGTAACGGCCGGCTCCCAATACACACTGACCAATCAGCCAACTGCCTCCAGACTCAGATGCAGGAGCTCAGATAGGCAGTGGGATATATGTGAATCTCCCGCCTTAAGCAGCGTCACTGTTACCTTGGTATCACTGTTTAAAACAGGTGCACTCCTAACACCTACCTTTAGTACATAAAGCATCATGATTAAACATGCCATGGCCAGCTATATGGAAGATGGCCTACTGTACCGGTCAATTGGTTAACATACATACATTTGTGAACCTAAATTTCCAACTTATCATTTAGATATCTAAACATAAAATTTCATATCAGAAAAATTCTAGACCTAAGCACCTAGATATCTTAACAATTAAGCTAAGTATATTGTTTGGCAAAACATGTTTACGAGGTTAATGTGATTACAAAAATATTGCAAGAATATGTTTACAATTGTGTTTAGGGTCTAAACGCCATTTTGCAGGGTAGAGGAGTGGTAATCATACAGCTATAGTCATTTTGTCAGTCACTATTGATTTCTTTTCCTACCATCAGTGGTAGTGGTAGCTGTGAAAAGTCTATAGTGCAACATCAATAGCACTTGCTGTTTCTTTCTTAGGTACCACATGCAGGCTTATTGGATAGTGAAGTATGACAAGGTCTTTTTAAATCCACAAGATTTGCCAACACTACCATCGCTAGGGGCCTGGTGGTAGGCCGTTTAGAAGTAACCTCCAGTCCTCTCCATTAGAATTACAATTAAGATGTGGTCCGCCAATGACCCTTTAAATGAGGCTCACCGGCCTAGGCAATATGACTGCAATGAATGGATCCATGGATTAACATAGGTTATACCTGAGGTTGCCATGTAGAATTTATAGTAATATATAGTTATATTGCCAAGAAAATGAGCCCTAATTGGCTGCTACAAGCTTGGTGGGACCATGGCAACTAAGGAGGTAGCGGGATGCATTATTGACCGATGAAATAATTCCCTCCATTCACTGCTAATTTTTGAGAGTGCATTACATGACAACTGGTACCCTGTGGCTGGAAGTTTTCAGTGCTTATCTCTATAGGATAACAGATCAAGCAATGGCGGTCCCACTGGATGACATGGAACCTTTATACCGAACAGAAGGAGAGCCCAGTGCTTTGGCACCATCTAGTAGCAGACTAGAAAATGACCATATCTGACAGGGCTAGAAGGCAAGGAAATGGTCAAAGTATGGCACAGTAGAGACATTGTGTGAGTGGCATGGGAACTAACAAACATAAACAGTATGGAAAACATCTTCACTGAGCTCACATTAGTGGTTATTGAAATATCTTTCTCAGACTCTAGGAGTTGTGCTCCTATGTTCTCTACTGCAACCCCTGATGTATTAGACATTGAAATAATTTTCACAAATAGTAGATTTAATGGATCTCAGCTCAATTATTTTTATGAAATGCTCAGAGTTGACCTTAAGAACAACCCATTATCAACTGAAACAGGATGGATTTCTCCATACTGATACATTGACATGCAGCTAAAGTGGACCCATTACATAGAATGAAGTATCTTTGACATAAATGTAGCCTAGGATATATGACACATGTGTTAATATAGCAGAATTGAGGTATTTCTTCATGCATACTGAGCTATACACACAGACATAAATGTTGCAGTTGCCACGAGATGGCGCCAAAGCACTGGTCGCCCTGAGCCCAGTGAAGAGTTGTCACAGCCCTAAAACCTGCATCAACTGACGAAATTCCAAACTTTAACGCTATGAGAATCGTCATCAGTTGGGTGGCGCCATTGTCTTGACTGCCCAGAATGGTCTCTTAACTGCAAATAAGGTCAAGAGGTCATGGCGCAACACGCAGTGATGGCAGCAGGGGGCGGCCGCTGCATGGTGGGCAGTGATAATCCAATTCAAAATATTTGGGCTGAATTAGGAACCAATAAAACAAACAAATTCTAACAGAAGTAGGAAGCCGGGGACCCAAAGGTCAAGGCTATAAAGCCCCCCACTGATGAAAAATCACATAGTGTAAGCACAGAATTTCGTCAGTGCTGCAGGCCTCAGGGCTGTTACAAAGTGTTCATACGCCAATAAATTTGTCCTTGCAAAAGTCCCCCACAACTGTTACAGTGGAAATTAAATCAAAATTTCTATCACCACTGGGTGATTTAATACTTGGTGAGTGCAGTTTATTAGTGGGATCCGAAGTACAAAGTTGATATATGAACTTAGGAGCTTATGTCTTACGACTGTATCCTCCAAGTCGCACCAAATTCCAATAGGAATAGCACTGAGGTTTGACTCTATCCGATCGAAGTACACTCACTGAGAAATAACCTCCAGATCTAAGCCTGTTTACTGGAGAAGAATTGATAGTGCTTCATAACTAACCAGAAAGGAACAGACACATTAGGACATATATATGGCATAGATAGCAGTTTGATTAATAGTGGGCGTCATGAATTTGTTATATTGCTTCAGTCTGACATGTTGGCCGGATATTAACATAAAACGTTGATATTTTGTCTCTTTGGCAGAATACCTCACATTTGTTTCACTTATACTCGGATGTTCAAGGCATAAAAAAATGTCATTTAATCTAATTGTGCTTTCAGTTGGTAGCATGACATGTTTGCATCAAATCTCTAAAAAGTGTTTTCTTGCATCGTTCCATTTCAAATGTGGCAGACAATATGAAAAGGATATATGTAAAACTTTGTTGTACAAGGCACATCGATGTAGATGATTGTGTAGGGGCCGGCATCATTGTATATATATTAGTGCCGTTCATCCGAGAGACGTGTTCGTGTGGTGCTTGTTCCTTCTATGCTAGCTAGGTGTCGCTTTGCGATACCTCGTTGGTACAAGAGGGGGCAGCACCATGCCTCGCGTCCAGCTCCTACTAAGGAGCCGGACGAGCGGCAGAAGGGGACTGGACATGGTCCAGTCCAGACGCTAGTACTTTGTTATCAAAGAGATCTAATAAAGTCCTACCCGAGAGGTAGGGGTTTCTGGGGCTTTGCCCAACCCGAACTACTCGTGTTGTGTTGGTATTTCTAGTGGTAAGCGAGCCAAAGAGCCACCCAACATATAAGTCAATACGAACCATTACACTGGTGCCGTGACCAGTTGGTTCGGGGGTGGTGCGCGGCCACATTGGCCGAAAGCCTCGGGAAACCCGAAGCGGATCCCCCCAGCCCTGGGCTAGAGGGATTCGAAGAGGATGATTACACATCCCAGCATCTGTTGTTAGACTGGAAACCCGGTCAACAACAAATGTTTAATCAGGAGGGTGTACGAAATATTTTTTCTACACCCGACCTGATGGACAATGCCACCAGAGATGGCATCGTAAAATTGTATCCGGCTACACCCCAAACAGGAGTACCGGATACCGGATTGTTTAGGGGTGTGTTAAGACCCCCAACTTTAGACTTGAGCGATTGGTCCCAAGTTATAACTAGCAGACGCCAGCTAGGTCCTATGGTACCAACGGGCTCGGCTAGCGGCTTGGGTACACCAATTGCACAAAGCCCTATGCAGCGTACTGCAACCCCCCAGGGTTCAGCACCAGGTGGTGGAAACGAAGTAGCCCCACTAATGACATCGTCGGATCATGACAGCGACGATGGCAAAACCATAAGGGACGCAATAGTCCCAGGCGCGAAAGCAAAAAATAAGCCTAGTGGTACCGGACCGAAAAGCTCGGAAAGGCATCACCTAGGCCGATCTCTAGACGAAGGCTTGTCTGACTCCATGTTTAACCCTGGAGGCAGTCGCAAGTCTATCTACGGACGTCGGATGGGTCCCGGGTATAAAAATACCCAGGCCTATTTGAAAGCCAAGGAACAGGTAGAGTTGCAGGCTAAGAGGCAACATGAACAATTCATGTTAGCCCAATCCAAAATAGAAGAGGAAGCTAAGTCTCGGATCGGAAAATTACGATCCGTTGAGCAGGAGGCGATTCTAAAAGAATCCGACCTCAAATATCGTCTATCCTCCGTATCCCATCAGTTGGAGCGGAAGGAGAGAGACGCACAGGAAAAAGAAAAAAGGCTGGCTGAGTTGGAAATCGAAGAAGCCAGTAAACTTAGAGCAATCGACAAGGCTAGGGCCGAGGAGGTTGCTAAGGCTCGGGATGTAAATAAATTACAATCGGAGTTGCACGCAATGGAGGAGAAGCTTAAGAAACTTCAACTCCGGAAGGCTGAGACAGAAGCCAAGATGGTCTCGGAACAAGCCGAGATCAGGAAGGAGACCATTGAATATAACAAGTCTCAGAAAGAGAAGGGTGAAAAGTACCGCCTACTAAAGGATACTTTTAAGCGAGAGGCAATTGTCGCCCAAGAAGAAAGAAACCGAGCTGTGGCGGAAAATGAAAAGATTCGATCCGAAATCTTGGCAGAAAACGCACAGCTAAGGGAGGAACAGCGAAACCTGACTACAGACGTAGCTACCCTCACAATAAATAAGTCTGCTATGGAGAGTTATTTACAGGAGCAAGAGCAAACGCATGCCCCTCCGGCGAGTAGGGATACAAACCCGAACTCGACGTTCGTGAAACAGGGCGACCCAGTCTCCTGTTCTACACCGAAGAATCCGCAGTATAATCCTTTTGTAAATGATAATGCTTCGCGGAATGTAGATCAAGGGGGCGTTTACATCAGAACCCAGGATAAGCATGGCCGAACTAGTAGAGTCCGGATAAGTGAAGTGCCCATAGTCCACAACCTGGACCCGGACTATACCCCTAGAGAGGCTTCCGACAGTAGTGCGGAGACCAGTGGATTCCACATTCATGTGGATCCGAGTAACGACCCGGGGCTGGGTGCTGGTAATGACAACACCCAACCCAATCCATCGAACGATGGCAGCCAGTCAACGGGAAACCAGCCATCCGACGGCGGTTACCAAGGTGCGCAAGGGGGGGGCGGTGCTTCGGGTGCCACAGGCTATAGCGGTACCTCGGGTACCGGCCCCAACCAGGGTGGTGCGAGCTATACGAACCACAGTGGTACACAGTGGACGTATACACAACCTCCACCACCGCCTCCACCGGGCAATTCGAGCTTCGGTGGTATAGGGGGCAATCGAACCTTGAATGAAACCAAGGCGATTGAATGGAGCAAACAGCAATGCACTAGATTGATGTATGCTCACAATTCTGCCCGAAGGGTAGCCGTTATTCCTAGAGAATATGACAGTACTCGGCCATGGAAAGAGTGGTTTGAAGATTTCATCGATGTGATGAATTGTAATGGATGGACCCCATACGAGGCCAAGCCACATCTGGTGAGATGTCTGAAAGGCGGGCCGGGTCGCATGGCTGTAGAGCAATGGCGAACCTGGTACGGCCTCGTTGGGAGTTTTGAGCAGTTAGTAGAAACTGCTAGTGGACTGTTATGCAACATGGTCAAGGAGGACCCGATGGTCCGTTTTAAGAAACGCACACAGAAGCCGAATGAAGCTTTCAGAGCATACGGTATGGAACTCCATGCCCTGCTAAGTAAGGCCAGACCCGGTACTGAAAACCAGGACTGGTATATGGACGATTTGATCACACAATTCGTCAAGGGTCTAAGAGACCGAGATGAACAATTAGCAGCGAGGGATGCCTGGAAAGAAGGCATAACACTACACGGCATATTTAATGGTATAGATATGGCCGTAAAGAAGCGAGCTATGTTAGCTGGGGACATACCTAATGCCAGCGGCTTGGTACCCCTGGCATCGGTGACCCAGCAGTCTGAGGTAAATACTCCCTCAGACGACTTCGAGTTGATTGATATCGAACAGGAAGACGGCACCTTCTGTTCGATGCAATTAAGGAAGAATACTTCAGGTAGGAAGTATATTCCCAGGAAATCTTTCAATAAACCAAGGGACTCTAGACCTTCTTCCGAGGTCAAGAGTGACCCGAAGGCTGTCGAGAAGGCGGTCAAGCCCACTGTAAGCGCTGACAAAGCGAAGAGTCAGTCCCCGGACATGACCAAACTTCTGGAAGACATGTGTAAGAAAATTACAGATGCCATCCAAGCCAATCGGCAAAGACCCCGGGTGGATCGCCGAACGGTTAAGTGTTTCAGGTGCCAGCGCATGGGACACTACTCATCTGAATGTACCGCTACTAAGCCGGTAATGGCTGCCTTCTATGAAGCCGAAGACGACGGCGTAGGAAGGGAGAATGCTACGGATTCCACAGATGTGGAAAACTAGTGGGGGTTGTGTCAACGGCATCTGACATAGCCCCGAGTGGGAACGAATGCCAAAATGCTACCGGGGGTGTCCCGGTGGAAGATTTCGAGTCAATTACACCTGGAGGCCTGGTGGCTGTGGGTGCGCACCCCTGCACCTCGGCCGGGGCCAGGGACCCTAGTGTTGATATGTGCAGGAGCGATCATATGGAGGCGAGTGGCCGCACTAGGGGAGAGGAAGGATGGATCAAAGAGTTGATTCGAGTGTGTGGGACACGCCTTCCCCCAAGTCATCCGTGTCTGGAATTCCTGAGAGGACTCGGATTAAATCTTGGTGATTCGAGAGACTTTCACCAGTTTACCAGTAACCCCTCGCCTTTAGGGGGGAGACGGTGGTATGTACCCATATCTGTGGAAGGCCGGGTGGGGAAATTCTTAGTGGATACTGGAGCTAGTCATTCATGTGTGTCCAAAAGATTCTTCGATTCGGTGGCCGGCAGCCATGAGAACCTCAAAACGGGGGTAAATGCTTGCACGGCCGACGGAAGCAGTATGCGTACATTTGGTAGGACGTTTATGCCTATCCGTATAGGAGGCAAAGAATTTGTTCTTTCGCCAACTATAGCAGAGGTTAGTGATGACGGAATCCTCGGATTGGATTTTGCAAGCTTATACGGGGCCGTCTTGGACCCGAGGGACGGTACGATGGGTATACGGAGCCCGTATGGCTTGCATGTCCAATGCGTATTGAGACAGGTGTCTTCGGTCGCATCAGTGATACATACGGTGAAGATCCCACCGGGTACCACTTGCGATGTCCTTTGTGGCGGGTCCATAGCTCAAAGGAATGAAACTGGAGTCTACGAACCCGACACGGTGTATTTGTCAAGCATCGGGTTAGACTCAGTGGATACATTAGTGGCTAATGCAGCTTGGTCTGTATTACCCATAACTAACCGAAGTGGTTCGGTGGTTTATTTGAGGCGAGGCGACAGTGTTGGAAGGATGAGTTCGGTAGAACATGTCGCCGAGGCTAAATTTAACAAACCACTAAACCCAGTTAGTCAGCATCCCATGGATGAAGAATTCCAAAAGCTGATTGATCAGTCAGATTTAAAGAATACGGACGATAAGGATTGCCTAGCGAGACTTCTACAAAAGTACGAAGGTGCTTTTGGTAGGGAGGGAGGCCCGGTGGGTAGATCCGATAAGGTGTTGCACACCATAGATGTGGGCAACGAGAAACCTTTTAAAATCCCGTATCGTAGACTTCCTCTCAAGAAGAAGTTAATTTGTGAAGAGCAAATACAAAAACAGTTGGACCTAGGGGTAATCGTGCCCAGCTCGAGTCCCTGGTCCAGCCCTGTTTGTATGACTACTAAGAAAGACGGTACCATCCGCTTTTGTGTCGACTACCGGAAATTGAACGGTATAACAAAGAAGAACTCGTATCCTTTACCAAGGATAGACGAGACTTTAGATAGCTTGGGCGGAAACCAATGGTTCTGTACCTTGGATTTACAGTCCGGATATTGGCAAATACCAATGCACCCCAATGACAAGGAGAAGACAGCGTTCTCCAGTCATATGGGGCTATTCGAGTATAATGTCTTACCCTTCGGATTGTGTAACGCCCCCGCTACATTCGAGGCTATGATGGAATCCTTACTGAGTAACCTTTTGTGGAAGAAATGCCTGGTTTACTTGGATGATGTGGTCGTGTTCGGCAAGTCATTCAAGGAATGCCTGGCGAATCTGCAATTAGTCCTCGACCGGATACTATCAAACGGTCTTAAACTTAAACCCAAGAAATGTAATTTGTTTAAGAAAACCATTACATACTTGGGAAGGATCATTACTCCTAACGGGGTGAGTGCGGATCCGGAAAAATTAGAAGCTGTAGAAAATTGGGAAAGACCCACGAGTGCTAAGGAGGTGAGATCATTTTTAGGATTTTGTTCCTATTATCGTGATTTCATACCGAATTACTCTCGTGTCAGCTTCCCCATGCAGTGCTTAGCTCACTGGACCCCGGGTAGGGCACGGGACCCATTCCCATGGACCAGCGAGCAAGAAGAGTCTTTTAATAAAATAAAAGATTTGTTTAGGAATACACCCGTGTTGAAATATCCCACTCCCGAGGGACATTTCATCTTAGACACCGATGCGAGCAATGATGCGATTGGGGCAGCTCTCTCTCAGGTTCAAGAGGGAGTCGAAGTGCCAATAGCATTTGCTAGCAACACGTTAAGCAAGGAACAGCGAAATTATTGTACCACCAAGCGAGAACTCCTCGCTGTGGTGGTGTATACGAAGAAGTTCAAGCATTTCCTTTGGGGAAGTGACTTTACTTTAAGAACAGACCATTCGTCTCTTAGGTGGCTCCTTAACTTTAAGGACGCCGAGGGGATGATTGGACGTTGGTTAGCTCACCTATCCGAATTCGGATTAGAGCATAAACAAATAGAGCACCGACCCGCTGCTAAACACATCAATGCGGATGCCTTGTCAAGACGGCCTATCCGAAGGTGCCAAAATGCCACATGTGAAGATTGCGGGGCCCACAATGCTGTGGTAGCCGGGCTGGTATTTAATTATACCACCCCCCGTATCCCCTGGGAGGAGGCTGTATGCAGCTATCTCGATTGGTCCCCGGAGACCATCAAGAAGTTTCAACAGTCAGACCCCACCACTGCGCGCATAATGGAATACCTACGGTCAGGTATTAAACCGGCAAGGCCTCTAGTTTCCCTGGAGGATAGGGAAGCGAGGCGATTGCTAGCTCAATGGACCGAGCTAGAGATCCGAGACGGCATACTATGTAGGTGGAAGACAACTCCCACCAACGGTAGGCTGTTGCAAATAGTGATACCCGCCCCGATGAGGAGGGATATCATGTATTATTGCCATGGCCACCAAACGAGTGGCCATTTCGGTAAGAAGAGGTCAATAGAGCGTCTACAAAGGCGTTACTACTGGCCCGGTATGAGAGGCGACCTGCTCCGGTGGATCGCCACTTGCCCGGATTGTTGTAAAAACAAACCGGGACCCGGCCTGGGTAAGCAACCCTTATCACAGGAATTGTTTGGTGTCAGATTCGCTCGAGTAGCGATAGACATCATCAGTGGGATTAAGACGACGCCGCGAGACAATACTTGTATGATGGTCGTAACCGACTATTATACTAAGTACACTCGGGTGTTCCCCCTTCCTAACCACAAAGCCGCCACATGCGCGGAGGCATTTGTGAAACGCTGGGTGCTGCATTTGGGTGTTCCCCTTATGATGCACAGTGACCAAGGAAGGGAGTTCGAGTCAGAACTTTGGCAGGAAATGTGCCATTACCTAGCCATTTGTAAGACCCGAACAAACCCGTACCGACCACAGTCGGATGGGCAGGTAGAGCGCTTCAATAGAACCCTCATACAAGTACTAAAGCCCCTGGTTAATACCCACCAGGATGACTGGGATGAACAGTGCGAGTTTGTAGTACATGCCTACAACAACACTGTCCATTCATCAACTAACTGCACCCCAAACATGCTAGTGTTCGGCGAGGACATCATAATGCCCGCCGACTTAGTGTATGGAGTGGTTGGAATAGACCCGGAGGCGCCCTGCACGGTGCTGTTTGTAGAGTCATTAAGGGACCGGTTCAAACAGGCATACGAGGCCGTTCGGAAAGAACTGCTGAAGAGTGCGAAGTGGCAGAAGGTGGGCTATGACACCAATGCTAAACGAATTCGTTTTAATGTTGGGGACAAAGTACTAAGGTACTACGAGCCGCTGGATAAGCTGAAGCTCGTAACGCCTTGGGAAGGTCCGTTTAAAATCGTTCGTGTCATCTCCGAGTCCACGGTGATGATAGAGGACTGCCTGACGGGTAGAAAATGGAAGACAAATGTCGGAAAACTTCGGCCCTGGAAGGGGCGCGAAGAGGCGGAGAGGGAGTTCGGCTACAAACCACCTGTATCTGTCCCTAGTGGACCGAGCGGGGTAGTACCGACGAAGCGCCCTAGAGGCCGGCCGAGAAAGACGCCGGGAGACGAGGTTATGGTAAAAAAGAAGACGAAGGCCAGGAAACGACCTAATCGTAAGAAATGGAAGAAAGTCTCGCTGAGTGAAGGCATTACGTATGGGAAGGGTCCCGCTTTGACTAAGCGAGATCCAGAAAAGGCCGTACGTAAAGCCGGGAAAAATAAAATGCTAACCGAAGGCGTTAGACGCAGTCCCCGGTTGAGGTCTGCTGTAACCTAACTCAGTACACAACGAGCTGCTGCGTGTTGTCCGCCATAGGCAGGCAACATACGTTCCACGGCTAGAGATGTCGAACGCGCCCTCCCCGGGTGGCTGTATCCCGTGAGTGGCGGTCGGATTAACCGGTACATTCGCTTTGAAGCGTTGTATACACCGCCAAGCTCCAGACGATAGCACTCGGGTAGTAGGCCGCGTCTCACATGTCGAGTCGAATGTTGGTTCGGATCTAGTTCCCTAGGTGGCGCTGCTGGTGTGGCGGGAAAGCGCGGAACTAGGTCACCGGATAGCCATGGCGGGATCTCGCGAGACGAGAGGTCTGACGTCATACTGGTCATAACTAGAGCGGACTCGTGGTGGTTAGACGCCACCCGTTTTTGCTCTAGTTATTTGTCGGCGGTTGTACAGCCTGTAGCTGTCGTGTTAGCCTAGCTAAACCAAACCCTCTCTGTTGGACGAATCCTTCGGGAGGAGTCCAACAAAACTTGCCAATTTATTTTGGAAGTCGGACCCGGTGCCATGGCACAGGGAACGATTGACGCTGCGCGTCAAACTGCCAACATTCCGTTGGAACAAGACGAGGACCCGAAGGTCTCGTCTCGGGTCGAGGAATCTATGGATTCTTCGACAGAGGAGGCCGCCCGGACGCTCTCGGCTATGGCCGAGGCAACCGACCGGGAGAGAATGCCACCTCCACCACCGCCACGCCCGGAGCGCCCGTCTACAACAGCCGCTTCGGGTAGCAAAGTGGATGTCCTGGACATTCCAATGTATCCTCCGGGATTCAGGACTCAGATCAGACGTCTAGCACACGTTGATCGCCAGGAAGGTATCGTGTACACCTCCTGGGGTACGTACATCCCTATGCACGCCTCCATGTTCGGATGCGGGCCCATGGCGGTGGAAGAGGGCGTGCCCGAGCCCATACCAGATGATCTCAAGACTCTGGTAATGGACTCGTGCAGTGACGAGCTGGCTGACAACATGCCAGTTTCTTGGCTCCGCAACTATCTGAGGTTGGCGGAGAATATGGCGACTAACGAGAATTTAGCTCGAGCCGTCTTGATCTCTGCGGGCATCATCCAGAAGGCCGCGGAGTTAAGGGAGTCCGAATCCGACATGGATACAGACTCCACAGTTACCTTGTCGTCGGTGGAATCCGACCGGGTCAAGCGATTGACCCGTAAACCTGCGCCCAAGGGTCCTCTCACTGAGAGCGATCTGGAGGCTGAGGATGTCCGCATCGCCGTCGAGAGGTCCACAACCGAGACCGACCCAGCTGCCGACATCCCGGAGGCACCTGGCGAGATCTCGGAAGAGGACATCTCGCGCCAGCAGGCTGCTGTAGAGGCAAAGCGAGCCGAGCTTGCCAAGCAGCAGAAGGAGCTCACCGCGGCTCGCCGGGCCCATCGCAAGCAGCAGGCCCAACAAAAAGCTGAGATCTCTTCCGACTCTGACTCCCCGGTCAGCGGAAGGAGGAGCCCTCGGACAGTGGACAGGAGCCGACGCGAGTCGGATTCCAGTCCTGAAGTTCCGGCCCAACCGACTAAGGTTGTGCGCCGGAAGAAAAAGAATGGAGCGAAAGCGTCTCCGGCAGAGCCCACGCCCCCCACCAAGCCGAGGGGTAAGGGCAAACCGAAGACGCCCGCTCCCACTCCTACAACCACCACGGTAGCCACCTCGGTTACTGCATCTTCTGCAGCCAGCACGTCGGGTGCAAAGGCCAAGTCCTCTACCAAGGCTTCGACTGGTACTACCACCTCCAGCCGAGCCAGCCGTAGGGGAGCTAACATATACACGGACAGTGAGGAAAGCGAAAGCGATCCAGAGCTGCCCGAGTCTGCCAAATCTGATTTGGAGTCCGTGACAACGTGGGAAGAAATGACCACGGATGTTCCCAAGGATGACAATCAGAAGTGGATGTGGAAGAATGCAGCCGAGGGGTTCAAGGAACGGACTCCCCGCTGCTTCGCGGACTGTGCTTACGACACAGTCCACTACATGTGTCCGAGCGCCGTCAATAAGGACGGTGACAGCGATGACGAGGAGTGGATGAAGTCCGGCCCCTCGGATACGCCAGTAGGCAAGTTCTACCTGATTTGGATTGACCAGCTCAAGTCCAAATTAGGCTCAGTCTATAGCTACGAGGCCCGGACGAAAGTCCAGTGGGCAATGACTCAATGGGGACCAACCGGCAACCGCCGAAGGTGCCCGTTCGAGTCTTGCCAGCTGGCTCTCACGGGTGAGAAGGTGTTCGAGACGAAGCCCCGCTTCGCTCGGCACATCGTCGAATACCATATGCATCACAAGCCTGTGATGATGTGTGTGCTCGGGGACCGCCCGAGTAAACATTGTGATGGCTCGTTCAGCACTCACCGGCGCCGAGACATGGCTCTGCACTTGCAGAAGGCCCATGGCATCGGCCTGGAGAAAACCAGGAAACGAGCCATCAAGTGCTTCAGCGAGCTCCTTGCTAATTGGTCCGCGCTGAGCATTAAAGAAGTGAAAGAGCAGGCATTCGAGACCGGATTCTGCTCGTGGAAGAGCGGCAACTTGCTGACGTACTTCCAGACGAACTCCTCGTCCACGAAATTCGGGATGCCCAGTGAGGTGCACCTGAAGGTGAAAAAGTGGCGAGGAGACGACAAGCGAGAGAAGGCCAAAGCCCGCTCTAAAGGTCCAAACGGAGGCACAGTCACGACTACTGCTTCCAAGAGGACCCGAGCAGACCGGTCCGTGAGCCCTTTGGGTGGCAAGGACCAGCCCAGACCAGCCAACCCAGCTGATCGTAGCGAGTCGGGACAACAAGTCTCGGCTCTGGATATGCCTGGCAACCAGGCCCGCAGGTCGGGTAGCCAGGCGACCACACCGGCGACTCCAGCCACCTCCACACCTGCACCCGCGGAACAACGCCCGGGCGAAGCCTCTGGCGGCCTGGATGATGGGGGCGAACTCTTCGCTCCCCCATCCGGGTATTCCACTTGGTGGGCTGGAGAGGGATCCTCCGGCAAGCGCCCCACGTACAGCGAGTACGCGGCGAAGTTCCCTTCAATGGGACCGGCTGGACCCGAGTCGCAGGTCCTTACCTCCTTGGGCCGGGCCAAAACCCGTGGTAGAGGCCGCGGTGGGCTGGAGTCCACCCGAGGCTCCCCGGGTGGTGGCCGAGGCCGAGGAGGCATCACGGTGGAGGGCCCGTCTGCTCCTCCAACAGGCACCCCGCCTGTCTCAGTGGAGGCCCCCGCGCCACCACCAGTGATAGTTCCACCGACGGGCCCTCGGGTACCCCTAATGGAACTGATCTCCGGTACCCTGTCAGGTCTTCAGGATCCGAATACGTTCGTCGACCACCGCGATGTCCGAACGGTTCAGATCCAGAATGACCTGATGGCAGAATGGCAGGCATTGCACCGCCAGCAGTCTGTTGACTACTGGCGTGTGATGACTGAAGCCACCGTCAATCTGGTCTACGAGATCCAGAGGCGGGAGGAAGAGAAAATAAGGGAGCTGGAAAGGAAGAAGGTCGAGGAAGCCCTCGAGTCCTGCCGGCGGAAGCAGAAGGAAGCCGAAAAGCTTAAAGAGTTTCACGAAGCTGAAAACTCCAGATACATCCATCGGTTTAAGGAGGCTGACCTCAAGTTTTTCCTGGCATTCGGGAAACATCTGGAGGAGTGGGACGGCTTACCGTCGTCTCTTATCTTCGTACCAGATGTACCACCGAATGCCCCAACGGTCCCGGCTACTCCACCGGTTCCGGCCACTCCACCAGCCCCGGCTGCTCCGCCGATTCCGGCAGCTCTCCTGCTCCCGCCCCCCACTTGGAACACCCGGGCTGTCCCAACTGCCACGGTTGCTGCACCAGCATCCGAGGCAATGGACAGTCCATCCGCAGTGATGAGGGCCTTGAGCTTGGGGAGCGAGACTCCCAGCGAGGCTTCAGCGGCGCTCTCTACGAGCAGCTGTAGCAGCTCGGCTCCATCTGCCTCAGTGGAGCCGGCTGAGAAGATGGACACAGATCCGGAAGATCTCTGAGTGTCCATCTGTTGGTGTCTTCTTGTACCCGAGGGTAAATGCATTTAGTATGCCAGAGGCACTGTTCCTTACGCTGGACTCCTGATACCTGGAACGTAACCTGCAGCGAGGATGGACGCTAACCCGAATACCCAAAGGACTACCACATCTAACCGGGTCTCCATCTTCCCATCTTCATCAGGGCACATCATAACAGCAACGTGGTTTGCCACCACACACATGTCGCCGGGTGGAGCTGCAGAAACCAGTCGTTCCAGGTTCGCCGGAAGTCCGGTATATTGTAAGGGTGATCCTGCTACCCTGGTAGGACACCTATATTTCATATTTTGTATAAATCTATTTTTATATCGTATATTATATTCTTGTAAGTAAAAGTACTCAAAATTTTTTCTCGGGTTATTTACCCCACCTCGGGTCGGTAAAAACATTGTAAAAATTTATTAATATCACCTTACTACACATCCATTATTCTTCGTCGCGTCTCATGTTTAATAATAACACACTTGTAACATTACCACCATAGGTCGATGGTCCATAAGGGGCCACTTCCTATTTTTGTTATTATTTATAAACACTTCGGGTTATATACGGTGATGCCTTATTATGTACATATAACTTATAATGCCCCTTAAATGTTCTATATTTAATACGAACTGTGTATATATAGACTTACCTATTTATTTATAACACCACTGTATAAAGTCAACAATAGTTACTTATTAATTACACCCAACCCTAGGTAAAGTCTAGTGGGGGTGGTGTAGGGGCCGGCATCATTGTATATATATTAGTGCCGTTCATCCGAGAGACGTGTTCGTGTGGTGCTTGTTCCTTCTATGCTAGCTAGGTGTCGCTTTGCGATACCTCGTTGGTACAAGAGGGGGCAGCACCATGCCTCGCGTCCAGCTCCTACTAAGGAGCCGGACGAGCGGCAGAAGGGGACTGGACATGGTCCAGTCCAGACGCTAGTACTTTGTTATCAAAGAGATCTAATAAAGTCCTACCCGAGAGGTAGGGGTTTCTGGGGCTTTGCCCAACCCGAACTACTCGTGTTGTGTTGGTATTTCTAGTGGTAAGCGAGCCAAAGAGCCACCCAACATATAAGTCAATACGAACCATTACAATTGTATCCTCCGTTACTCTGTCAGAACGTATAATATGGGTGCAAAGGTATTGCGTTGTGTGGTTTCAAACCAATTTGAGAGCAATTTCAGGCTATCTTTTTTCTAAGTATAAAACTTAATTATTTCATAAAGGGATAATGGTGCATTTTATGTTTTCTCTTCTCTTTTTGTTTCTAAAGATCACCATATTAAATACAGATTGTGGGTGCATGTACCCAACGATAAATGATTAACAGGAATATATCACACATTCTAAAAATGTGTGATATATTAGTTATAAATAGGTACATGTAGAAGGAATTCCCTTTGAAAATGACATAATTAACCCACACTAGATAACAGTATAGAAATATTGGAATCAATTAGCATGTTTCCCATGTCCCATAAACTTTAATTTATCGGCACCAAAACTGAACATGAATTATTGGCATCGGCACAAGAACTGAAATAAACAGCGGCCATTGGTGAAAATGACTCTCACAGTATTAGCTCTCCAACTCTAAATAATTTACCTGACCCCACAGATACTTCTATATCAGGAGGGCATTTCTTAATAGCGCTAATTACCATTGTTAAGAAACACCCTCCTGTAGTTTCTCACCTTCAAACATACAACAAAGTGGCTGGTTATAGTCCAAGAGGCCAGACACTTTTATTTTTGTTTTGGGTACCAAAAGGTCTGATGGCAGATTCTTATGTAAAAAAGTCTCACGAATTCAGATCTGCAATTCTTAAAAAAATCCGACGCTGCGTTTTCGCACAATCGGGGCTTAAAGTAGGTCACCGTCAATTCTCAACATGGTAAATATATCTCCATTTAATAGGGTAATCTACACCCATATTATCAAGAGTTAGGGTTCTCCTCTTAATGTTCTGCTTTTAATAAAACAGTTCCCAACACCATTTTCAAGATGGCCACCAATATTTTACCGATTTTGACGATTTATAAGTAAACAACCACTATAAAACATATCATCGTTTATGAATGCACACATACCTAATCCCTACTATGTTTTCATGCAAGTCAAATTATGCAGAAGGTTCTGTGTAACATATCAGATCAAATTTACAGCTCTTTGTCAGCTTTGATGACCATTTCCGCACGGAAAAAATTAATTAAACATCATCCTAAATGCTTACATACGTGAAGAACAGACAAAACACTTTAAGCTTTCCTCTATGTACCTAACTTACAATGTGATCTTTTGGGCTATGACTATTAGTTATCAAGCAATTTGTTTATCAGGGATGAACACTTTATCAGAAATATATGGATGCTCTATTTATATTAGAAATATAATCAGCAGGACTGTGCGTTCCACATATTTTGATTTTGCTTCATATTTGACAGTGAAGCTCTCAAGATATATTCACCATCATTCTTCATCTGCCTCTCCATCTGATTCATCCCTTCCATATCTGTTCTCCCCATATGCCATCTCTTCTTCTTCTTCCTCAAGGTCTTCATCCTCAAGTGGGGTTTTCAGAAGGATGTCCTTGATTGATTTGGGGAATTGAGCACTCAAAGCAGTTTATATCATAGTGACCATCATTCAATTCCCATCCATTTTGTGCTGGGTCCAGTATTAGAGGATTTGGATGCCAGGCTCTTTTCCATGTTGAAGCTACAAGATTGGCCCTTTCGACCTGTTTCTCCAATGTTGCTTTACTTGGTGGAAAATTACTCGGATTTGCCCCTTTTGCGAGTTGAAGGAGGTCACCTTTGTTTTTGGGTGCATACTTTGTTTCAAATATCGCTAGTCTTGCCTTGTTTACAGACTGGAACTTTGGTTTTCCATACAATGCACAGACCCATGGCTCAAGTTCAGGTGTGAGATCTACAAGATTTACATTATCTTCCCCAAGCTTTGAGAATGTGTCAGTGTGTGCTTTGTTTTTCATCATAAGGTTCAGTGGCCTCACTTTCCCTTTGTGACTGAATGCTGGAGTGTAGTCACTTCCCGTCATGGCATGCAACCCTGGTAGTGCACTTATGACATCACCATCAAGTTTATCTACCATTTCTGTGATGCTGATGCACCTTCTTGTGTTATTGCTAGATAATCCCACATCTAGCCAGACTTTGGCCTTTACAGCATGTGTCTTGTAGATGTGGTACAAATGATATAGCAGCAAAACAAATATGTCTGTATCATTTGCTCTAACCACAATTTCTGCCTGTCCATTGTGCCCAATGCAATGTGTCATATGAAACATTATCCTTGTATCTGCCTCTATGTGAGAGCATTCTAGCTCAATTATTCTTTCCCTGATGATGGCTCCATCTTTGACACTGAACTTGAAGCATTCATTCTGACAAGTCAAATACACAGAGTGTCCATCCAGGATTTGTAGATAGGATTCTTTTGCCCACTCCTTGAGCAGGAACTTAACAAATGATGTTTTGAAGGCACCAGATTTGATTACTGACTTCCATTCCTTTGTCTGCTGCTTTGGGCCAGTTATTTGAACAGATGTGCTAGATTGCTTCTCATTCTGATGTCTCTTTGCTCGAGTAGTGTCTTTGATAGTGGGTACAACTTCATACTGATCTGTGATGAAATGCACAGTGGGAGACATTTGGCACAACCTTGTGAGAATATCCTTTGCAACCTCCCCATAAGTGATAGGTGGATTCACAATTTGGTAAAGAAAGAATGATGCATCAACCAGCGTGACATCACTCTCTCCAAATCTTGATATACCAGGAGCAATTTCCTCAATCCTGTGCTGCAACATAGCTTTGTTTGTTGCATTCATAGTGCCATCTACAGAACCAAGTGAAAGTGGAACAGGAGTTAGAGGATACTCAAACACTTTCTCAAGATCAAGATCCTCTTTGCTGCTGAGGTACAGTAGGTTGCCAAACAGGTCCCTTGTTCCTGCCAGTTCTTTTATCTTGGCATCCTTGGAAGTGACCTTTACTTTAACCGCTGCACTCGCAAAATTTTTTATTTTTTTACGAGGGATTGGTTTCTCAAATCTCTCAGGGTCACTAAAGCACCCTTCCCGAAAATCTTCCAGCCACTTTTTGCCCTTCTCGTTCCACTCCATGAGATCCTGCCTTATATCCTCTGGTACTTCTTTACCTGTGGACAGACTGTAGAGGGCAGGTTCTGGTGGAAGTGCAAAAGGGTTCATAGAATCACAAATCTGTGTAATGAGCCTTTGCAGGTCCTCATTGTCTTTTGCTATCCTCTGTGGCTTTAGCTCGGATGAAATATCCTCATGCTTAAACAATCCAGCTCCAGATAAGAGACATCCAACTATTGCACTGCGTGCTGTCTTGGTCACAGTCCATTTGGTGCGTGTAGAAGGTGACAGAGAAAAGGCTGAAATCCCAGTGAGCCTTGAGGCTGCATCTTTATTCACTGTCTGCTCTAGTGTCATGTCCACTGCTGTCCTGGAGAAGTGCTTTTCAGTCCTCCTGATTGACAGTGCTCCATTTTCAAGCATCTCTCGGGCCTCTGAATGGCTTTCATCAATGTTCAGAAGATTTAGATGATAGCGGACCATCCACCTTGCGTAATTTGGTCGGTTACTAGCAAAGAAATGCTGGCACATTTCTCCTAGTCCATGTACAAACAAGTTGTAGTAGTTTGTGCGGCAGGCTCGGCTGAATACAAGGTATGTGTGAACTAACTGAATGTAGATCATCCAATACTTCGCCGTGCTCCCATGCACACCATCGAGTGTCTGGGAAGCATACTGCTCATAATCATTCATGAACATTATGTAGACCTCATCATTCTCTAGTTTTTCTAATGTCTCAGGGCTTCCATTGTCATTTAACTCATGGATGATGTCTACTAACCTCGGTGGAAGAGTCCCTTTCTCAGTCAGAAACTGCTTGAAATGCAGAGTCTGCATTGCTGCTGCCAGGAGTGGATGGATCCTTTTACACCTGGAAGGAACCATACCTGTATTAGATATGTGGATATTGGTAAAATACATATTTGTGGGTGTTTATTCTTCGAAAATTGAAATATAAGAACTTTCTACAAGTGAAATTTATCAATTATATCTCATTTTATGATATGGTCATGTGCAAATATCTTCAGCACTAATATTATATATATAGTCAAAAGAAAGCACCTACCGGTTGTAGTGCTTGCCTTTAAGGAATCCCTGTAGAGAGCCATTGGCCAGTACCTCTGCTTCTACCAGAATGTCCTCTCCCCCTGAACCATCCAAGTAATAGCCCAATGCACCAAAGTAGGCCAGGAGTATATGGAAAGGACCAAAGCAGATGAATAAATTATCATACTTTGGTGTTTCAGAAGCTTGGATCTGCATGGCTGGTTTAGCGATGGCGACGTCATAGTGGACAACAGCAATGTTCTGTCCACATTCCGCTGCTACCTTTTGGGATATTTTCATTGTTTCCAAAACAACATCTAACCTTGTGGGTGGTAATGTGATGTTTTCCATGTAGGCTATGGTGTGAAGTGGGAGACTGTCAATAGCAAGTCTAGAATTCCACCCAACCCACATGGGGGCCTTTGCCACTAGAGTTGACAATACCCATAGGTGGTCAAGGTACTTTATCCTTGTGATATTTGGAGGAGGTGGCAGATACTTTACATTATACTGAAATGTTTTTATCTTTGGTTTCTTTTTGTATGGCTCCAAATGTTTCTCCTTGAAATGGAATGTTCTCTTTGAAACCTTGATATCACTGTTCGATGAGGGGGAAGGTGTATGCAGAGATTGACTTTGTGTGTCTGTGTCCTGTGGTTCTGTTTGTTTTTCATCTTGATCATTGCAGATATTCTGATAGCATATCCCAACTGTGTCATGCAGGGTGGTTTTCCCTGAGAGTGTTTGATTCATTTCGTCATAGTTGTCCCATGCTAAAGATGTACTCTTTCCTCCCCTCCTTTTAATTCCATCTGGAGTTACTAGTTGTCTCTCCATTATCTCGGTAGCTATCTCTGTTTCTTTCTCCTCTACCAAATGATAGCTGATACTATGTCCATATCGATTCAGAATTTCAACTACCTTTCTTGAACCTGTAATGCTCTTCATACCAAGTCCCATTATTACATGTTTCATGGGTTTGACTCGCCCTCCTGTTGCACAGTATATGACATCATCACAGACTGATTTCACCAGCCTGACAGATTTCTCATGACCAGGAAGTGTTGCCTTACCTGTGTAGAGAATTGTGAAAAAGCTTTCAAGATCTTTTGGAATAGTTTCCCTATTTCTTTCAAGAGCCTCTTCAGAGAATTCATTCATGTGTTCTTTGCCGCACTCCTTCATATTAAGTATCTGTCTACGGAGAAATACAGCTGTCTCAAACAGAGAGCTGTGGTCAAAAAACACTAGTTTCTTTGCCTCATCAGCAGTCAGTTTTGAACTATACAATATAACACCTTTCTTTTGGCCTACTGTGTGCTTTTGTATTTCATCCTCATACTCTTTTAATATCTTAGCACAGAGGCTGTCAGCAGAATATGTTGACTCCCCTAACATTGTGATGTACTTTTCATGAATGGTGGTTAGTAGCATGCTACTAGGACTATCAATGATTTCTGCCTGAATGTATGTTTTGAGTTCGCTAAAAGCATTTTCATGATTGATCATTTTTTCAGACTTCTTTTTGCCATTCTGTGCTTTATTCAGAAAATCTCGCTTGCAAGAATGGTGATATTTCACCTCTTTTGATTTCATATCAATGCCACTAATCTTGGATGATATATCAAGATGACTAAGCTTGAGAGCAGCACTTTTTATTGTTTTTTCAGCTGTATCAGTTTCACAACTCCCAGGATATTCAACATTACCCTTCTTAGTTTTCCTGTAACGGTTACAGAATATGCAAACAGGTCTAAACACACCAGAGCTATTTTGAGTAGTATGTGTCACATTTGACCTTAATTTTGGTTTCTGTTGTACATTTTTCTTAATTCTCTTGTCACCTCCATCTTTTGGAATAGCAGTGAAGTCTTTAAGGCATTTGACATGGTATCCCATATTTTCATCTAAGTACTCTGGTAATTTGATACTTAAAATACTTTAACTACTAAAAGACCTTCTCTTCTGATCAGCCAACTTGATTTTTTCAAAGGTTTGTTGGTCACCTGCTTTTATAAGCCCTTGTCTATCAGCATTGTTCTTGGATGGAAAATGCAGTATGCAGTATCTAGTAGACATTGTCCAGTTTAGAGCTATTGCCTGAAACAAAAAAGATAGGTTAGTACCCACCACCAAACCATCACCAAGAGCACTAGCAAGCCAAGCATATTAGTTGAAACTACTCTACAAGTTTTGCATTATATTGAAAGATAGCAACAAAACAATCCTACTCTCCTAGTCTGCATGTCAATGGAAGTATTTATTCCAGTTTCTGTCTTCCACATCTGACATATGAACACCATAATGATAGTCACAAATCATCAGTTTGATCATGTATGCATTTGAACAACCCCCTCCTTCCTATGCATACAGACCCAAACCATACGGACCCCCCCCCCTCTTCAATGTGTGCATGGGACATTCCTGTGCACTATAGCAAATATGAAATGATATGCAAAATATTGTATACCCCTTATTTCTTACCTTTGTGAACTCTTTGTTGGGGGTGGGGGTCAGTAGAGTCTGTCTACATGAGAACCCAGGACAGGAGTGGACCATATTTACTACAAAGAGAGCTGCATACCCCCCTGCTCCCCCCCAACAACAATCATTCCTAAATTACTGGTCCTATGCATACATACTGCCCCCACACACATACACACACCTTGTCTACAATACATCCATATTCCCTGCAATACCTTTAATTCTCAATGGTCATCAACACTGGCTTGACTTGAATAGAAACCGAAACTGAAACTATGTCACACCCAACACAGTTATTTTTGGATATGAGAAAGAAACTGCTGGTCCTATATATTGCTGTTAGATTCTTAGATTAAACTGGACCTCATGCAATAAGGGTTTACCTTACATGCACATCCCTACACACAATATGTATTTCCATCTTATTTCTCAATAAATGACTCACCCAGATGTGTGCTGTTGAAGAACTTTGCCAGAGAGGAAATGCAATGTAAAAGTTGTGTCCAATGCAACAACTGATTCAGCAGATCTAGATCCACCTTGAACCACCAGGTGGCAGCACCTATATCAAGGTTCTCCATTTATTATGAATACTGAGTGCTCTTCCACCTACAGGTCATTAATAAGAAATATCAATGACTATAAATTATTCCAGAAAACTAGAACTGATCGATTCTCCGGCCAAGTTCAGTGGGCATAAGCATACTATAGGAAAGCCATCTTTAGTGGTAAAAAGCATTCTCAAGATTAGTTGAACATTCTTATGTTATGTGTGAGAAAATGAATACAGAAAAAAGGATGATGTGCATTAGGAATTCACAAATTAAAAGTGCATCTGCTTTGTAGGCTCTAAATGACACTTCAGTCGGTAAATGTATTTTATGCACATATAATACAAATTATCATAAATCCGTATCTATTGATTGATGAGGAATATACTTATTGTGTCTCTTAACTGTTAAAGCTGAGGCAACATTAATCTTACCACTGTTACACTGAAAAACATGTCCATTGTCATGTTACATTATATAGATAGGCAAGGTTTACAGTGGCTGTATGCTTATAAATCATCAAAATCGGCAAAATATTGGTGGCCATCTTGAAAATGATGATGGGAACTATTTTATTAAAAGCAGAACATTAAGAGGAGAACCCTAACCCTTGATAATATGGGTGTAGATTACCCTATTAAACAGAGATAGGACTTAACTGAAAGTCCAAATGACATAAAATTATCATGTTGAGAATTGACGGTGACCTACTTTAAGCCCCGATTGTGCAAAAACGCAGCATCAGACTTTTTTTAAGAATTGCAGATCTGAATTCGTGAGACTTTTTTACATAAGAATCTGCCATCAGACCTTTTGGTACCCAAAACAAAAATAAAAGTGTCTGGCCTCTTGGACTATTAGTTTTCCACATGAATTTACTCACTGAACAGTAACGAACGCGAATAATTGTCATTGTTTCATATAGCATTGTGGCATCAGCTGCCATTAGCCTACCACCAGCACACATCCAGTGCATTCCTCACATGTTGCAGTTAGTTCCCATGTCTACAATGGTGGCTGTTTCCAAACTGTGTGAAGTCACTTCTGTCAGAGGTGCACTTCCAAAAAAAAACGGAAGCGATTGACTCACCTTTGGTAGTTGCTTCTCTTTTGTGTTCCCAAAAGCTACTTCCTAACAGAAGTAGTCCATAAGTCAAGAGCACTTGCCGGGAAGTTGATTCCTACACTGCAATTGTAGCGGGAAGTCACTCAGATGTGACTGCTGATGGAACTGGTTCCACCACCTTTCGCAACAAAGTCTACGAAGCATAGTGTGGGGAGTGCTTCTGAGCGGTCTAGTAGAACAGGTATGGATGAATTGAGGTACCTACCCTCAGAAGCCACGTCTTAGTCCTTTGGAAACAGCCTCCAGGACTTCTCCTTTTGGACACCTGTATTTTTTAACACTGACAGGTGGACGTACCCAACTGTTGCTTTAATTGGCTGAAGTAGAGTGGTATGTAGTTTCACTCCTACAGGTAGCATGCATATGATAAGGTATCAATTATACCATATACCGTATGTCCCTGCATTAAGCTACACATTGATTTTGAGGATTTGTCTCAAAGAATTAAAATGGCACAACCTCTATTTAAGATCTAAATGGACTGGTTTCCAATCAGTTTCTTTATACTGATGTAGGGTCTAACAGGGTGTGTAATGTCTTAGACAAAAGAATTTTGAACGTATACAATTTCTTTTTCTCTCTAAACTCAAGTCCTATTTCTGAAGTTCTATAAGATGTGTTTTTCTTTATTTCTTGGTTTAAGAAAAAAACACTGAAAAAAAGGTTACTCTCTACCTACGTCAACTTAGGTCTAATGCCATTACAGGGGTATGTTTCAGAACAATTAAAGATTGCCAAATGGCCCTACGACCACATATTTCAGATTCTCGTAGAAGATGTAAAGTAAATAGTGCAGGTGATCATTCAGATTTACCAGTTAGGTTCACACCAAAATCGTTTGATATACTGTGTCTTTTCTCGTAGGCTTTGAAGGTCATGTTAGTAGCATAGGAAGAAAATGATTTAATCATTTAATTGATAATCAATTGATTCAACAATAGAGAATTAAGAAAATTGATACTCTTTGAAATAGCATGAACATATGTACATATTCAATTTCCTCAATGCATTAAATGTAGACAAGGACTAAACTCTCACTGCGATTGATATAATAGCTATAGCGAGGGCATGGGAGACGATCTATTTGGCTGTTTGCTGTAGGTCGACACAGGAGGAGAGCCCAGTGCTTAGGCGCCACCTTGTAGCACACTAGAGTATGACCATGTCTGACAGAGCTAGAAGGCAAGGAACTGGTCAAAGTATGACACAGTGGAGACACCATGTGAGTGGCATGGGAACTAAGCAAACATGAAATGTACCAGAAATGACTTCACTGAGCTCATATTAGTGGTAATTGAAATATCTTTCTCACTCTCTAGGAATGGTGCTCCAATGTTCTCTACTGCACCCCCTCATACATTAGACATTGAAATAATTTTCACAAAAAGTAGATTAAATGGATCTCAACTCAATTATTTTTATGAAATGCTCAAAGTTGACCTTTAGAACAGCCCATTATCAACTGAAACAGGATGGATTTCTCCATACTGATACATTGAAATGCAGCTAACCTGGACCCATTACATAGAGTGAAGCATATGTGATGTAAATGTATCATAGGATATTTGACACATGTGTTAATATAGCAGAATTGAAGTATTTCCTCAGGCATACTGAGCTATGCACACAAACATGAATGTTACAGTTGCCACAAGATGGCGCTGAAGCACTGGTCACCCCCCCCCCTGAGGTCGACACTAAAACCACGGATAACATGACAAGTGTTTGGTATGTTATGGGTCAGTGATCACCTGTGTAGACTGGATTCCTATGGCCCATTAATGGCACCTTGTGGTTAAGTTATGCACTTCATATCTAACATGCTATACCCTCAAATTGCATTTGAAACAGAATGTTCATATTACCATATGTTTGTCTTAGGTTCACAGGGTTAATAAATATAATAGGACACTTTAAATATTTCAACAGACAACACATAAGGTCAGTTAGCAATGTTGGTGGTATACCTGCATGTCATTGTAGTGGCCAGCTGGTGGTGCCCCCTTTAGTTAGAGTCATTACCTACCCCTGAACTGGGCAGGATCTTTCCCACCATAGAATACTTGTATTGCTTATCTAAGTGTCCTCTATTTGCACATGCAGGAAGCATATATATGTCAACATGGTATACACCATTAATCTGGGAAAGAGGTAACATTGACCACAATATGGTTCTTTGATAACTTCCCATCAGGTCAGTTTAGTTGAAATTGCATCTTTAACCACCTACGAATGTAGTGCACCTGATGCAGGAGGATAGAAATGAAAAACTGTCTTGTTTTCATTGGCTTCTATTGTCTAGACATGCAATTATGTCTTGTTGTTCTTATTGAGAAGTGAAGTTCAGAAGTCCATCGGTCTGAGGCTGATTCTTACCTGAGTTGGAAATGAAATGAAGACTCTAATATGTTATATCCAATATTCATGGCTTCCATCCTGTAAACCATCTTATACCATGCAAATTATTACTCTGTTTATCATACATTTCAAATAAAACGTAAAAACGTAACTAGCTCAAAATGGTCTTTGTCATTAGGGATCATTCAAATATTACATAATATACCATTGGGACATTAAGTTTGTGACAAAGTGCTCTCGGACAGACAGGTAGTCCACCCAGTCACATAAGCCGACCTCCCCACAATCCAACTCATTATTTTGTAACACATCTGTAAGCTTATTTTCTTTTGGAGATATTAAAGGAAAAGACAACCCTATGTTCAACAAATATATTTTCTATATTCAACAAAAAAGATTCTGACACAGTCGTAAGCACATCTGCTATTGTAATGTAAGGGTAGGAAGCAAGCTTCTCTGATGGATTCTATGACGTCACAAGAGACCAAATGCAGAAGAGGCTGTTGTAAATTGTGTTTCCTATTATACACTGTTAAAGATTTCTACGGAGAAACATTATTAAATTTTACGGGTTTTCACCGTTAATTCTATTACAATGAAACACACTTAGATAAAGTGATGGTACAGTGAATCTGTGGAAAACACTACAGGAATGTATCATTCACTGAAATCACCAAGGTCGTCAGACTGACGATACCCAAAACTACAACCTTAGGTACTCAGATTGAGCACCCAGGGTAGTCACCCTAATGGGTTTAGGTCAAGACACTCACCCAAGGTAGTCAAACTGATTACATAAGGTTGTTAGAGTGACAACCTTGGAGCTGACTACCTTGGGTCCTCAATCTGAGTACCTAAAGCTGTAGATTTGGGTATTGTCAACTTGAGCACCTAAAGTCCTCAGCGGTGAAGACCTACAGTTGAAGACTGAAGGCCTGATCATCCAACATGAGTGGCATATACCTGCCACCTTGGGAGTATGTTACATATTGTCAACAGAATGCCATAGACACATACTGGAGAGAGGTATACTGAGGGAATTCACTACCTGTAAGGTGCTACCCCCTGTCTATACCTCTTCCGACGACTCTAGGTCCTCAATCTGACGAGTTTAAAGATCTGCAGGGTTTTCAGTGTTGTTTCTTTTAGGGTGAATCTCTGTCTTTTTGGAAGTGTCATATCTTCCCACTAGGAGGCCTCAGTCTCACTTTGAGACTTTCTACAATGTCCTAGACCCTAAACAGACCAGAGTGCAGCATAATTCACTTTGGTTTATGCACCATGTTTTTAAATTGTCTAATTTATGGTTTCACAGCTTCCTCATAATGAAAAGATAATCTATCTTGATGGTGCAAAGGAGAGTAGCAGAGGTATCATAGACACCCATTATGTGGGAATAGAGAAAACATATAGTCATACCACTGTAGTTGTTTGAACTATCACAGTTCTGAGGTAGTCTACATTCTTAGATTGTGGCTATAATAAGGGCATGATGGGTCTTTTAAAGACTCATTTATGATCATAATGTTTATCTTGTCCTTGCACTAACATGTCCTGATGAATTGTATGTGGAAATCATATATAAGATAATCTAGCCCATTGTTGATTAACAGTGAAATCCTTAGAATGACATATTATATGCTGAATATTGATATGAAAGTCAATTTTGAGTGGGATTTAAGCAAAGACGGCTTATAGGCAATATTTGACATTAAATCGTACTAAACTGACCCTTATCGAATACCAGGTGCACTCTGTGGGACTTCCTGTTAGGGGTACACCTTATAAGCAAGGTATTACAGTTACAGCAATCTTAGTAGTAAGAACTGATCTTACCATTGGGTGCCAGTTGTGTGTGGCCTTTGTGGGGGAGGTGTGTTCATCTGGTGTGACTTTAATCAACAAGATAGACTTCATCTTTTTTCCATTTTTTAAATTTTCATTCCATAAATTGACATTGCTTTTCAACAAATTCGTCAACATACATCCATTTTAATGCAGGAGCCTGTGGCAGATTGACTAAGTTAGCATAATAGATAGATAATTTGGTAATGAGCACAGCCCAAATTGGTCAGGAATAAATAGTGTATAAAATGATATGGTACCTTCATATGGCACATTTATCTATTACAGGTACTCCAGCCAAACATCAATAACTTGTTCTGCCCTCTGGGTGCACCCCTGCCTACTGTTACACCTAGGACATTCCCTGCACACTCAGCCGCGACTGTAAATAGGCTATAAATGCCCCTGCTGTGGATACAGTAGGATCCACTTCGGGTCATTGGCCATATACCTACAGCAGATACAACTGTGTTCCAGGCTGATAAGTACTCTACTGTATCCCCATGTGGCGGGCAGACAGTGTGTGTGAGCAAATGATGAGGTGGCGTGTCATGAATGAGTTACCAGCCCAGAAGAATGCAGGAGGAGAGCCCAGTGCTTAGGCGCCACCTTGTAGCAGACTAGAGTATGACCATGTCTGACAGAGCTAGAAGGCAAGGAAATGGTCAAAGTATGACACAGTGGAGACATCATGTGAGTGGCATGGGAACTAAGCAAACATGAAATGTACCAGAAATGACTTCACTGAGCTCATATTAGTGGTAATTGAAATATCTTTCTCACTCTCTAGGAATGGTGCTCCAATGTTCTCTACTGCACCCCCTCATACATTAGACATTGAAATAATTTTCACAAAAAGTAGATTTAATAGATCTCAACTCAATTATTTTTATGAAATGCTCAAAGTTGACCTTTAGAACAGCCCATTATCAACTGAAACAGGATGGATTTCTCCATAATGATACATTGAAATGCAGCTAACCTGGACCCATTACATAGAGTGAAGTATATGTGATGTAAATGTATCATAGGATATTTGACACATGTGTTAATATAGCAGAATTGAAGTATTTCCTCAGGCATACTGAGCTATACGCACAAACATGAATGTTACAGTTGCCACAAGATGGCGCTGAAGCACTGGTCACCCCCTCTGAGAAGAATGAATATACGGTAGGGATGCAAGGGAAAACAGCAATGCTGTTCCTGGGTAAATAATTAATTTTGGTGTAAATATATTTCCTAGAAATCATATTGATCCACAGTATAAGCTGGAAAATATAACTTTTATCACAGACAATAAATTTGGAACGAGCAACAAACGTTCATCAGTGCATTCTATTAGTAAAAACCCACAAGGAATAGTCCTGAAACCTAAAGGGGCAAAAAAATAAACCCAGTAGCCCCCCTGGTTCACTGAGAGCAAACTTGTGCATTCACCAATCAGTTGCATTCTCTGCAATGATCAGTGTCATAGAGGATGTTTTAAGTTAGGTGGCCTACAAACTCCCAATGTAAATCGTCATGTATAATCTTATATTATACACTAGTATATTAAGAAGCCAATGAATTTTAATGAAGTTCATCCACTATTAAGCTGCATTTTTACAGAATCTTACCAAAAATTTCCATCAAATAATTATCGACTTAGACAAACTCTAGAATGCCAACATAAAGGTAAAAACTTTCTCTTAGAAGAGAAAGAATGCATAGTTGTCCACTTATATAAAAAGTCACTCGGCTTCATCTCTTTGCATTTTTGAAAAGGACTTTGTCTCAGGGATGGATAACACTGGACTTCCCAAGGTCGTCAGACTGACGATCCCCGAATCAACCACCTTAGGCCATCAGATTCAGTACGCAGGGCAGTTTTAAAATCTGATGGGTATAGGTCAACACACTTACCCAAGGTATACAGTCAGCCCAATTGCATAATGTTCTTAGAGTCACATCATAAATCCTTGATTAATCAATCAGTGAAGGATATCTCCTGCTCTGAGTCTGGGTCTGATATTCGTTTATTTATCCGGAAAAAAAAAATTAGTGCCAGGCCCTATTAGATGCCTCCAGCCATAAGTGGCTATTATCCATAATACATATGGTATAAAGCAGGTGTACATAGCAAATGCCAGAATATATCCAATAATGATATGCACACTCCATTATCAAGCTACTTATATGCACGCATATAAGTGGTGATAAATAGGCAGTAGCAGTTCCCAATGTATTACTAGATGTCACCACTTCCATTCAGGTGTTATGTAACAGGTTCCTTTACTGGTGGCCTTTGTAGTCGGCCATATTGCCGGGGCTTGTAAACATGAATATCATGGTAACAAGCGCGCTTGTCCAGAATGCATGTGCCCCAACCCCAGATGGAAGTCGGGGGAATACATGGTGAACCAAACGAAGCCTGTGGATCAGAAGTCAGTCATGCAGGACGACCACGGGGACGCCCACCAGGACGACGCGTCCGGGGGAATCAACAGCAGCCCCCGTCAACAAAGACTCATTTGGTAAGTTCCATGAGATTTCCAACCCAAACATGCCCAATAATGGGCAAAATAGCTCAGGAGATCCATCGCTCAGCGGAGGTTTGGGTGTCAACAAAGGCTCCGGTGGCCGCACGCTCAACGGTGACCCCTCATATCAAGAGTACCTTGCCTGGAGGGAAAGTAGGTCTGGTGTGGGTACTGATACTGATGTAAATAAGGGTAAGGTTCCTCAGCTGTTCTACAGAGATGGCACACCTTATTCCCCACCTGTCACACCTGTTAGTCAGACTGTCAATTGGCCTGGTGTGGATCAATTTAGGGCACCAGATGGCAGGCTAAAGTTCCCACCTACACCTATGGTATATGGTACCCTGACTACCTTCCATATGTATGGGGTTCCCGTCCCAACATCCCATCAGCAGCAGGCTTCATATCAGTTTGGCGTTATTCCTAACCCACAACAACAGTACCAGGCTGCGGGAATTCTACCTAGTCAGCGACCCCTGTTCCAAGCTCCTGGGGTTCAGTCTGTGCAATCTCAGTTTCTACAAAACCCAACAGCATGGTATCCTAACCAACAACTACAACATCAGGCTCAAGGCGCCCCAATGGTGATATTTTTACCGAACAATGCCAGTGGCAGTAAGTTTGTGACATATGACATTGAACAGCACATGCCGCATGACAAAGTAAAAAAAACACGCCTTAAATGATGTTATTTCTGCTGGCATGGGTCTTCTCAATAGCATGTTGGCTAGAAACTTCCCATGTAAAAATTATGGTAAACATGTTAAATTCTTAACTGACAAGAAATCATTCTACAATGAAGATGTTCTCATTCAGTATGATCTTGCAATGCGTGAAAGGGGAGAATCGTTTGGTGAACATACATTCTGCTATTTCGATCACGACATCTTCTCAAACAGTGTTGGTCTTGACAATCTTAGTGCTGAGCACTTATATTATGTTCTTGGTATCCAGCCTCCATCATCTCAAAGTGGTGCTGGTACTATTGCGGGATCTAGTAGTAAGAGGAAAAAGAACAAAAAGAAAAAGTCAGATGAAATTCACTGTTGCTATGCATTTAACGGTGATAATGGTTGTAACGCCAAAGATTGCCCTCACATGTATGTCATTCTTGTGGGGGTAATCACACAAAACTATAGTGCACTGTGAAAAAATCAAATGATTGATATCAGGCCTTAGTGGATTATGATTCAGGGGTTAGTGACTCTGAGGAATCTTGCATAGATTGTGGAATTATAAAATCCTCTGATTCTGACAATACCAGTGAACTCGAATACACTTTATTATGGGATGTCAACAAATTCATAATTCCTTGTGGTTCAAATCATGTCACTTCTTCAGATTCACTACCAAATACGGAAGACATTATATTAACTCCTACTATCTACACTTCCAGAATTGTCGATGGTGTTGAATGGTTTAGACCTTGTCCCTTGGATTGTGATGCCGTTCATGTCTTAGATGGCATGTGCCTCCAACTCAACCCACACGCCTTCTTTGATGAATGCATGGGTTTGGGGAAGTTGATTGTAACTATGCTTATATCCTAGACGGTGTTCGTAACGGTTTCAAAATCGTTGATGTGGATTATAATGGTTCCTACTTTCAAAAAAATTACCATTCCATAATCAAAGAAGGTGTAAAATGCCAAATGGACGATCTGGTAAGGAGGGAGTTAATTGATGGTAAAGTCAAAAGGGTTCTCAGTAGACCCCAATGTGTACGTTCACTGGGGGCTATTTTAAAGCCAGATGGCAGCTTAAGACCCATAACAGATTGCAGCCGTGGTGATCCCGATGATAATCTTAAAAGTATCAATGACTTTATGTACACAACTTGCCAACCGTTTCATTATACTCAAGTAGATAGTGTTACTGATGCCATACATGAGGGCTCGTTTTTATGTGTATTGGACATCCAATCTGCTTATCGTAGTGTGGCTGTTCATCTGGATGATCGTTCCAAGCAAGGTTTTGTGTGGAGTCTGGATGGTGCACCAGAATATTTTGAAGATCAAGCCTTATCGTTTAGTCTTAGATGTGCACCATTTATCTTTACTCAACTAACCGCAGAGGTATTTTCAATGTTTTGGGTTACCTTGATGACTTTGCCATTGTTGCTGACAGCTACGAGGAGTGTGCGAGGCGTCAGGCGATATTGGTAGATCTGCTTCGACTTCTCGGTTTCCATATTGCATGGAAAAAAATCTTAACCCCTGCTACCAAAGTCCAGTATTTGGGTCTGGTAATTGACACAGTGAAAATGGAAATCAGCTTACCCCCACAATAGTTAGACAACTTATTAGTACTGATCGACAAGTTCTTAGGTAAAACTGTTGCTACCAAAAAAGAATTACAAGAACTGTGTGGTCATTTGGCACACGCTAGTAGAGTTATTCGGGGAGGCAGGACATTTTCACGTAGAGTCATTAACCTACTCAAATACATGGCTGACAGTGTCACGGTGGTCAAACTACCTGATTGGTTTATGGATGACATCCACTGGTGGAAAAGGTTCAGTTATGTATTCAATGGTTCTGCCAAAATTCTATGTACCTTTGAGTATCATCCTATCGTAGACACTGACTCGTCACTAACTGGATTTGGCTCATGTTATAATGGTGATTGGTTAGTAGGTGCATGAAAATTACCTGCCTATAATCAGTTGTATAATCGCTTTCCATTACATCATACTGTTGAACCCCCTTGTGAATATGATGAGATGGCTGACATTAACCTACTGGAAGTCTGGCCAGTGGTTGGCGCAGCGCAATGTTGGGGAAATGATTGGTCGGATACAAAAGTTATAGTCAGAACCGACAATACCCAAGTCCAACGCATGATAAATACTGGCAGATCGCGGAGTGTTCGCTGTATGTGGTGGATAAGAGAATTATTTTGGTTATCAGTTGTACATAATTTTCATATTGTTGCTACTCGCGTTAAATCTAAAGACAATATTGTTCCTGACTTTTTGTCGCGCTGTACGGATAAAAGGTGTGCAAAAGGATTGCCTTCATTTCTGATAAATGACTTCTGCTGCAGGGGATGTCTTGACTCACAAACTACAGAACTACCAGTCACAGTGGATGGCTGGATCCACGGAGCGTACTAGGAAGAGCCAATGGAACTCTTATTTGGAATTTTGCATATTATATGGTGTGCTTGTTCCATTCCCTGCTAGTATAGAAGTTGTGTTGTTATATGTTACACACTTGGCTGAGAGATTGCGCTACAGCTCTATTAAACAGTACCTAGGAGGACTTTGGGTGTTGCACAAGGTCCTAGGATATTCACATGTCAACCCTGATACATTTGAACTCTACATCACTATGAGAGGTATTCGAAGGACCCTAGGTGATCATGTAGACCAGGTGCGACCAGCGTCAGTGCAGGACTTAAAGCGTATTTATAAACTATTGGATATGTCATGTTCTGAAGATGTGGCATTTTGGATCACTGTTATCATGTGCTTCAGGGGCTTATTGCGTAAGTCCAATGTTGTTGAACAAGGACTGGCAGTCTGCTTGTCAGATTTGACCTGGAAAGTCTGGGGGGTCTCCGTCAGACTTTGCTGTACAAAGGCTATTTCATTTAAAGAGCGCGTCTTGTTCATACCTTTCACACTCATCAATGACTCAATCTTCTGCCTTCACTATTACCTGACCTTGCTGTTATCTATGTTGAACTACACATCCAGTGACTCACAAGTAGTGTCATACATGAAAAATGGCCAATGGTGTCGTGGCAGTTACTCATGGTACTTGGGCAAATTGCATAAGTTGTGTGCCAAATCAGGCATCGATAAGTTGTCTTCACACTTGTTGCGAAGAGGAGGTGCATCGGCCTTGGCAGATGCAGGTTTCAGTCTATTGGACATCAAAAACATTGGTGATTGGAAATCATTGAGTGTGTTGCATTATTTGACAAAATCCAAACAAGCTCGTATCCATTTTGATCGGCGTATGGTTAGCGCCTTATTCGTGTAATAACTGTTTTTCCTTTCTTCTCCATTCTGTTTGGTGTGTTGGCCTGGTTATGTATGTTTATTGGCCAGGTCCAATAAAATATTCGCCCAAACTAGATTGGAGTTGTCGTACGTCTATTTATATCCCTTCACAGGGGTTTCCTTAGTATAGCTCACATAGCCATTATCAGCTGGGGGCCGCCATTAGACCCCGACGGCACTATGACTAACACCTTCAGCCCCCGACTCCGCAGTATATGCCAGGGATGCCTCCCATTGGTCAATAATACAATAGCCGTGTGCCGTATATCTGTAATATCAAATCCTAAAACTCTGATGTAAATGTCTAAAAGCTCTGATATCATATGAAGAAACTGTAATATCAGGGGGTGGACATTATAACTTGCCATAAACTGAAGCTGTCATTTTAATCCGAAAGATGGCGTGTTGGTCAAGACCTTGTTTTGCCCTTGCTTTGGTGAAGCCTTTGTGCAAGGGGGGTGACCAGTGCTTCAGCGCCATCTTGTGGCAACTGTAACATTCATGTTTGTGTGTATAGCTCAGTATGCCTGAGGAAATACTTCAATTCTGCTATATTAACACATGTGTCAAATATCCTATGATACATTTACATCACATATACTTCACTCTATGTAATGGGTCCAGGTTAGCTGCATTTCAATGTATCAGTATGGAGAAAGCCATCCTGTTTCAGTTGATAATGGAATAGTGAGAAAGATATTTCAATTACCACTAATATGAGCTCAGTGAAGTCATTTCTGGTACATTTCATGTTTGCTTAGTTCCCATGCCACTCACATGATGTCTCCACTGTGTCATACTTTGACCATTTCCTTGCCTTCTAGCTCTGTCAGACATGGTCATACTCTAGTCTGCTACAAGGTGGTGCCTAATTACTGGGCTCTCCTCCTGGCCTTTGTGTTAAGGTGGGTCGCTATTATTGGATTTGAGCCTACTGCGCAGGTCCCTGCATATATAATATTATGTTAACTTTATCAGAATGTGATCATTTTTGGTAGGCACATACCTACATATACCCTTAATATCTACAAAAGATTTTGGGGGATTCTGATCAAAATTGTTCATTTTATGACCATTTTAAATTTAGGAATATTTACATCCAGATTTTTCTCATTGTTTTCTTGAATTCTTTGCCACCTTAGCATTATAGCACTTACAACATTAGTACAATGCTATAAAAGTGGAAGGCTATTCACAGTGAGCGAGGGCATATGATGGAGTGATTTTATGCCAAATATGTGTACACTTTACCCATTATGCAGTGCTTTGAACAGGGATTTTTGTCAGTTTTTTCAATACTTTTTTATTTCAAATGGCCAAAACTCCAAAATTATGCATTGGGACCCCATATCAAAAGTACTTTTATCTAAAGGCAGATTATCTGAACAATATCAAAAAAATGTTTAAGAAAAATCTAGAGGTTGAAAATATGAATTTTATTTGTTTTTGTTATGAAATAATAGAAAGTTTACCCTTCTCTTTTCCGAAAAATGAAAAATTTACCCAGAAACCCATGTTATGGAGTTAAAATCAAAAATTCTTTATAATTAAGGATATCAGACCACTTACCATGCGAGGTTTCATATCTCTGTATTAAATAGTTATGACAGAAAAAAATTCTGATACACAATTTCTCTAATTTCTAGGTGAAGATTAAAATACTTTTATTTTTCAAAAATCTGTAGAAAGAAAAATAGCATGGGACCCCCTACTTTTCTTTTCATATTCTTATTCTAGATGATTTTTTTTGTACCTCTGGGAGAAAAATGGAGAAAATCTAGGATCTTTGATTCAATGGTAGCGACCCACCTTAAACCTGGTGTTAAAGCACCTCCAGGCCCGAGTTCTGTCTTGTTAGTTCCGCCAGTCTATTATATATAATTTAGTTTGCTATGAGGAAGCAGCTTGTACAGAGAATTTGATACAACGAAAAGCATAGTGAAGGTAGGGTGCCGATTTTTTATACTTACTATAACTAATTGAGGCTTCTCTATATGAGTTATAGTAGCCCCTACAGAGAAGCCTATACGACTTCACAAACCATACAAGGGTCTCATTAGTAATTGTCGAATACACCAATTGATGTGATACAAGCCATCTATGTTTTATAGGTATAGAGAACTCTCATACCTAACTAGGCCGAAATACCTGCCTGCTCACAGGCAGGATCCAAGATGTATACAAGTCTATAGTGGCACAAACACATGGCTAGTCTGAACTAAGTACTCACTGTCAGTTCCTGGAAATTGTTCCTCCTATTTACAAACATGTAGTTTTCATGTACATCAGCTTATATTGACTGAAACATGAGATATATCCAATAAATCTGACATGTTTATCTTGAGCTTAGACATCACTACCTCAATGGCCTCCATTGCCAACATGCTAGGGGTGCTACCTGGTGTTAGACTGCTCTTGAAACATAGGGCTAACCAACCAAGAATAGTGTAGTCTTTTTGGCACTAGGTGGCTACACCTGGCTTCAAGATGGCTGACAATGATTTGGAGTTAGGGAGGGAGATTTGAAAATCACCTGGATTATTAATTATCACAAGTATTTCAAGTGCTTTGTGTATTGTGAATCTTTGGATATACATTGAGGGAAGTGTTGGTGGAAGCATTGGACCTGACAGTAAGTACTTCTGTGAGAAATGGCCACTCTGCCAGATTGGCTGACCAAACAGACTACAACAGACACACTTGGTCTCTGAGGTTCCCTCAGAGTGTCTACAGAGTAACCTAACTAGCAGGCCAGCCAAGTATTGGGTATGACTTGGCTGGTAACAGATCCCACTCAATCCAAGGGGGTTAAAAAACAAGTTATCGTTTCAGGCAGTATGGGGAACTGGGAGGTTTAAGTAATGTCCTATGTTCAAGTATAGACACTTTACTTTGTAAATTCACTAACATTAATGCCTGTCAGTTGAATGAAACTGTGCTTCATATCCATTTGTAAAATGTTCCTCTGTCACTGTGTTGAGGTTTCACTATGTGGAGCTGAGATCCAGCTAGCCTTACCCCTTTCCCTATACAGGGGGAGGTAGCACTGCCTCAGACTGGTCTAGTACTGCCTTCACACTTCACTGACCATGAGATAGGGTGGTTAGCAGTGGGCAAACAAGTTCAACCCCCATACCTAGAGGTCACTACTAGTGTGAATCAGGTGTCTCCATCTACCTAAAGTGTTCAGAAATGCAAACAAATATGCACCACAGCACACCACATAGTGCAAAGATGGCCAACTTGGATCCAGGATTTTGATAACTGGGACACCTTTGAGACTACAACAGTTATACAGTTAAGTATATGAAACTATCAGACAAACAAAATAAGGCATTACTTTACATATCAACCCACCTTATTGGTCAAGACTAGGATGCTTATGCCTCAAACTTAATGACTTTCCCAGCTCCCACTGATAGAGTAAGTGAGTAATAGGTGTTTAACGCCATTTTGACAGCTAAGGTCATATTCACAGCGAGAACTACATTTACACAATTTCACAGAGGAAAGTGTCAGTGCCCGTGCATATGTGCACCACACACATCCCGAGGGGATAGGAAAGAGGAGAGACTTTTAAGTGGGCTAGGGAGGCCCGCCCCTCTGATAGAATGGGACACTGGTATCGACTGTACCATACACACTAGGTACAGGGGATGTAGATTGACTATCTCATACCTAGCTGATCCCGTTCTCTCTGTTGATATACGCCGACAGTGAGGGTTTGTTGGGAAACATCAGTGCACTTAGTTTGATACCATATCTGATACAGATAGGACAAAGGACCACGCAATCTTGTGTCAAGTACATCTAGCACGAGACACGGCCTGAGTACGAGGTATATTAGGTCTCTACTACGTCACAGGGTGGTAATGGCGGCGTGGTTCGGTAGTTAGGGATTAGCTATACCATCAGTAGGAACTCCTCAACATATTAGTTTTATTAGAAAGCACATTGTGAGAAAATGTGCTACATAAAATGCCACTATGAATACTAGGTATCGCAAAGGTAAGTGAAATAAATGATCTAACATGAAGGTACTTGCAGATGAGGACCAAGTTCCAACGTGTGTACAATTTTCATGTAACTTGTAAGTGTGGCATAGTCACGTTACCCAAAGGTCAATTTAGTGCATTGCTTTGTTTGCCCACAGAGACCCAAATATAGAAGCAATCAGGAATTGTAACTAACGCTATAAGCAGGAGTTACAGTAAGACCACTTATACGTCACATGATGGTTAGGTGCGGGCAAACATTGGTGGTTAGTCAACTATGCCATAAGTAGGAAAAACTCAAAATATTCAGTTCTATTACATAACACTTTTTCTTTTATTTAAAGACCAGTACCCCTGTGCCTTCTATGTATCTTATTAGTGAATGAATTACATGACCTGATATGTCTTATATGACAGAATAGGATTCCGATTTATTTAAGATAATTACTAATGGGAGACATAGTAAAATACGACTACAGCTCAAATCAATATACATTTGTTTGTTTGCCTTCAGAGGCCCATAAATAGTAATAATTAGTAACTGTATCTAACGCTATTAGATATGACCTGCAGTTATATGCCCTCAATGTATACCTAGCATTAGATACTGGCCATGTGCATGGAGATGGATATTTAAGATACAGCCATTAGTAATAGGAAACAACCTGCATCATTAAAGGATTAAATAGGTTTCTACCTTTTGCACCAGGAGGTATTACCTACCTGAATTCCTCTTCAAGTATTAGTTCATCAGCTTAGTTGGCCCCCACACCAAACTGACAAATGAAACATATGCCATATTGGTGGTTATCCTAGGTCCAGATGGCAGCACAACAGAAGAGGTCTTTTCAGCCCCTCAAGGCTTTGGCGAGGGGTTATAAACTAGCTGATTCAGTAAAGGTAAGGTGCGTAATTTCTCCCTATTTTTGTTTCACAATTGCTTATAAAATCGACGATTTGATAAGAAAGGGGAGGCATGCTTTATTAGGAAAGGATTTCCCTGACTTAAACATTCTGACCTTTAAGACTTGACCTACAGGTATGACCTACTGACCTCATTTGATAGTATTAACCTACAGGTATGATTTACCTTTCTGACCTCATTGATATTAATAACCTTATCTATATGACCTTATCGACTCATATATCCTACTTTTACGACCTTATAAATTGATTTGTAGTACCTTATCCTTATGACTTCATTGACTTGCAAGACCTTATTTTTATTATCTCTATTACATTATCATCATGACCTCATTGACCTGTAATACTGGTTCTCTATGAAGTTATTAATCTGTATGACATTATCTTCATGACATTATAGATCTCTATGTCCCTTTGATTATCTGTATGGCTTCACTAAAGGGGTGCATCCACTGCCGACGGATGGACCATCCATCGGTTTCATCCATAATATTCATCATTGATTTCTATGGAGAAAATGACGGATGAAGGGAGACGGATGGTCCATCCGTCGCAGTGGACGCAGCCCTTAATCTGAATGACTTATGTAAATAGCCCTAATGGACTATCATGACCATGTCTTTATAACTTTATTGGTCTGTATGGCCTTGGTTTCCCTGACCTAATAATGACCTGATGCATTTTACCCTTCTGAGTATATCTATTTATGATGTGGCCTCAGTATAATGAATTCCTTCTCCTAATCCAAGGTTAACCATGACCTTTATGACCAGCTGTCTGCGAGTGCCTTCAAAAATCAGGTCCGTAAGTTGACTGTCCCAAAACAGCAGGGTCTAGCATGGGAGGTCAAAGCTGGTCAGGTGGTCCGATTTGTTGTCGACTATGGTTCACAGGTTAGTATTGGTATACAAAATGTAGATTTGAGTATTTTGTTCTGATTTTGATAGTATCTATAGTTATTTTGACATAATCAGAGTACACTATGTTTTGCCTTGCAGTATGCGTCAATGGCCTTCTTTGATTTTGGGGTGCATCTGAGTTTAGATTTCGATTCTTTCTTGAATGCCTTATTTACCCTGTCATGGAAAATTCACTAGAGCAATGTAATGCATTTTCAGGTTGGAGACTTAAACCTCTGGAACCTCAATGATTTCTCTGAGAGATTCTACACTGGTAAAACCCGGCAAATACATGGCTCACACCTTACCACCTATGATCGCCTCTGGTCCAACTTCCCCTATCTACGTCCCCTGGCTACTGTCACTGCTGATTCTCTCTCAGATTATGGCATTGACCCCGATGGCGGCTCCATCCATGATGTGATTGGCACGCGTTGTGACCCTTACACGAAGAACCTCATTGGGAGCGAAAGCAGCATATATTCTTGCCATGAGAATCTTATTGAGGCGGTGAAGCCATGGGGACTCACTGAAGCGGATGTCCATGATGTGTTCAACATCTTCATGGTGAGTGGCTTCACTCTGGACACACACGAGTACTTCCTGCGGGGCAGTCCGGCAGAAGTTGGAGACTACATTGAGCTGCTCGCAGAGATGGATCTGCTCATGGCACTAAGTGCTTGTCCTCAAGGTGATGTCAGTGTTGCTCTTGGGGATGATAAAGTCACGGATGAGAAGTGCTTCCCATTGGATGTTCTCATTGGGCAGCCAGAGGAGGGACTCATAAAAGAATGGCAGAAGAGCAAAGAGCACAAGGTCTGATATTTGCTATAGTTATAGCACAGAAAGGAAATTATGGATGCCAGCACCAGTTACATGCTGGCAGGAAACTTATAATTATGCTGCCCTGTATTAACCTTGATGTGCTTACTCAACCTCACAATTATGTACCTTAAAGGATTTCTTTTGTAATTGCATACTTCAACAATTTGAAAATAACACTGTGATATGATTAGGGAAATAAAACTCCAATCTGATAATCTGCTCTCTTTTCATTTCTCTTTTATACTTTTGGCCTCAAAGGTCTTATATTAATCAGGTCATTTTAGGTTTGTTTCTATCATGGACAGTCAGCTGATGAGCAAAAGAAATGCTTTTATTTCAAAATATACAGTTTATTAATTAAACACTGTGTTACATCTCTGCATCAAGTGCTCATATCATAAAATCAGATTTAAGCTATCTTTTAGCTTTCTTCACAAGGCAGTAAGTACAATATTAATGGCATTACATTGTTAACAGTGTCATATCTATATTTATCCATCACAGTAACATTTATCTAATCTGATATTCTCTTGTTTATTATCATATTGTAACTAGCCGGGGATATTTTGATTTTCAAATCATATATATTCATGAGTTCCTCTCACCTTCTATTTTATATTATCAGATGTACAAGGAATAATGACTTTCTTGTGCAAAAGGTTAAGTCAAAGGTTCTTTGCTCTCATAGTTCTTGTGGATAATGATTATGTTCCTTGTGGCTTTTATGATGAGCCAGTGGTAACCTAATTAAAGTAAAGGTGCATATCTAATAATCAATAACACAAGGTTTATTCAATACCATAAGCTCATTTAATCTTTTCACTCTAGCTATTAACATGGAGCTGTGGTATTTGATAATATATTTTTCACCATACTCTAACAAGATGCAGATACAAAACTAGATATGGCAGCAAATTGTAGCATTCTTTATAGAGGATAATTATGGTTAGTTCCATCCAAGGCAAGTATATATGTATACATTGCAAAGACACTGGAACTAAAACTCTGAATAATTATCTCAAAATAAAGGCCAAATCCCACAACATGAAAATGGCCATAGAATTTATGCATGCAGTGTTCCTTCGCCGATATTGGAGGGTAACATCGTCTAAGAAGGGCCTATAACGGCTGAGGAGCCTTGCCAAAGTCTTGATTTTTATAGAGTTGAACGTATCAAATATTTTTGATATTTTCTTCAGAAAAGGTAAGAAATCTCTGTGAATTTGTCTTAGGTCATGATTTACCAGCAAAGAGATGTATTTTACAAAGCTTTACTGCACAATAACAGCAATTAAACCAAAATCACAGAGATCCAGCGGTCAAAAACAGCAATAGAATCAAAATCACAGAGATGTACTGCCCAATATTGGCTAGCAGTGGGACTTAGAGTAAGGAGTAGTGGGGTGAGAACCCTTGTGATTTAGGAAATTGAAAAGAGTCCATGACTGCCTATGTCCAGAATCACAGACATTTCAGACCCATTTTTCACATAGTGGGATTTGCCCTTAACATAGTGTACCTTAGTATAAGAAATTACTGCTGTATGTACACTTTGAATATCCAGCCTTCTAAAAAGTGTATATTACCAGTCAGGTACATTGCATTCAACACACATACACACTGATATGAATATCTCAAAGTTCCATACATCCCTTATAAACTCATCTACACTTTCAGTTCCTGCCAAACCTTAAACTGAGTTTTTATCTCATTTACACACACACACACTCACACACATGCTCATATGATTCTCTGATGTATAATATATGTCTATTAATCTAGTTGATATATAAGATTAATGTCTCATCAATTGTAATTCAATCTGTCATAAGTCTTTCATAACAGTAATGTTAATCCTCCTCTCTGAGACACACATTAAAGCACCAATATATACTGAATTAAGTCATCTTTCAAGAGCCCTTTCAAACATGAGTTATACATCATGTTTGTCTCTGTACACACACCATATTTAGTAGGTTGTAATCATACTTATGAGGCATAAATATAATCTTGACAAAGCTTGAAATAAAGTCCAGCTCAACCAATAAAGCTGCCAGTTGATGTCAGCATATTCATATCCACACTGCCTTATATACAATATATCTAACAACCTGAGCAAGAGGTAGCCCTATATCTTGATTAAAGCGCCTTCCAATGAACAGGATAGTACACCCCTTAATTATAAACTGGCACAGCTAATAATACATGTAAGTGAGTGTTATTAGTATAGTGAGTGAGATTTTTCAATTCAACTGAAGACACTCAAATTCAGTTATATCTTGCGTAACTTGGAAAGCTCAAAAGGTGGCTACTTTTCAGTCTATATAGTAACCATAATATGGCATCGGTACAAAAGCACTACACTGTGAAATGACATGGTCTTATCATGATCACAACCCTTGAACCTTGATATGGTCCCTCAACTCAAGAACCTTTTGCTTACATCGGCCATTATCAACAGAAAACTCAGATGTTCCAATAATCACAAACTGCCGGGTTTTTGTCGCACAGAGAATTTCTTGGTTACGCTTGGAATTCCTGAATGTATGCGCCATGATGACAAAATCATTATTTCCAACGATGCCAAACTCCCGCCCTTGCACCTTGAACGAGCCAGCAGTGATTTTCTTTGACATCAGGTTGTAGACATTTTGAATTTCATCCATGTATAGTTTTGAGCCAGGTGATAATACCCACTTTTCTCCATCGAGGCGCACAATGAGGATGCGACTCAGGCCCTGATGATGGTACAGGTCGAGGACGTATGAGTACCATTCTTCCATTCCATTTTGAAGTGCCTAAAATTAAAAAGGTATAGATTAACTGAGGCTTGATAAGGTACTATATCTACTTGTGAAGAAAAGCAATTGGTTTAATTTTCCATGTCCTATATACTGTAAGGCCCGTTTGAGCACCAGATCTTTGAATAAGTCAAAGTCTTGAATAACAAACAGTGGTACAGTTGTATGGAGTTTGAAGAATACACTACAAACCAAGTGTTCAATAAACACCTGTCTTGAACAGGATCCAGAGTAAGTTCTAAGTGAATGGGTGATTATTTAGCGCCTCCCACGCCGCGTAGCGGCGGTACCGCGAAGCGGTACGGGAGTGGGCTATGATGATTGCATTTGCCCCATGTGATGAGGTCTCACAATACAAAATTAATGAATAGAGAAATTGATAATTGTGAAATCTTCTTTATGTCTGCTTTTATGAGACATGTCATCAAACACTGGTATACCGACATTAACGGCAGGAGGCGTTTTTTACGCGGTCACAACAGCATTTCTTGTTATATAAGCCCTATAAATAGACAAGGATGTTAGGTTGAGAGAAATAATCTGAAATGGGGTATTTTAACATAGTCACAAGGTAGGCAAAATGAAAGCCCCTGTACTTACCTCATTACCATAGACCATGTCGTCGAACTCTCCATAACTGACCCTCTTTGATTCCTCTGCCTCTGCAGCCTTAGGTAGTTTAGGTGGCCCTGGTATTCTGTAGAACGTAAATAGATATTTAAGATTCACAGTTATTTCATGTTGATATGCCGAGATACTGACAGCCCATAGCTCTAGCACTCGATCGGCCGTATCGCACACCCCCCGTGCGATAACCCGCGAAAATATCACACGCCGAGGTCATGTGACCATTTAGTGACGTCATAGCTCCAAGATGGCAATGTAAACAGTGCGCACGGGGAGTCATTCTGGTAAATTTGATTCTATTTATCTGATTTAGATGAAAATAACATGAAATAAATGCAAAGGCACACTCGTTGGAGGAATGTCAGGGGGTTATCGCACTTGCCGATCAGGTGCCGCATCGCACTCCACCCTGCGGGCATCGTGCGATACGGCACCTGACCGGCGCGTGCGATAACCCCCGACATTCCTCCAACTCGTGAACCTTTGCTTATTTATTTAATGTGTTACTGCAACACTTTTCAGCTGTAGTGGAATACCAAATGCATGTATTCCATGATATTGATAGCTTGTAAGAAATGTCAGGGGTAGCAATAAGAAGTCATTTTAATGGTCATTTCTTTGGATGAAAGTTATCTACACTCTAGATTCTCATTTCAAGTCTCCAAAGATGCACGTTATTATCAATTCAAGAGAATGTCTAGTTACTATTTCATAGAGGACACATTTCAACTGCTAGAGTGCACATATTATTCACCTCTTTTTTTTGCTAGTATTGTTACATAGATTAAAACTAGATTAAGAAGACATTTTTACCCCTCATCTGTGTAGCACTTGCTGTCAAAGGTCATGAGTGAAGGATTGTGAGATGCTACTGATGTGTTCTCTGTTACCACTGATAAATCACCTTTACTGCCTCCGCGGTCCCTCTTGCGCATTACATAGATTAACGTTCCAATTCCTGAAATAGACAATATCCACTTGTTATAGCTAGTAATTTAGAAGGAAAAACTTTCATCATAGTTAAGCAGGTGAATCACAAACAACAATGATTATGGTGATATAGCTCCCCCTTCAATACTGAAACTAGTTCTGCATAGAACCTACCTGGTAGTTGATGTAACAGATTGATGCATTGGAGAATACACAGAAAACATGCTGCCGCCTAAAACTCCTCAATAAAGACGAGTTTAGGGTAGTCAAGGCCAAATGACGACCTAAACTCGTCATACTGACAATAGAAAGTCGTCATACTGACGACTTAGGTGGTCAGGATGACGACCTAAAGTCGTCAATTTGACAACCTAAAGCTGTAGATTTAGGTATTGTCAACCTGACGACCGAAAGTCGTCTACACTGACTAGTTTAGGGCCTCTCAGGTTTTCAGTATACTAATTAGTGAGATTTGCCAGGAGCCTAAAAAGTTATGTACATCAATCCAAGTCCTATATAGGCTATGGTCTACATTCACTCCAGGAGTGTTCTCTACCAACACGGTTCACTGACTCCCAAATACTGGTGGCCAGTCAGTGCATTATAGTGGTCTAAACATCAGTGGCACCCCAAGATAAGTCAAAAAGATTCCCAACCCAGAATGCACCCATCACTGGTCCGCTCAGGTTGAATAGATCGCATCCTGAGCCAGAATGAGGGATTATATGTTGGTACAAAAAGGGGCACAGTATCATGACTCGTGTCTTACCTATGAGGAGAAAGACTATGCCAAGACCAGCCGGTGGAATAATTGTCAGCATTAGACGGTGATCCGATGACAGGCTATCAAGGAATGACGCCTCAACAGGGGCTGGAAACAGAGCGGTACAATGATTAGTTAGGCTGCAATTATTATTATTAATTGTCATCATCTGTCGCCATGATTGGTCATCAATGGTGACTCCTTTTTGAGTGATAACTCATTCCGTCATCTTTCACCACTGTGTGTTAGACTCACGTGGCATAGCAACTGCTATTCCTGGTGATCTTGTGCTATAACGACGTCGTGTTCCATCTAGCGACATGTGTGAGCCACTTCACACAGGTTGACGAGGACTCATGACAATTTGCTGGGTTTCATAGTTTGACAGAGACTATTTTCTATGTGAACCACAGTCTTATTATGTACTCATCTGCGTAACATAAGTGTAGTTATGTAAAAAGATTGTACAGCTTTTTTACAACAACTACCTCACTCTCATTGATGCCATAAATCAATTAAATTACATGTACATTAACACTTTATACTTTCTGCATTGGATTTCTTGATTTGAAGTCATTCATTAGTGTTTGTAAGTGTGGATACGTTTGTGTGCAGCACTTCTTTTTAAATCAATGACCACTTTTTAATTAGAATTCATGAATTTCAAATTTCGTTTTTGCAGTTTACTGATATCCTGCTTATTACACAATTATATGAAATACTGCAAATAGATGCTGTCCATTATGTATTTCTTTTCTTGATGGTTCTACCGTTTTATGAAAGGCCTCTTGACTATGAAACTAAATGATAGAAACTATGTTACTATACTTACCTTCAGAGTTAGAGACTGTTGAGGAGACTCTTGTAGTAGACCTCTGAACAGGTGGTGGATTTGTCGATTTGGGCACCACTGGTTCCCTAAAAGGGTTCGTTGTTGGAATAAAGGGCGGAATAGTGCGAGGTGTGGGAGGGGGTGTTTGAGGTATTCCTGGTCTTCCACCCCCACAGGTGTAGGTATTAACCTAAGTGGTAAAGATAAAGGCACATTTGTATTACACCTCAAGGCAAACTACATGAGTGCTGTCCTTGAGAATGAACATGAAAGATTTTACATTTTGTTTCATCATTGAATTCTGTAGGATATCTACTCCAATACTAATGAGACAAGGCAAAAAGGTTTCTCAAAAGAATCATGAGCTGATAATTATTTGTAACTTCTAGTGGTAGAATGCTCACTGACATATTTACACAGTAAAAGGTTGGGTAGTTGATAATGATTATCATTGAAATGTCCAATGCAATGCTGTAAGTATTTAGTTCTCTTTACTCACCCCATCTTGACAGGTCTGTCCTGCTGGACAGTTGTTCAGACACTCGTTCTCGTTAATCTCACAATGTATTCCATTAAAACCGGGCGGACACACACATGCGTACTGATTCTCTCCATCAAAGCAGGTCCCACCATTATGACATGTGTTCGGAGGACAATCCTTAACACGTCTGACGTCACATCCAGCAAATGGATTACAACGGCACTCGTAGTGTATGCCACCGAATGAAGACTGACAGTTGTATTCTGGACTAGGACAGATATTGGTGTCACAAGGACCTGTAAAATAAACAAGAAGCACATACTTCAACTGCAGCAATTGGATTTCATCTAATTGGTTGTCCAGTCATATCAATGTTGAAATATTGTTCTCAATTCAATGTTAATTCACATTGACTTTGTCACCATTGAATCAACTCACTGTTGATTTAATGGTGATAAAGATTACGTCACCTTTGAACCGCCTCAGAACTTTCAACATTGAAACCATGTCATATCAACAATGAATAAACATAGGACACATACACTGAATCAGAACTCATGAGTATTATAATAAGTTGAATCAGAGATAATTTGATAATGTTGTTTCAAATTCAGCCATATATAAAATTAGCATCAATCATTGATAGTGTAACCGTCACCATTGGAAAAGTCCAATCCCAACCAGGACTTGAACCCGGGTCCTTTGGGTTCCAAGCGAATGCTCTAACCACTGAGCTATCGAGACGGTGCTTCATCCAAGGTGAGGTATATGTGTGGATCATGGCAGGGTAGGAGAGAGTCAGAGTACAGTGGCTCCACCTGTTTTACCAGAAGAACCTACCCTGCTACAATAGCCAAATATCAAGGTTGATTCAATGCAAGTGTGCCTACTGGGTTGGGCTCGATACTCCACTCTATAATCCCATGCAAACCCTTGGTTGTGCTGGGCTTGTCACTACTTACCAACTGTATATCTGGCTTCACTTATTGTAAGCTCTTGATACAGTCCCATCCCCAAACTAACTCCCTCATAAAATGCCGCAAGCACTCTATAACATAACAAAGATGATGAGTTACTCACGAATGCAGTTATTTTGCTCATCCAGGTATCCGCCATGACAGGAGCAGCGAGTGAATCCTGTTTTGATGTCGCAGTAACACGAACTGCCTCTGGGGCAGGTACAAGCATAACCGAAGTATCGCACCCACTGAGGACCTACATCAGCTGTAAACAGAGAGAAGAAACCAGGGTCAATGTATGTCTTCAATGGAACCTCCTAAGAATTGTAGAGAAAGATAAAATCTTGAATAGAAGGGAGAAAGAAAATGCATCAATTTTAGTTTTGTTCTTTCACTGCTCAGTATTATTGGGTGATGAGGGGCCTATTTCATAAGTACCTTTCATGCCCACTCTGTTGTTGATAGTCTGTGAAGTTATTTCACTCATGAATCATCAGACAATAAAGAAAAGGTTTAGCTTAAGGGTATTTGAGTCAGAGTATAACAAACAAGAAGTACATGAGAGTAGTTTGACAAGGACCTCTGTTTAATTAACAAAGGCTATATTTCCCTATAGACAACATTTAATGCAGACTCCAGGTTTAGGAAATTCCAGATAATGTGATGGGTTCTGGTCTAGGTAACACATCTGTAAAGCTCTAAACACCTCTCATTAAACCGTCCTAGTGGGTCAGGGGTTCATAGGGGGTCATATTAATCAGTTTAGGTCAAAAAATTCTGTTTCAGATTACATAGTCTTCTAGTATATGTAGGTCAGATTTAATTTTTCCCCTCTTTGTATGCATGGCCCTCCAATTTACATGGAAATTCCTGAATAGATTTGGGATGGTGACTTACAGATAATTGATCAATAGCGATACAAGCGAGTTTTTCAATAATGGCCATCCCATTGTTACGTGTGTCTGTGTGTGATAGGGTGCATGAGAATACAGTGATCAAGCCACCGCTTTCACTTTCACATTAACTTCTATACTTTCATGTATAAAACGATGGCTTTTCACTACTATAGTTTCTAGAGTCAGCCCTGTTTTCCTATGTATATGGTTTCGTAATCTGAAGTACACCTATTATCTGACCTTGGCTGAAATTCAGATTTAAACGTTGTAAATGTGTCCATGGAAATTTCAAAGTTTCAACCGATTTGAGTCATGGTTTTCTGCGTTTACTAAATAATTATGAGAGTTTTAGCTGAAGTTTACATCTTTTCCACCTGTGACTTTTAGGACTCTTCAGTGGGTCGTGTCTGTAAGCTATAACAAGTCACATAAACTTCATTATGGTTATTCTGTGGTAGGGGAATCAAAACTAAATGTCCCTGTTAGATCATATGTTTATGGCCTGTAGAATATGAAAGACATGATAGTTTTGAACCCAGGCCCTATGCTTTTAGAACAATTCACTAGGTCCATGACAGTAATAGCACTGTTGTGACATGGTTAATATCTATTACACGGGCAATAGCATGGCTCAATATGTATACAATCAATCATTCATAATTTCCATTTTCAGGTTTTATCATTTTAGATTATGATGTTATATATGACCACATAATTTCAAACTTTACAACTCTGGATGGTTATATAATATCCTTTTATTCTTTCTGTTGTCAGTATATAAGTTGCAACCTGGTTTGGTATACTGAACTACATTTCTAAAGACCTCATATAAGCCACAATCTAACTTTGATAGGACCCTGGCCATCTGATTCCATCACTGTCCGCCCCACCACGTAGATATACAGTAGAGTGCTTTTTATTCTGCAATACAGTTGTAGTTGTTGTAGGTATGAACCTACATACCAGGTTTAGATACTGCTGTAGATAGAGCTGGTTCTACTGCCTACCTACAGGGGTATTTATAGCCCATTTATAATTGTGACTGAGAGTGTTAAGGCCAAATCCCACAACGTGAAAATGGTCGGGAAACCATTGTGGAATAGAATATGTGGGTGCTTAGCCGATATCGGGGTGGTAATATCATCTAGGGAAGATCTATAAAGGCTAAGAATCCCTGTCAAAGTGCTGGTATTTAGGGAGTATAGTACATCAAAAGTTTTTGATATTTTCTTCACAAAGGGCTTGAAATCTCTGTGATAGACTCAAAATCCCTGTGATTTAGAGGAAAAAAACAGCTTCTAGGAAATCAGAAGAGGTGTGTCTTTGATAAATCAGGAGCCAAGTTCCACATACTACAGTCATAATGGAGTTCTGCTTGTGATTTATGCAAGCTACATTTTTTTATGCTATGCAGGAGACTATTGCAAACCACAGAAAATAGTCAGAGACAACTGTGATTTTGATATCAAATACTCTATCTCTGTGAATCATTCTAGCAACTCATCTGTGCAGTTATGAAAATCACAGAGATTCCCATGCTAAGAAGTGCAGTGAGTACCCTTGTGATTTAGGAAATGGGCAAGAGTCCAACATTGCCGTTATCCAGAATCACAGACATTTAAGACCCATTTTTCACGTAGTGGGATTTGGCCTTTAGGTATAAGCTGTGGTATTCATAGGGGACATTTTTGTACAGAAATCTCTAAAGTATAAAGGCCTGTAGAAGCACATTAGGGAAGGAAGTATTTTAAGGAGACTATTATTTCTTTAGACTATTTGGGACGTCCTGTGTGTTATGTTTTATGTACTGATAAACTACCACATCTTGAGGAGGGTCACTATGCAAAAGCCCTGGCAACAGTCAAGCCCTGATAAGCAGACTGTACTATTTACTACCATAAGTCTTGATGTATGAGATTCTGCTGGTTCATTGTCTAACCGTATTATGATGCATGGTAGATTCAGGAGTTGTTTTTATGGTGTGTTCATATAACAAAGCATCCAGTATATATGTCGATCCTTTGCCCTGCAATTTCAATTCCCTGTTTCATGAGAGGCTGGCATCAGAATTAAAGGCCATTGGTCACACCTGGTAGGCTTTACACAGACCAAGCCCAATGTAACATAAGTAACATAATTGTGATCTCAGTCCAAAATGCACCTCAATTACCACCAACAAAAACACTACATAAATTCACACACACTATACGAAGTCTCGATCCCCTCCAAAAACAGAAGCCTTTTCTAGGGGATCAGTCTCCCATGGTAGGCTACATTTAAAGTAAATTGTAACCAGATTATTCACAACAACATGTGAACATTATTACCGATTGCAAGCTGCAAAAGCTTACTGAGAAAATCAGGCCAGAGCTTTAGAACCTTACCCACTATAGGGCCTAAGATTTGCAATATAGAAAGGAAACACCTGAGTGGAAAGGGGTCTGTCCTTAGCACGGAAATCTCTCATATATTTTACAAAGACAGATGATTTATCTGTAGGTGAGAATGGCCACCAATGTCCAAAAACATGGGGTCTTTAAAGTAATTAACATGAAATAAACAAAGCAAAACCTGGCCTATTTAGCCATAACTGACAGTATACCAGGGCTGACAATCAAATTAAACTCTCCTAGCCATCAGAGAGACTATTGGTCATAAAGATTCGGGATATGATGTAGGGTGTAACAGTGTCTGACGTGAGCAGCTATTACTGCCAAATGCCTTGAGCATTGTCAAAATATGACACATGAAGGAATACAAGGACCTGATGGTCTAGTCTCCACTGCAGGTCAACCCAAATCAGTCCGCCATTCACAGATATTATACTGGGGATGCACTACTTACCGTTACCACACTCTAAAAAATAACTGTTGAATCTCAAAGGTACCCTCATAAAACTGAATGGTAAATTACCATAGTTCTAATGCAGTGAAGCAGTGTAGTCTTTCGCATGAAGCCCAAGATGCCAAAAAAATCTCTAAAACTAACAATGAAAGTCTTGTTCCAAAGTTGCCGGACAACTGTTGTTAATTTTGGTAGAATTTTTACAGTGCAGATGTTTTACAGTACAGATCACCTACCATTGCTTATGTATACACCCTGTACAACATATGTATTCCTCCTATGTTTAGCCATACACAAGGCTTTTGTCATACTTCTGGCACAGGGGACCATGGTTAATTAGCACAGCAGCCCCTTGGCAAATGGCAGTCTTCCCTGGACCTTTTCCATGCCTTATATCTGTGCTATAGGGTGTGACTAATACACCTGGTGTTGGTGGTAGTTTGGGTGATAACCTTATGGGTATCATGATGTATACCTTCATCCAGAATATTTCTGGTGCCAATTTATGCAAACATCTGTATTTAATGTATGCACTCTTTGCCAAATCCCATCGGACATTGGCTTTTGCCGTCTGAATGGCTCCCGGGCCGACAGAAATTGACAGACTGCCAGATCAAATGTCTGACTGTCATCAACAGAACTTGGGCTACATGACATTTTTTACAGCATTCAAATCAGACCATTATTATGTTTTTTACAGTGTAAAAGAAAAAGCATTAACATATTATGATTTTTCTCTCAAAGTTTCATGAACCTTAATGGATTTCATGATAGAAATAGAATGTATATCCCTGCTTTATAATATTTCTTTATTCCCAGAAAATGTCCTTAGATACTTGATATGAGAAAGTTCCTGAGAAAGTTCAACCGGGCCTGCAGAATTAGAAATCTGCATGACACAATGTCCTGTATGGTGAAAAACCTTTCGCAAAGACTGATGTATGTATACACATATTTGCCCTTCAATACTAGGTCTTCCCTAAGTGAAAGTACATTTAATTTAATTCGGATATATTTGAAATGACTTATAGTTAAACATTACTACAGTTGCCACTCCCCTGTGGAATACTGCACTAGAACAAAGGAATACATTTTGATTAATATTCTGTTGTTAAGTGGTGTTATCTATCTGTTAACACAGCTATTATAACAAAGAAGTTGGAATGTGTACAGAATGTATCAGCATCATCTGAGCAGTTCAACTAGTTTCATGTTATCTCGTATAACCTCAGACATACGCTATTCTGTAGAGTACTCTGAAGTTCAAAGTACAAATCAAAATTAAAGAAGAGATATATAGGTAACAGGAAGACATGGCTGGGGAAGGACCTGCCTGAAAGGCCCAGAGGTTGGTCATTGTTACTTTGTGAGATTTACTGCTTTAAAACCGACACCTGAACAGCTATAGCTAGATATCCTTAAGGCCAAATTCCACAATGCGAAAATGGTCAGAAAATCCTTGAGATTTAGGAACTGTGGTTGCCGATATTGGGGTGGTAATAGCGTCTAAGGAAGGCCTATAACGGCTAAGAATCCTTGCCAAAGTGCTGTTATTTGGGGAGTAAAATACATCAAAAGTTTTTGATATTTTCTTCACAAACGGCTGGAAATCTCTGTGATAGACTCAAAATCCCTGTGATTTAGAGGAAAACAAGAGTTTCTAGAAAATCACAAGAGGTGTGTCTTTGAAAAATCATGAGCCAAGTTCCACATACTACAGTTATAAGAGGGTTCTGCTTGTGATTTATGCGAGCTACATTTGTTTTGCCCAGTTTATTTATAGATATCAGATGAGTACAACCATAGCCATAGCTACAGGTCTGGACAATTACCAAGAAGTTACCTTTGAGACTGTATAGAAACAACTGTGATTTTGATATCAAATATCCTATTTCTGTTAATCAAAATAGCAATTCATCTGTACAGTAATCAAAATCACAGAGATTGCCGTCCTAAAATCAGCTATAGTGGGATTTGGAGTAGGAAGAAGTGGGGTGAGAACCCATGTGATTTAGGAACTTGGCAAGAGTTCAAGGTTGCCGATATCCAGAATCACAGACCTGTTAGACCCATTTTTCACGTAGTGGGATTTGGCCTTTAGGCAGGGAGGGGCGGGGACCCCTCATGTTAGACGCTAAACAAATAAGAGTGTCAGACTTTCTCCCATGATGATTCCCCCTATATTCATTTAGACCTACCGTAATCTCCCGCGTAGAAGGCGCGTCTTATACGCGAATCAGGTCGTGACTGGGTCTTATATGCGGGAGGGTAATTGCCTTGAGTTGGGGGTGCGCCTTATACGCGGGTTTTTCCAACATCTCATTTGGGAAAATGCGCTGATGACAGCTTGAACTCATATAGCCAGCACCGCGGCAGAGCGGTCACTGTAGATTTGCTCGCCGTTTTTTTAAACCGACCGTGTGCCGATGACAGCTTGAACTCATATAGCCAGCAATTCGGTAGCCCGGTCGCTGTAGATTTGCTCGGCGGGTGTGACACCGACCGTCACACCGTGTGCCGATGACAGCTTGAACTCATATAGCCAGCACCGCGGCAGACCGGGAGGTGTCGACGGGCGCTCGGCGGGTTTGACGCTGACCGTGTGCCGATGACAGCTTGAACTCATAGCGCCAAGCGCAGCCCGGTCGGTGTAGATTTGCTCGGCGGGTTTGACGCCGACCGTGTGCCGATGACAGCTTGAACTCATAGCGCCAGCACCGCGGCAGACCGGTCGCTGTAGATTTGCTCGGCGGGCAAAACGCCGACCGTGTGCCGATGACAGCTTGAACTCATATAGCCAAAACCGCGGCAGACCAGTTGCTGTAGAATAGGGGGTGGGGAGGGGGGGTGGGGAGGGGGGGCGCCTTCTACGCGAAACAGCCCCCTGTGAGTTGGGGGGGCGCCTTATACGCGGGTTTTTCCGGAAATCGATCCAGAAGAGGTACGTGCGCCTTCTACGTGAAAAGGCCTTCTCTGAGTTGGGGGGGCGCCTTCTACGCGAGCTGCGCCTTCTACGCGGGAGATTACGGTACTTCATGAAGAAGCTTACATTTATATATTCATAAGGCCAAATCCCACAACGCAAAAATAGCCAGAAAATCCTTGTGATATACGATATGTGGTTACTTAGCCGATATTGGGGTGGTAATATTGTCTAAGAAAGTCCTATAATGGCTAAGAATCCTTGCCAAAGTGTTGTTATTTCATATATATATATATATATATATATATATATATATATGGTACTATATACACTCGTGTATATTTATATAATTAGCCGCGGACGGTTAGGGACTACTTGCAGCGCGTAAGGATACCAATGATGTCATAGTATGACGTCACAGTCAACATACCACTGGTATAAAAGGGGGTGGTTTCAAAGTAACCGTCAATTGGCTCGTATTCACCTGTGCAGGTAACACCACGCTGGGTGTTCCCTGGAAATTTAAATTTTAATCGTTGTTTAAGGTCTTTTGGACCTCATTTTTTACTCAGAAATGGGTAGGAAGTCTACGAGAAATACCAAGACTAAGGTATCAGCGAAAAAATCGGCCAAATCGGCGAAAACTTCGCCTGAATCGGCCAATTCAGGATTAGCGAGCGATTTGGATTCGTCCAGCACATCACTTGATTTGGATAATCCAGTCGTTGACCAGACGAGGAATAAGAGACTGGAGAAGTTGGAAGACGAATTGGCGGATATCAAGTCTTTACTACGAGAGGTGGTTAACGGAGGGGACCGTAAAGATGGGATATATGGTACTTCAAGTGGTTCGGGCAAGCCACGTGCGTATGTTGATAAACAAGAGATGACGTCACGTCGCCAGGGACGCGGGCCGGTAGTCAAGGAGACAAGACAACAGTCGCCATGCTTTCCGCCAGCGCAAGACGAGGACGAGTGGGTTAAGGTTGCTCGGCGGGGTCGTCACCGGTCTAGATCGTCATTTACAGCTCGTCAATGCAGCCGCAGCTATTCACGTTCATCGTCAATGGATTCGTCTATGTCTGGTTGTCATCGTCATACCAAAATCGGTGAGTTTGACCAAGAGAATTATGTAGAAAAGAAGGATAAGATAGACTCGATTGAGAAGCTTATTCTAGTCAACCTGAAGTTCGCCCTAAAGTATCATAGAAAGGGCGCTGATATTGAAGGGATGCTGAGGCATTTGCAAGTTTTGGTTGAGAAATCTGGCACTAAGATATATACTGTACCAGCCCTTACTGCATATGACAAGTCTGTAAGATCCAGGGCTAACGAGAATGGTATCTATGCTTTCAATGTCATTGAAAATTCAGATATTTTAAGATATTTGTCATATGATGGCACTGTACAGGCCCAGAAGGCTTATTCCACTAGTCAAAAATTCTGGGAAATTTAAAGTATCTACAAATTCATGTTATGCCTTTAACAGGGCTGAGGGATGCACTAGGGATCCCTGCAAATATAGACATGTATGTAGCTCATGTACCAAATCAGGCCACAGTAGAGTGGACTGTCAAGTAAACAAATCTGACTAGGATTGTACAGGTGGCCAGGTTCCTATATGTGATAGTGTGTCGATGCCAAAATCGTGTATAGTAGGTTTGGTAGATCCTGGTTCGCCTCCACCCGTTGCTCCAGCTTGGGGTGTTGGTTTAGATAGTACTGGAGTGGTAGAATTTGTCCCCCCTAGTGATATCGGTGTGGCAAATTTACAAAGGGAATGTGAAAATGATATTAATATTAAGGCTGACTCTGTCGGTCTGGATGTACCATATAGTGGCCCAGTACAGGGCGATGTTAAACCACTGTTTACGGTTGCTATTAATAATTTACCTAGCATCGAAGTGTATGATAGCTGTATAAATGGTGTGTGCGATTGTGTACATTATGTTCATGGTAAAAGATCTCAATTATTACCTTGCAGAGTGGCTCCTTTCTTAACCCAAAAAGGAGTTATTAATATAGATAATAAAGAGGCATTATTCTTATGGCAAGGTTTTGTTGAGGGGTTCAGGATAGTTGATCCTGAATGCAATACTTCTTATGATTGCAGAAATTATAAGTCCATTCTTGAGGGAAACTTCTATAATGAATTTTGTAGCATATTGCGAGAGGAGTTAGAGGCGGGTCTAGTGTCAAAGGTTGAAGACAAACCACAGTGCATTCACTCTCTTGGTGGTGTTGAGAAGTCTAATGGTAGTTTAAGGCCGATAACGGATTGCAGCATGCCTGAAAAAGTTTCTATTAATAACTATATGAATGAGACCAGTTCTGCTTTCTCTTACAATAACATTGGTACGGTCACAGCTCAGTTGGATAGAAATAACTTTATGAGCGTGGTAGATCTAAAATCTGCCTATAGAACTATTAATGTTTATGGCCCCCATACTAGTATGCAGGGCTTTAGGTGGGATTTGGGTCAAGGTGAGAGTTTTTATGTGAGTAACAGGTTGACCTTTGGACTTAAATGTGCCCCGTATATATTCAATAGAATATCTGATTTTATTGTGGAGGTGGCCAAGAGCTATGGCGTAGGAAAACTGGTTAATTATCTAGATGACTTTATCGTAATTGCTGATACCTATGGTGAATGTCTACGTCAAAGAAATATCCTCGTTGATTGCATGCAACATATGGGGTTTGTGGTATCGAGGGAAAAAGTAACGGAACCTTCACAAACTTGTAAATTTCTTGGTATTAATATAGACTCTGTTAATCTGGAGCTATCCTTACCAGAGGAAAAGGTGACTAAAATGAGAAGTATTTTGATAGAGAATGTTAACAAGAAATTTATTTCAAAGAAGAACCTGGAGAGGATTGGAGGTTAACTGTCTTTTTGCTCACAGGTGGTTAAGGGTGGTAGAACGTTCAGCAGGAGAGTCTTTGATTTGTGTGCGCGAGCTAAGCCTAGGGGCTATATAAGGATTTCTGAATGTACCAAACGTGACCTTCAGTGGTGGTTGAATTTTTGTGATACTTTTAACTGTAAAAGTTTAATCCTTAACGACTTGGTTAATATGCCAATGTACTCTGACTCCTCTGTTAGGGGCTTTGGAGCATGGATGGGTGATGATTTTCTCTATGGTGACTGGACTTCATATGATAGGTTCAATCTAGGTACAGGCCATTTTGCTTCTCCCCCAACTTTGGATAGGTTTAAAGACCATCATAGAAATATAAATGTATATGAGTTATATCCGGTCATGGTTGGTTTGAAGCGTTGGATTTCAAGTTGTAAAAATAAAAGAATACACTGTATTACTGATAATATGCAAGTTCTAGCTATGATTGATACTGGTAGGTCCAGGAATAAGTTATGTATGGAATGGTTAAGAGAGATCTTCTGGCTTTGCTTCATTAACAATGTGGAGGTAAATGCAACCTATATTAAGTCAGAGGACAATGTCCTGGCCGACCAACTATCTAGACTTGCTTACAAGGGTATTCCGAGCAAAAGTATAACCTCTCTCCATGAAAATAATATGTGTTGCTTTAATTCCAGAGTGGGAGAGATTACTAAACAGAAAAAGGTTACTTTTAGCCCAGAGTGTGTCTGGAAATACAAGGAGGGCAAGGAACCAACAACTTAAAAGGTATAAGAAATTTTGTAAAGAATTTTGTTTACAAACCTTTCCTTGTTCTCCCTCCCAGGGTTCTATATATGCTGTGTATTTATCAGATTTTATGAAGCCATCATCTGTAAGAAATTACTTGTCTGCGGTCTGGTATTTTCAAAAACTTAAGGGTTTCCCTGATTATAGTAGTAACTTCATGTTAAAAAAGACCCTAGAGGGCATTGACAGGTTTTCCACCTGTTCGACTAAAGAAATTTATTCTTTAACTCCAAAGGACATGTTGAGGTTAAGGTCAAATTTGGATCTAACCAACAGAGCAGACTGGAAATTTTGGATGGCAATTTTAACTTGCTATAGGGGTGTTCTACGAGTGGGGCATGTGGTCAGGTCTCCACACTCCTTAAAGGTTGGTGATATTATTTTTCACCAGGATTATCTGTCTATGTGTATCAGAACTTCAAAAACGGATCAACTTGGTAAAAATTCTTTTACTATTTATTTGTCAAAGGATGTTAAATCCTCGTTATGTCCTTACCAAGGTCTTAAAAAATTGTGCATGGGTAGGAGCAGGAATGAGTATGTGTTTAAGCCTCTGCTGTATCAATATGTCAACTCTAGGCTAAAGTCTTTGTCAATTCAAGCTGGTATCGAAGGCCATGTTTCTACCCATTCCTTAAGGCACGGTGGTGCTACTTTATTAAAGGATGCTGGACTCAGTATAGAGTCTATCAAAAAGAGAGTAAATTGGAAATCCAACTCTGTGTTTAATTATCTTCATAATTACAGGGATGAGCTGTTAGTGTTGGACAAAATATGTCAATCTCATTTGCAATGCTGATTGATATGTGTTTTCACATGTGTTTGGCGTGTTTTTGTGTGTTTTTGGCATGTATGGTGCTGATAGCCCCAAGGTCAGTAACCCACCAAACTCATGTGTTCTGTTAGATCATTAATACATGTATATATTTATTAGTATCTATTTATTACCGGTATACCCTGTTAACTATTATTATCTTATCTATTTATTACCGGTATATTTATTCCCTGGTAGCGAGATAACTTATATATATATATATATATATATATATATATATATATATATATATATATATATATATATATCAAAGAGCGTATGTATGTGAACATAATCATAGACAGCTTTCCCTTGAGGGCTCTTTTCTTCTCAGATTTGTCCAGAAGAAAAGTACCAGTACGTTTTTATGTGTTATATATATATATATATATATATATATATATATATATATATATATATATATATATATATATCAACAGCAAAGCTGCAGGTGTCAGGACAACGCCCGAGGATGCCTCACACAACTTGACGTTCTAAGTTCTTTTAGTTTTTAAATCTAGCTAGCTACCTTGCAGCCTGATACCTTTGGCCCAACTGCATGCTATGGTCTGCATTTGAATAATTTACCTGAATAGTGCGCTAGTGTGATAGGAGTGAGATTGATGTAGATAACTTGATTCTAATTTTCAGACTTCCCTACCCCAATTTAAACTATGTGAACTGAAAGGGCATTGTTAGTGATGAAAGGCTCCTAGGATATCACCAATTCACTAACGACCAAGTGTACATTATACGGTTGTTGTTTTTTTGTGTGTGTTTTTGTTGTTTCTGGTGGTGGTGGTGGTTCAAACAATGTCAGATACTAGTTACTAGCCTCCTGAAAAAGTCATGCATTATGAAAAGAAAACATCAGTAAATATCTTATATCTGATAACGTTGTCCATCTACTGGTTTGGTGGCTTTGCTGTCTTTCTTAGTTTTCTTCAATATATTCCCAAGGTCAGAGACACAGCTTTTAAACAAACTCTCTTGCAAAAGGGGAATTGCTCAGTGGAATACTTGAGATCCGATTGTATTTCATGAGCGATGTGCCTTCTTATTCAATTGTTGGTAGATGTATTTGCAATATGCAAAGTTCTCTTGATGAGTTACTGTAACATTTTTAAATTATATGATATTTGATTTTGACACACTGTAAAAAAATGTCATAATAACAGTGGAATCCTTGTCCCAAAGTTGCTAGAGATCCGTCATTATTTTCACAGAGATTCCTTGTACCATCATACAGCCACCTGGGGTTTCTTGTAAAAACTACACTGGTTCACTGCAATACAATTATGGTGGTTCACTCCTCAGTTTTACAAGGATCCCTGGTAGATTCAACACTTGTTTTTTTACATACAAATGGGCTGTAACACCAAAAGGAGACAAATTATAATGCAAAGATGAAGTAAGATATTGATGATGGGGGTTTCACTTTCAGTTCCATACTTTATCAGTCTAACCCCCCTCCCTACCCCCCCCCCCCACACACACACACCCCTGACCCCTTCACTTTGGGCCTCACTTTCTACCTGGCTAAGTTCCACTGTGGAGCCTGCGTCCCAGCCTGGTGTCTGAGGACAGGGGGCGGGGGATGTATATTGTCTCTTAATGTGGGACAGGCCTATTACCTAGTTATCACAATTCCTTTAAATGCCGCTAATACAGGAGTGCATTTTGCCCAATGGTGCATCAAGCCGACCCATTCGGCATGGTATGCACCCTGTAGGGTCGGCATGAATAGTGGAGGCTCCACTACACGATTTTCCCAGAGAATTGCAGCTATTCTCATGAAAGGAGACACAAACATAGCTTATATGGTGATATTTGTTATTCTTTCAGTGTAGAAATTGAATGTTGACAGAGCCATTTGTTTATGTGGGGAAGGGTTTGTGGGTGATGTTTTTGTTGACAAAAGATGGTTTTGTTTACTGAATCCAGTTGGTCTAATGTAAATATTGCAGACTCTAATGAGTCTCTGCAATTAAATATCAGACATGTTTGATTTTTACAGGACAAGTCCCTGCGATCTGTGTGACTGCTGTGTTGTTATTTATATTCTGCAGTGTTGATGTTATTATATTGAACTCCCACTCAATCACAGAGACAGGGCTTTATGTATGCACTATTACCTTTAAAGGGTTAACAGGGGATATAAGGACAATGTTATGATTACCAAGCTCCTAATTTCGTTACCGATCAGTGCATAAGATGGACCAGTCTCTATGCCCCACATCTCGAATTTTCTCCAGAGGCAAGGCGGTATAATATATACCCTCTCTCCATTCCCCTTTGGCTTTTTTTGTTGCAGTTCTCTAGTCTATTACCTCATTCATTTTATCCTTTTCTCCCGGGAGTAGAGAGCTGTCCATAAGTACACCTCTCCATCCCTTGTATCCACTAATAGTCGAAAACATTATAATTACTGCTATTTCGACCTGGTTATTTATGTTTCCTTTTTCCTGGTCCCCGTTGATATGCTGCCAATATACGGCACGATGCTATAGGGGCCATTTGGAGGTGGAGCAGGACCTAGGCCTATAGACTAAAGAGAAGAAGTACATACCAAAAACGTCTTAAGTTTGGACAAGTTGTAAAAATAGACAGAATTGGTAGTTTAATGCCAGGTCTGTTGTCAACAAAAGTCGTGATTTGAGTGCAACCGAAATGCATTGACGCGACTGAAGAGATTTGAACTCAGCAATAATATAACCGATACATATAACAATTTGAGATGATCATCTAAACCAAATATATAAAAAAGAAAATTGGAGAAAATACTGTGCACATCTTGGGTTAGGGCCCTGTGGAGAGTAAATCGGATTTATAATAGTATAAATCCCAGTGTTTCCGCTGTAACAAAAGACCTTCTTCCCACCTCCTGTGGGCTGATATATTTTGTACGTCTGGTATCCTATACATAAGGTACCCAATGGGTGTCTTTTCACAAGTTTGAAACTGTGTACCACTGATGTATCATTTCCTCACCCTAGCATATTACGTTTAATCAGTGTTTTAAATTGTTTGCACAAGAAGATTTGCATTTCTTAAAAGACTTTTTTATACTCTGAAAAAAAAACTGAAACGTCCGTAAAACTGGAAATTTTATCATTTTGCTTTAAACTAAAAGAAAATGTTTGGGAAAGACCTGAATTTAATAGATGCTTAGCTAGCTTGTGCTGGCTGCATTGTGTCATCATTGGAGGTGCCATTATCCTGAAGTCACGGGTTAGTACACGTGAGCGGAGTAAAATGATGAAAAAATTTAGTGGAACTGATATGGAGGAAGTTGGGTACCTGCCAAAACAAGTATAAAGTGGTATCTACCCTGCCAACAGGAAGGAGACATGTGTGAGGATAGTAGGGCCTATATTATACACCTAGGGGGTGAAGGCTGAGGGCAAAAATTGTACTTTCCTCATGGACACACGACAGGGGTTGAGTACTAGCCAATCTATGGGACTTCCCCAGCATAAAGGTTTACACGAAAAGACACAGATATCCCACTGGTCCCTGGGAATTGAGACAAGTGCTCAATGGGAAATGCATATAGGACATGGGTTACAATCAACATTCAGAATTCCTAAAAAGTGATATTTCTAAAAGGCATGGATACATACATTCCAGGGCACATTATTTCCAGAGTACATATGATAGTGAGGTGTAAGGTCCATTTTGATAGACTGTGTGTTTATTATATTTGTCTGGCAAATGTAATATGCGTAACAATATCTGAGTTATGTTTATTTTTTCAATATTTTTTTCCAGAACCTCTAGCAATCAAGTAATTAATGAACCGGTTATCGGAACAAAAGTGAATGGATTAACCCTGAAATCCCTGAACTAAAATAGGAACAAAAGTGTATGAAAATAACATAATGATAGTGAGTGGGAAAGTTGTGTGAACGAAAGCATCCCACCACTTGTTGATCAAAAATCCCACCTGTTTTTTATACAATATTACCCGAGTCTTTGACACTCTGGAACCTGTTGGATGTCATATTGGTTTCCTGAGACTCAGAGAGTGTGTCATTGAGTATATAGACACAGTCAGTAATGGAAGACGCTGAATTCCTGACTACCCTAGGCGAGACCTTGCACTCAGATATTCCTTTATTTGATGTAAATACACCTGATGCATTGACCTAGTTGTCTTAGAATGTATTTGTACAGGATCTCACTGATTTAACTGTTAAATCATTAGTCTCCCTGCCTTAGTAGCGGCTTAACTACTGATGATATCCCACCAACTCTCTCCTCTTCAATTCTATTCAACCAACATAAGTGCCAATAAGCATAATCAAAGACTATTAAGGGTACACATAGTAGATCAACCTGCTACCAGTACCACTGTCTTATTGAAAACCACATATTGATCCCACCTAGCGTTACATTCTATTACTTATATCATCCCCTGACTCCAAATCCCCTACATACCAATTCACAGGACCAAATCACTCTCCCATACTCCCAATAATTACCCCAACAATACACAAGCAAGACACAAGTTTTTCCCATGCAGACATCTTCTAATTCCCTCAAATATTGATTTTCTATCTCAGCTCCTATTTCATTACCAGACCATTTCATTGCCTCTTCTAAGACCGTCCCTTCTTCTGCCCCCCTCCCCGCCACCACCCTCCCCCCTTCCCTACCCAAACCACTGGGGACGTCCCTAAGACAGTGCTGTAGGCGACTATTTGACAGACAAACATGGTCATTTTTATATAACCATGACAGTTTTTTTTTGTTCAGCTACGGGTAGATATGTTTGTTCAAGGGCGGCCATGTTGAAATTCAGATTAGTGTTGACGTAGTGGGAGGTTACTTGGTACAGGTGGAAGCAGTGTGGAGATGTGGAACATTTAGAGAATCTATATTGAATTATGGGTACGGTTTCATCCAGTCATCTCTACTGTGATATTCAATTTGACTTTTCTGCAGCTTTATAATTCTATATCCTGAAGACTGAAGTGGGGGTATAACTGATTGTATACATGTGGAAATACAGGTCTCTTGTGTCCCCATTCGTCATAGATATGTCCTCTCAACCTCCCCCAGAGAATAGATTATATCAAATTGGACTGTGATGAAAAACTTTTTAGACCTCTTTCTAGATATCAGACCATTGATATTTGGCCCCCTACATCTTGAATGTGATGCATAATTAGTAATAGGCGTCATATGTTGCACAATTAGTATGCATGATTCCAGCAGCTTGAGTGCCAATTTATTTTCCTGTTCCTGTGCCATAATGTGGAAATACTTTCACACTACACGCATCGTTTACTTATCCATAATTACCGTGGTGCCTCCATATGTACCCCGTCCCCATTACAATATACAGAATCAAAGAGACATCAGCCACTATCTGCTCAATGTTAAAGACAGAGCTATATGATTAAATTGAGGCATCCTGCAAAGAAACAGGCTAACAAATGCAGTAACACAGCTTGGACAGGGCAATTTGTTTCAAGGTGGTGAAAAAAGATGGTTCAAAACCTCGTTTCACCTTTTCACTTCATTTTTTTACTCTTGATATTCCGATCTAGAATTGGCCAAAAGTGAGGTGGGTATATATGTGACTCCCTGCCACCCTTCAAGCGTCCAGGACTGCATGTCCTTGTCGTAGCTAGATAGAAAAGCATTGACAGAAAATAGATAAGGAGATTTGGTTGGTCTTTTTGGAGGTTTTGGTTGCTGCCAAGGTGTCCCTATCATTGCATGTAAGAATTTCCCTTTCAAGTGGGGTTTACCCCCTACCCCTTCTCCTTGGGAACCTGGCATGAATGGCTCAGTATTTGGCCAAACTTCAAAAGGTATGGTGAACAAGGAGGTAAATGAGTGTGGAGACCGCTGATCATCTCACGATTCTGGCCTCTACAGTGCCTTTTTGGTCATAACCCTGTTCCGTTATAGGGGTTTAACCGCACTCTGAGACCTTTTATTCTTCTCCAAGAGGCTGCTGGTTTCAACCTGGACATGTTAATAAATTGAAGAAGTATACAAAGTCAACTACGCCATTCATTTCCTGGTAAAACCGTTTAAGGTTCAACGGGGAATCGATCCCCGGCCTCTGTGGCAGGAGACGAGCTCGCTGTCCACTATACCAAGCCGACCGGTGGTAGAAACCAATGCCCATAGAGGATTTGAAAAAGTTTTCTGACATACCTGATGTTTATAGACCTCGTTATCATAGAATCCAAGCATGTCAAGCCCTGTACCTCTAGCACCACCAAATATACAATCTCTAGTTGGTGTTCGCCTATATTTTGTATCCATTTTCTTCAAAATAAATGAGAATCCAATGATTTTACATAACTCCAACGCACACGGCCATTTCGTCTTGTTGACGAAGCGGGGAGGTGCCCGGATGTAAGAACTAGGTCAACTAGGCGTCGAACAAGGAATGGCCAACACGTATCGCTATGGAAAAAACAATAGATTCTCATTTATTTATAAGAAAATGGAGACAAAATGTAGGCGAACACCAACTAGAGATCGCATATTTGGCGGTGCTAAAAGTACAGGACTTGACATGCTTGGATTATAGCCGAAAAATGTGTGTAAAGGTGGAGGTATGTCGGGCAGAACGACAACATGGCCACGAAGGCTTGGCAAACCATGCGGATCGCATGCACTTACAAAATGTCTTCTCCTGGATTAATTCTGGGGTTATAAGGTAAGAAATTAATACATAATGGATGAGTAAGTGCGACAAACGCATTAATGCATTGATATTTCAAGCAAACCTCACCTCGTCCTAGAATATCAATAGATTAATAGCTTAATAACTCTGTCTGAAGTATATATAGCACTGTCCGTGGTCAGTCAGTGTGGATGGCCATCTTGTCCATCTACACAGGTGATCTAGGGTTGCTTATGATTCTTACTGAATCCACTGTTGCTGGTTCCTGCAGAGCTTAGTCAATTGTCATTGCCCCAGAACCATTGCAACAGGAGCCTTTGAGAACCACAAAAGTACCAACTAGTGCTGCACCACTGTCCTACTTTTGAGGTTCAAATGTGTTTTTACTGGTGCTTTACTTGACCTGCTATTTCCCTATATCTTACTATGAGGGGTAACAGGCCAGAGGTCATATGTACTGGTATCCAAGCATGTCATACCGTTTTTGTATGAGGCCATATAAGTGGGAAAAAGGTTTTTAGACGTGTACAAAGAACCCGTGTGCAGCCCACGCATTTCTATTATATATGTGTATAGATTGTAATAACATAAAAATTCATATAGCTGAGTGCATGCACGAGGCTGTAGGTAGTGCTTTGCATATATTTGTTCTGAATTTGTATCTTTAAATTGATGCATATATGCCATGACAAATGCATCAGCTTAGGGTCCATCCTGGGATAGGGTACATACATGAATGTGCAGGGATACAGGTGCTTGACTGTTACACATTACTAAAATACCCATGACTGATCTGGATAAGGAATCTTGTATGTCAAGATACACTTGTACTATTTCCTACATAATCCAAAAATCTAAAAATTGAAGTATCTTTCAGACAGACACTGGGTTAATAAGTCAATACTTACAGATAGTCACTTCTACTAAACCTGCATTTGAGTTTAGAGAAACTACATCTACATGGCACCCATGGCCATAGTTATTAAAACATGATATTATTATGTTTGTAGAAGTTATGAAAATGCCTGAAATCTAGCCTTGGCAGCTATAGCATAGAATGCTGGGTATGGGGTAACATCTTTGTACAGTCTATGTAGTGTTTACACAGGGGTGACAGAGTTAGGTGTTGGGCGGTGTCCTGTAGGTATACCTGTGTCCCACCTTATGACTCACTGCCTCTGTATAATACTATATTATCACCCACAATATTCAGAACTGAACCATTATGTACTCATTTAATTGTAGATAAATAGGGATGACGATGGTTTTCTGGAAAGGTTTTCAACATGTGGGGAGGGACGTAAAGTACCAGAGGAACTGATGAGTCACATTCCATACACCAAATGTCTGCTTGTCCCTGGTGTAGATTCCTGTAGGGAGAAATGAAAATTGCACGCACTCAAAAGGACATTTACTTAGAATTGAGCAATTTGGGAACTACAGAGTAGATGAATAATTAGACAGCCGTCCACTACCAGCTTGTGAGAGCCTTCTTTTGATGGTGAATCTTATTGAAGAAGAAGCATGGAATCAATTCAAATTGCTTTGGACCGATTCATGCAGCAAACAATCAGTTCAGGAGGGTGATTCTTAAAACTCACAATATAGAATTACAATTTTTGTCAGGACACAAAGGTCTCTAAATCAAGTCTAATCGAGTTCATAACTGATATTTCTGCATAATCTCTGTATGAAATATGCATATGTAACACTGGAAATGTATAATCATTTGAAAATATGGCTATCTTCTCTTTCTAAAGTGATTGTTTATATGGTGAATCTTATAACATGGTCACAAAAATGTCGTCAGTTTTTTAGAATTGCCCTCCAGGAAAACTAATAGGACTACATGATTGTATTATAATTCCCTCCCACACACAACAAGTTACTAAGTATATTATCTCAGTGTGTATTATACATGCCACTTTGTGCGTTATACTTTATAATATGCGAGAGTCTCCTAAGGGTAGACACACAGTCCTACACTAGCTATAGGGGCTTCTTGCTGCAGAGGGCGCAGCAGGTCAATGCCCATAGGGGCTTGTTAAGAAACCAACTGTTGAATTTTTGTGAAATCTTTTCATTTCTGTGAAGGCCTTTCTCTTTCCTTGAAAGTGTTGGAAGATACAATAAACTGTTATTCTTATGATTTTACCTGGCAATTGTCTCAACTCTGAGAACACACTCTGCTTTGTTATACTGACTTTGGTCAGGGTTTATGCTTCAGGCAATATAGGTAAAAGACGTGAGTCAGAAAAGGTAGGATTCTGATGTACGGCTTTGTTAAGATCAAGGAAGGAAATCTAGGAGTCAATGTCATCTAAGGCTGCTCCTGACTTGACAAATTCCCCACTTAGCTTAGCACATAATCAGAGTGGGATGGGTTATATTATCCAAAGTTTCCTTCATGTATCCCTAAATGAGGGATATGACTAGTCGTTGAACCTCATTTACCTTAAGGGAGAGGGGTTTTCACCAGTGGGCGAAATTAAAAATTGAAACGCATTCTAACCGTTCAGTATCTCGTCCTAATTAGTTTCCTTTTAGTCAAATGGATCTGCATTTAAAAAGTCCTATCCTAAACATGTTTCTGGTTTGATCATATAGACTTGAGTTGTCATAATGAGAGCAGGAATGGTATGAATTCCTTTGACAAACTAAACATTTACAAGCTGACCCTATTTACTGATGGATGACCAGGAGTTGTAAGGACCTTTGTGCATGCCTTGGTGTATATAGCATGCCTTCAACATCCTGTCAACTCTGTACATTTATGTCAAGGTGAATATCGAGGCCCCATTGACAATGCACTGAGACCGCGTATTGTACCCCTGTGTTAAATAACCCACGGGAAATCCGCACGATGACGTCATAGGTCCACCGCGCATGCGCAGCCTTTTTGAATTGTAAACATTCAAGATGGCGGCGGTCAGGATTTCGCGATGATGATGGGTAAATAAGAGTTAATTATGGATTATATTGATGAAATTTCGATTAATTATCAACCCAAACACCTTGACATAAATGTAAAGATGAACTCTGATCAGTTTGAGCTTCCTGTTTCTTCACTCGCGTGTCCTGCCTGCTCCGCACTCGGCCTACCGGCCTCGTGCGGAACAGGCAGGACACGCTCGTGAAGAAATGGTCAGCTCAAACTGCTCATCTTTCACCTTTACCATTGTAGTAGGCCCATTTTCCACCACCCGATAGAGTAGGTGTATCTGCCGATTGGCACTGCCGTCAGCCGACAGAGGGACATGCCTTATCATTTGGGGTGCGTCCAGTACCGACGGATGGACCATCCGTCAGTTTCATCTGTATCATTTACCATTGATTTCTATGGAGAAACATACGGATGAAGGGAGACGGATGGTCCATCCGTCGCACTGGACGCAGCCCTAATGACCTTTGGCAGCCCCATCGGCTGAGGTGGTCGAGTGGTGCACCTGTCGGTGATAGACGGAGCATATCGGGTGGTTGAAAGCGGCCCTTACTATATAGGCTCATGTATGCCACCTCTCTATGAGGATGAGGACAAGATACACAACCAACTATGAAGCCTTTGACAAAGTTTTATATTGCTATAGGCAAAACAACTCTATGGTGACCATGGTAGTGGCAGGAGTTTAGTTTATTTTTTTATTCTCTTTCTGGTCACCGTTCAATAGAACATCTGGGCGTTTTGCAACATTTAATCAAGCATACTGCCATGTTGGAATAAAAGGAATTCAGATGAAGCTGCCGAGGAAGAGATTATGGGGATGGTGTGTTTCTTTATGATATGCTATGGTACATGTAGGTTTATGGTAGGTTATCCATGCAAGAAACGTGCAACCATGTCTTCTACCGTAAATCCTCGCGTATAGGACGCGTCTTATGCACTAAAATAACCCCAGTTGCGTCCTGTAGGTTTGTTAGGAGTTAGGGGGTGCTTCCTATAAGCGAGGATTTTCTACTATAGGACAACACTGAAATAACCAAAATGTGACCCCAGATATGTCTTATAGCATTTCCTAAAACTCTGGGTGCATCCTATACGTGAGGATTTACGGTAGTTCAAGTAAAGGATTGTCATGCCAGAGTCGCCGAGAACACTTTCGTGTTTTCATGCATCATACCTACAGTAAAGGCTATATACATAATATCATTATGTACATAAATGTTGTAACATGCTATATACATGAACCGGTTCCAGTTATTTATACCATTGTACAGATCCTTATATATACCAAAAGCTGCAGCATTGATCTAGACTGCACAAGCTCAATGGCAGCAATTCCTGTCCAATAAGGGCAACTCTATACTAGGGCAACTCTATGAAATAGGGTGAACTAGTATGCATATAAAAAGCGTCCCATCCCAAGGACAAGAAGCTATCAAGGGAGTGACTATCAGACTTTTGCAGTACATTGAAGTTTCAGTGGTCTAAGCCAGAGACCCATTGCCCCACATGCGTATGCATCCCTTGCAACACAATCAAATCCTTCCTTTAATTTCCTTTTTTTTTTATTTTTACATTCTCTCGGCAAAATTGCACCGCATTGGTCTCATTTTCCACAGAGACGTACATATATGTACAGATAGATGCACAGAGGACGTGCTTGGCATAGGATTGACCCACTTTAACTCCTAAATAGAAGGCCAATACCTGGCCACTGAGATCTTGGAGCTCTCTAATCCCCTTTACATTCTAAATCATAAAAGGAATTTCAAATGCAATTGTAACTGCAATGCAGGTAAAATACTTTCACATGAATGTACAGTCAAATCTAACTTGATAATGATTCAAGTGTTACTCAGAAGTGTCACATAAATGAGAAGTCCCCATATCAGCAAACAGCTTCCAGCCAATATCGCATAGGGCCAAAACCCATTACCCGATTTTACAATAATCGGTACCATTATCGGCCAAATATTGCATTATACACATCCATATTGTTCAGTTTGAGCTGATAGAGTGGTGCAATCTAGGAATAAGCCACCGATTCTGTGGATGAGTATGCATGCACACTGCTGATTCTTATTTCCATTCCCGATTTCAACACATCAAACATATTAGAAACTCATTGTAGGTAATGTATTGGATTCTACCAATATCTTCAAGGCTGTACCATTCCTTTTGTGGAATTATCTTGTAATAGCAATGATTTCCAACCGATTTGTACCATCTGGCACCATGTTTGTTCTTCTAAAACCCTACAATGGCCGATTCTGCAACCGATTTTAATGTGCATCCTAATAATCGGCCAGCTTTACAATCGTCTAATGGGTTTAGGCCCATAGTGGACAAGTTTGCAGTTATGTCTGTATGTCACTTGTAACTACGCAATTGGACCTTAAGGACTTGGATGAAGTTTCAGATAATTTAGGGTAACTTAACTGTAAAGACTGCAACTCTAACACTTCCTTTTTGATGCTATCACGGAGACACTTTTGATGTATTCATCTTCCCTTCATTATAGTCAGCAAAGAAAAGCGACACATTCTTTTCGTGACGGCGACACGCATGATATGACACATAATACAGCAACACAGTAACAGCTGCTGTGATTGGCTAATAACACTGATTGTGACTTTTATTCACCTTCCTGTTTCTTTTGCTTTTTTTGTTCTTTTTTCTTTTATTTTTTTGCCAATTTATTTTTGTGCTACTTTTTTTTTTACATATTAAATGAGAGGGCACATACATTTTAGGCTTCGGTCTATCTGTTTTGAAAGGATCCTGTATTAGCAAGATTTGGAGGGTTCTTTTCCCCAAACAAAAGGATGTTTAGTTCCCAGTGAATCACAAGGACCTGGCCTCATATCCAGGGCCCTACACTGGGGCTAGCTTCTACTGATAAAAACCCTTTATGTCTTAATGGGCCCTGCTGGTTCAATTCTTAGACTTTTTAGCGCACTCATGCACAAAAATAGACATCATTACCAAGGTCTCGATCTAAGTTCTGACTCCCTTCTACATTCTGGTGTCCTTACAGCACAGAATATTCAAAGAAAAAACATTTCCTACTTTCTTACCACGGACGCAGAGAATGTGTATAATCTGTAGTCTTACACTTCTAAAGCCTGTTAGTTGAATATCATTACTGACTAGAAGAAGCCTATTTATTGTCAAGTCTCAGTGAGAGTGTGATCAATTCACATTAAAGTTCGGACAAGAAATCAGCCAAGAATAGATAAGGATTAAATAGAGTGATCATCCCACACATTACTGATTAATAGCATTCTTCTATCTTCATCGATCCAATATTAGATCTATAGCATTATGACTGGACCTATGCTGGATTAGACCAACCCTGGTTTGACACTGAACCACACATTACTAGCCCATGGTTGCTGGATCTAAGAGTGAACTTATATTGGAACAATGATTGGGCAAAGTAGGGACTTGAATGTTGAATTGGAAGGGAACAAGCTAACTATCAAGGTATCCATAATTTTCTACAATGGAATCTGAGAAATTCCAAAGACTTTTTTTTATCTAAGCAAGGGAGAATCTAATTACCTGGAAGTTAAATTGGCTAAAGTCTTAAAGAGTTTCTGCTATATGTTGTGCAACAGTTGAATTACAATAGTGCTAAAATATTTCATCTTATTGCAGAGCAGATATTTACTGGTCACCTGGTCTTCCAAATAGTATGCATGTAACATACTGTGCATGATACTCATTCTACAGTAATTGAGGTGAACAACAGAGCCTACTTAACATGTGTAGGATGGGGCACATTTTCAGTATAATAATATTTAAGGGGTTTTCACTTCCGAGTTCACCAGTCCCTGTACAGACAAGGAAAGGAAACAGACTGTCACCACGTCTATTTCCTCAACTATCACATGATGATATTGGTGTGACTTCAATATATACACAAAGAATGTCAACATTGGAATAACCAGAGCATAATAAACAGTGTAACCGGGGTTTTCATATAGGTAGTCTTTTTCGTGTTTAAGATTAAAGGAATATCTGTACATGAAGGCATAAGTCAAACTTGAGAACATTACCACCAACATTATAGGACATAGGAGGCTAATTATTAAGGTACTGCCATTGCATATAACCACTACGATTTGACACCCTAGTTAGTGCCAGTGATCGTAGGTACTGCCCTACTACTCTGTACGATCAGGGGTCTGTTACTCAAACCCTCATCATGCGCAAAATGAATTTAGGGCCACTGGGTTGGCCTTACTTGGTGCTCCCAGGTACAACACCCTGAATGTAAAACACACATTACAAATAAGATCAAGAATCGGATGGGATCATGAATGTAGCCAAGAATCCGGCTACTCTAGCTCTCACCATCCCAGTAAGATCACCTAAGAATAGACTAGATCCCCTAAGATCACAGAACAGATGGTGCAGGTACCTAAATATTTTGGGTACTTCTGAGTTACAGACCCAAGCAGTCTATGACCAATACTGTTGGGCTGTATTTTCTCTAAAATAATAAGGGTTCCCACTACGATTTGAAAAGTGAGCCTGTTAGCCTGTTGAGAAATGGCCTTCAGACTTCATCAATGTTTAACAAGTCTACACTTCATTCCCCTGTATGCAGACTGATCTAGGCTCTTCATGCATTGACATTCCAGATCCAAATACACCAAGCTAGGTTAAGCCCAATTTACTACATGTGCACAGCTTAAGTCTTTCTCTCAAACTCCAAAGGTTTACTTAACCTATATTACTCAACCTACCGTAATCTCCCGCGTAGAAGACGCGCTGCACGTATAAGATGCACCCCAAACTCAGCAAATGCATTTTCGCGTATAAGATGCACATTTTAAGGCTCAATTTTGTAAATTCAGTACATTTCTATAGTAAAATTACCCCTCGTATAAGACACACCCCCAATTTCAGTACATCCTATAAGACTCCCCAGCATTTTGTTTGGCGTAGAGGACGCGTCTTATACGCGGGAGATTACGGTAAGTGTTAATAGCAAAGCCATCAAATGCAGATGGTTTGAGTAAAAGTGGGAAATACACATCCCAACTTATTTCACCTTCAGGTAATAACCTCTATATATTCTCAGTGGTACCAGATCACAGATTTGACATGAGGAATGTGAATATAGGTAAATATAAAATCACGGTGTCTACATACTGACTGTTTGACTTTGATATGTAGAGTAGGTCAAGTCTATGAATAAGCATATGGCTGATGGATATTGCTACTTTTCTGATGCTACTCATAACACAGAAAGGCCTACTATCTCTTCTGCCTCTTATAGTAGTCCTCTCATAAATTGATTTGTAATATAAAACAAAGTTAGGTAATATAGGTAAGTAAATCTGAAGTGGATCTGTAGTGGATTTCATGATGTATGAAGGTAATTGCACAATGAAGTCAAGAATTATTGTATAATAAATACACGAACAATTACCCGTTGGGGTGGACATAACGTGAGGCCAGCCAAGGCAATTCAAATCGCATTATTACCATTAATTAATATAAGCAAAAAAAGAGGGGAATATGATATTGTTACATCATATATCATCAAACTCAGGTTTCCAGGACAGGAATAGACTAAATAACATACTTTACTAGCTTATAATTATATACAAGCTTACTGGACTGCAGGACTATAGGAGGTGTCTACCCTAGCCTAGGGATAGATAGATATAAGGTCTTGAGGCGGGGGCTCTAATGCTATATGAAAAGAGGCTGCTTAATCCTAGTGCTTGGCAATAGTATATAAAAATATCCCAATAACCTATGCATTAACCGAGGTCATAGTCGGTTGGATTATACAAAAAACGGTTTCTCATCAAATCCATTGTGAATTGAAACCTGAAAATGGCAAAAGGCTATTTCAAAATCTATGTCTGCAAGATGTATGCATAATAAAAGTGTGAAGTTCTGCAGTCTTGAGGCATGAGTAGTCAGTTGAAATTTGAAAAGTGTTAATTTCATAAAGATCTGTATGCAGTGGGAACTAGATATTTTCTATTGGCTGGAAACAGGCTCTGGGGAAGAAATAAAAGACAGGTCTAACTATACAGTTTATCAAATTAACAAGTTTACCTGTAGTGCCAACGTAAACACCAAGATCTAAAATTGGATAATACATATACATACGTCATTTTAGGTTAAGGTATTTTGTTTCTATCCCATTCTTGGCATGTAATATATGTAGCATGTAGAGTAGTTATAATAGACACATGAGGGAGCAGCCCTATAATATCCAAAGATGACTAATGTATATCCAAACAACAAAACTATTTGATGTATTTATATGACAAAGGGAATATGTGATGAATGAATCTCAGGACTGGCTCTGAACTCTTAATATTATTGAGCATGTATTAGTAATGTCTTCGGAACTGATTTCTTTTCTTTTTCAAATGTTCTATTACTATAAAGAAATAAAACTATGGCCAGTACATGTGTTATACAATATGTATTACATAAATGTTTTTGTAAATGTCACAAACTTGGACAAGGGATTCCTGAAAAGAAATAATGGCCTAGTTGTGACCAGTGCGTTTGATAATAGCCAATAATAATACCGCGCTTTTCAATAAACTGTGGACATTGACTATCAATAAATGACATGGAAGACATAGTCATATTCCGTAGTGACCATAGTTCTTTGCAGTAGAAAGGGAATCTTACAAGGCAATAAAATGAATATAGACACTAAAATGACCCATAAATTGGTAATGAAAAATGATAAGTTGACGGAGCTAATATTCCCATAGCGATTTTAAATGTACCAGGGTTCCTTAATAGGATTATTCGACCATTTATTTTGTCATATTGAGTGATATGTAAAGATATAACTGCAATTTGCAATTGTTCTGTAGGCCGTTTTTAGACGATATGACTTGAGTCACAATGCAGAATATGTTCACATAATCGTCCACTTTTTTACTTCATACACTGAAAAGATAGGGCCTTCAAGGTGAGCAGTAAAAAAATAAAAATATAAATGAGGCAAAATCTGTGAAATCTAGACCAACTTTTTATCCTGACTTTGACCATTGAAGTCCTAAATGATAAAACAGCTTTATATTATTACTATACTGCACATTGGAAGCAGTGGGGGTAATGAACAAAATCCGTACAAAGAAACATAGATAGACCCAAAACAATGGTCGGCAATGTGCAACAATAGGGATATGCTCTGTCTATAAATACCTTCATTACAGTGCAGCGTGTCTACCGTGATTCACTTTCAGAATAGGGATTTAAACATCTATAAATACCCATAAGTATCCGTTAAATACCCGGTATACCCATTGGCTTAAACCCATAATGGACACAGAATGTGGAACCTCCGATAGGAAAGCTTTGTTAGCAAATGCACGCCCCCATTAAAGACATGAGGGGCTGTTTCAAACATCACGACTTTGGTTGGAGCCACCAAGAAAATGATTAATTCTAGACGGTAATAAGTCCTAAGGATGCCATGCCATTTCGTGCCTGGCACATAGTACTTAGGATAGAACTATACATATAAAAACACATAATAATTATTGTAGAGACAATTTATAAACCAGTAAGGACTGCAATTATAATAGTATGCTCCTTTCTCTTCATTGAGTATGAATTACCTCATAATATGATTTTATTCTATAGTGGAATACCTAACTGCCCAAAATTAAGAACCCGATATGTCTTATAAATACCAGGTCGTATTTTATCAAGTCAGGGTGCAAGGGTTATTTAATACGCAAGGATTTATGGAGTTTAAATACCAGGGCAGTATCAGTACACCATGCCAACACGTTTAGATCATAGATACCTACTCCACGTTTACAATCCAAAAGTGTTCGCATAGTGCTTGAATGCTTGGCCCTGAGAGTAGACCCGCCAGGGCTGCATTCAGGCATTATTACTAGGCCAAAAAAAAATAAATTTGTGTTTCCAGTTACATGCCTCTAATATCTAGGGTCAGTAGGTCGGATTTTTTTTTTTTTATTTTGTATAGAAATGTATGGGCAGACATGTTGGATTCTATGATTTTACAGTAGAGTTATGAAAAACACAAGGAATGTGAAGCTCATGTAAAAGATATGAATGAATTTTATGAACTGTATACCAATAGATAAGGACCTAGATAAGCCCCACGAAAAACTGATGAAAAAAAAATGAAAATCACGGGAAAAATGCCAAAAAATGTTAAAGATTCACAAAATAAAAAGAAATGCCAGGACCATCCCTGTTTTGCTAGGGACGGTCGGGTAACTGGAAACAACCCTTCTTTTTTAGACTCTACCAAAAGGTCATGGGGAAATAAAGCACTATGCGACCCTTATATGGCCCATGCACTTGCATGTATAGGTTCTCAAAGAGGTCATAGCAGTGCAAGCACCTCCTCTGAGGAAGCACTGTGGTATGTGGTAAAGGAAATGTACTAGGAAAAGGAGCCCATCCTTTAAGGGCTGTTCATGCATTTAGTACATCTGATGCACCAATATAGAGTACTATCCTATGATGCATGAATGCAGTGCTGCCTAGCCTGCCTCGCCAGTGGGGTGTTTCAGAAGCCGGACATGATAATGAATATTAAATATCTGTTTCTAAAACTGTTAGATTCTAAACTTACAACTGCAACCATTATCATCTCTAGCCAGTCATATAGTTATAGACACAGTAAGATAATGGTAATGCTTTAGAAACACATGCAGTTATAAGCCTACAATCACTATTAAAACTGCTATCATATCTCCTTATGACCGGTTGTAAACATTACCTGCTTCTGAAACACCCCACAGGGCTGCATTCAAAGGACTAGATATTTATTTGGCGGCTAAATTTTACTTTCGCGGGATAACAACGTTTCTTTTCAAACTATTCTTTCACGATTTCATAATTCTTGTGAATACCATTAAGAAATGTTCATGTCAATCTAACCATGCAATATCAAGAAACGCCTGGTTAACATAGGAAAATTCACTCAAAATGGATAAAACTAATGCGTCCTTGTGCTAGTCCTGAAGTCTTCTGAAGCCCAACTTTTCTATAACTTTTGATCAACAAGTTTTGGTATGCTAGGCGTGGAAGTGAAGATAACGTCGTTACAAAACCTGTGATGTCATGGTATTTGAGGTGTAAAATAGGCAATTAGAACCTTTTTGACAGGTTTTATAGAGGTATGTAGACGTATTTGGAACCTGGAAATTTGTGAAATCAGGGACAACCCTGAGGAGATCCATCCCTGATATTACCATAATAAGATCCAATAGCGATACTTACCAATAGCATGTGAGGTCTCCATGGCAGTCCTCATGGTGTCTCTCCATTCATTCATAGTCCCAACCACGGCAGTGTACGAGTTCCTTGTTATCCTTGATATCCGGGTTTTATCTACAGAATCCTCCACTCCAACTCCATAGACGTCAAACCAGTTCCGGTGTTCTATGGTAGGAAGACCAGCCACCTCAAAGGGCTGGTAATTAGCGGAAGTCAGCAGAATCAGAGAGGAACGCGCACCCTGACGCGTGTTCCGACCTCTGATAAGAATATCGCTGGCCACTTTGAAAACTCCAGAAATGTTGACGCCCTGAGCAGAAGGGCCATCGATATATTGTACTTTATTCCAAAGATGGTCAGAGCCTATGAGGTCACATTTGGTCATTGTGGAATCATCGTTGATCCCGTCGAATACCGTTGTGACATCAGAACCGTACGTCAGTAGGGCGATCCTGGTGGTTGTTTCGTTCACCAACAAGAAATCCCTGATCATGTTTCTCACGAATTTCTTCTGTTCTAATTCAAAGTTTCTTCTGAAGTCATGCCAAACTGCTGATCGCTCTAAGGCAAAGACCATGTCTAGCTTTTGGTAGCCTTTGATCTCGGTAAATAGCTGTTGTCTGTCTGTTACGAGAGGTACTTGACGTTTCTGACGTATCAGATGTTGTCTGTCTCCTAGCATCTCAACATTTCTTGCGAGGCTTTGGTTTGTGACATTTATTACACACAGAAGAAGTCCTCCTAATAACAGAGCCTTGCTAAACCCAGCACGAGCCATGTTTATATTTATAGCGTCCAGGATATGCCCCCAGCAAGGTAATGCTTACTCACTTTGGTAAGGTTGGCCTACTGCAAAAATCTCACCTCACAAAATGATTCTATATTCTTTAGGATCCTATGCTAAATAACCAAAGGCAAAAATCATACACCAGTGCAGAATAGGGACCCCTTCACAGGGCATGTGTCCCTATGCTATTGTCCACTAAGAAGACCCCACTGTGTAGGCTTTACCCTAGGTCTTAAGCAGAGGCTTAATCCTAGACTCCAGGTACAGTTACCCACAGGTTGGGTAGGCCTACACCTGGCCTATGTGAATCTATGGGTTGGCTTTTTGATATACACCCCAGGTCTAGGTCCTGGGTGAAATAACCATATACACTAGGAATGATATAATATGAATCCACCTTGTTCCTCTGCTTCTGCCACTCCCAGCCAATGTCCCTATTATACTACAATCAGTATTGTATCCCCCTATTCCTCATGTGATATGATCCAGAGGCTTAAATGCTGGTCCACAGTACACTACCTTAATGTCCAAAGTGTTCTAGTCTTATATGTGTAATGAAACCAGAAATTATAAGAGTAGAAACAACAGTAATCCTCCAAATCCTGGTGTAAGTATGTAAGTGTCCAGGTGAGGGATAAAGTATAGTATAAGGTGGACTGCCTGGTTTAAGGTGACAGAGGGAGCTGTGCAGGAGAAGGAAGGAGAGGTGTAGACTCCTGCTGTCCTGACTGGGAGGCAGTCACCCATGGAGCAGGGACGGGAGGGAGAGCACAGTGTGGTGGTGCAGCACCGTGGAGGGAGCAGGGGTAAACAGGCTATGACTCGACCACTGTATCTATAAATGTAAATATGGGTGTTGCTTGGTTTAGCAATACTCTGTTATTAGAATGTCCTTTTATATGCACTCTCTCAGACCGAACTGTAGCTGGGCTATAAATTGCCCTGTAGAACCAGCTGTAGCCTACAGTAGAATGTACTTCTGGTACATTGGTTGTGTACCTACAGCAGCTACAACTATGCTATCAACTTCAAAAACCAAAGCCTTATTAGAAATGGCGAGTCAATAGAAATACAGAAGGTCAACAATGGGGTTCTAAGTGTAGTCGACTTTTGCTATGTCACAAATGTCAAGTGGCCCTATCTAAGCGACAGACAATAATTATTTACCGATATCAAAGGCTACCATGAACTAGACAGGGCCTTTGCTTTCAGGAGATCAGCAGTTTGGTTCAACTTCAGAAGAAGGTTTGAATTAAAATGGAAAAAAAATCATTAGAAACACGATCAGGGATTTCTTAGTTTAATAGTGAACCAAATCACCACAAGGATTACTTTACTTATGTACGGTTCTGACATCACAGCGGTATTTGCATTGATATAACAATGATCCCACAAGGACCAAATGTGATATCATAGGCTCTGACCATCTTTGCCATAAAGCACAGTAATTCCTGCCTGAATTTTGGACGGTCTGTTTTAAATAAGTGCCGACATGAGAGCCAGAAAGCTATAGGCTTGCCGAGTCTTGGTCATACTACCCTAGACGTAGAGGTGTACATCCACCTCCCACAATGTACATACACCTTACCTGCCCTCTCACTGAGACCAAACAGGTAGGGCTGGGGTAGGGTGGGGGGGGAAGGAGGGGGTACAGGGGCGTACCTTCCAGGTCAGCTATAGTTAGGAGTTCTCCCCTGTAACCCTTTAAGGGCCATTTCTGTGCTCTAAACATTTAGCGTTATGCCCATACCCACTGGGCGCCTTGATACATGAAACTTTGAGCACAACCTTGGCACCTGAGCCTGCACTCACAATGCAGGCTGCATTCATGCATCAGGAAATCTCATTTTGAAATGCATGATGCATCATTCTGACCCACTGGGAGTGTATCAATCCTGTAAGGTCACCATGATGAATCACTAGATTTGCCATGGCTGCATCCATGCATGTCCCCAAACAGCCTCGATCTTCCAGGCCCTATAGTGGGCCTGGAAGATTTCTTATCAAATCACTGCAATGCCTCCTCTAAAATGATCCAGGATCCTGGATAATTTTTTCATTAGGTAGTGGCCTCACTGATTGGTGCATTCCCCTATGTGCTAATGAACATTTATGAATGAAGCTTGTTCCCCTGTGACCATACCTGTTGCAACTTCATTACTAGAACCAGCAGGCTCAATGCAACTACAAAACTTAGGTGTAGGCTGGGATTGAACTCATGACCCTTGGATTTGGAAACCTTTGCTCTCCCAACTGAGCTAGCCAGGCAATCGATTTACAAGCAGCCAAGGGAACAGCATATTCTCTTGGGTTAGGGTCAGGATACAATATAGGTAAGTTTTTGACACCTGCTTTAACCTGTTGCAACGTCAATGGATCTATAATAAATCTCCCAGACTGTATATAGTACAGTCTGGGCTCGTCCGAGACTGGTCCCCAAATGGACATACTGTTTTGAAGTAACATGTTGCCCATAAAGTGTTGAGATTTTCAGGGGGGTGAAATGGGGAGGGAGGGGGTAGGCCCTATGCTCCCGCCTATGCTATAGTGACGATGACGTACTTGCAGGTATATAAAGGGCAGGAGGTATACATCATTGAGTCATGGAGAAAAAGGGGGTTAAAATCTATTTAAAGGGGGTGGGGTGTTCCCTCATGGTAGCAGCAGTACACTTGACTGGGAGTTGCCCCCTTAAGATCCTTTAACCAAGTACCTAAATGACACACCTGTATGGAACTGCAGGTGGAGTAAGGGTATTTAGGTAGCCCCTCTCCATACCAAACACGACTGTGTACTTCCCAAGCATGACGTGCTGTTCTAAAAAGGGGCACACTCAGAAGGGGGAGGGGGTATGGTTGGTAGGGTTGGTGAGGGGTGGGGGAGGGCGCCATACATACATTTCTTATGATATATAAAACAGACAGAAATTATAAGTGACATGTATTATCAAACGCTGAGATAGGAGGGCAGTAAGAAGGTAATCAACGGGAGTTGCATCATAAAACCTAAATATGGTAAAAATATGTTGAGGTCGGTAGGTCGGATTTTTTTTAAATTCCTTTTTTTTTGTTATCCAAAACCTCATAATTTTGCTTGGATTTGACTCTAGTTAGAAATGTTTTCTGCATGGGATTTGAGAAAATGATCAAGCTCTTTTATCTATGCCTAATAAGACCGTTATTCTATGCCTACAAAAAGGTCTTTTGCAATTCTTTTACTTTTTAGCCCAAACCTTTCCCCCAATTATCCCAAACGTTACAAATACGTTTTTGACAAGTGGGATTTGTGTGCGTATTTCTTAACCCTGGAGAGACTTATTCATAATAAGATCAATTCTCACCTGGAAAAGTATGAAATACTATCAAAAATGCAGGGGGGCTATCAAAAGAAAAAGTGGAGACACTTGACTCCATCTCCATATTAGTAAATTATGATTTACAAAATAGAAATAAGGGAAATATCACACTGGCTGTATTTATCAATATAAAGAAAGCGTTTGATTCTGTTAATCACATGATTCTTTTAAAGAAGCTGGAACAGTTAGGTATACGTAATAGAAACCTTACTTTGATAGAAAATTATTTATCCAAAAGGCAACAGTGCTCTATAGCCAATCATGTCTGCTCAGGCAAAATTAAACTTTAAATATGCAGGTTGGACCATGCTTGCTTCACCTGAAAATTGTTGTGTTAAAACTCTATGGAACAATTTGATATAAGTAAATCCCCAGCGGAATCACACCACAGTGCAGCCATCTATCTGAAAATTCTAGAACTAGCACACAGTACCTATAGGCCTGCCACTTGGCATAAAAACGTTTTTTAACGTTAAAAAACGTTTTTATTGGTTTCCCTATTGGCTTATTTGGTTAAAAATTGGTTTAAAAATGTTTTTTTGTCAAGTGGGCTGCTAAAGCGAAACTATTTTCATCTCTGTAATTTACATTTCATATTAATATTCAAGAGGTACTCCTGTGCTTAGCCCCTCCCCCCTCCACGCTTCCGTCCAGAGAGAGAAAAAGAAAATCGGCCCTGCATGTGAATGTGGGACTTTGAAATAAAAAAAAATATCGCTTGCCTTGTGGGGTCAAAGGACCCAAAAATTGAATTCCCAAGTACGTAATAGTATAGCAAATCTGAAAACAGGTAAGATACCCCCCCCCCCCGCTCCTGAGCATCAAATGTATACATATGATAAAATAGGCATACAAAATAGTTATACAGGTAGCTAAGGTCATATTATTGCAACACTTTTCAAGTCTGTCAAAATGGCCACACCTGCCGGTGACACTCCCAGGGAGTTCCCATTAAAGAGACTTCCACCAGGAAACGCCAATATTGTATTATATTTTTTTCCTATATTATCATTCAGATTGAATACCCTTCAATCTTCCAAAGGAGATTGGATTTTGGGCCCATGATTTAAAGTGAGCATATCAGGAGGTTAATTCAAAACATCCTGGGATTGCAACCTCAGCGATCTTAGGAATTATTCTACCTTATCCTATTAAGCGATCTTAAGATTAGACTGCGTTCACGTTTCCTAGCCAGCACTAAGATCGCAGCGATCTTAGCCTCAGCCCTCCTACACTATTCCAAGAAGTACTGACTGGGCACAGGGGTAAGAGTCCCAAAATAAAGGAATAGCTGTGGAGCCACTCTTATTCACAACAGTGTTTATACCATCGTTCCCCGTCCCCATATGGGCTAACAAAAGAGCACAGGGTGCAGTTGACCCCCGTACAGTATTCAAGAGTTGTTCCCATGAATGTATGATTTATGCTTGCCTATTAGAAGCATTGTGCCCTCCCCCCAGGACAAAGAGAGAGAAGGCAAGCATTACCTTACAGTGCACTTAATGCATGAGTAGCCCTAAGAGCCCTCAAGGACACTCAGCAAACGTCCTCCCTCCCCTCTATATGTATGCAGCAGGCTATTCACTCTTTCGATCAGGAGTGTTCCCTGTAAGTGCTCTTGTACTCAGGTGAAACCACTATGCAATTCTTTCACTAAGATCGCAGTGATCTTAGTGCATGAAAAGGAATAGTGAAGTGATCCCAGGACTTGCTATTCCTGACAGGCCTGCAACCACTGCATTAGATAGGGTAGACCGGCCAGGTCTTATGATATGTGCCTACACTAAGATCGTTGGGGTTGCGATCCCAGGATGTTTTGAATTAAGCTCCAGGTATCACAGTATGGAATTTGGGGTTTCTCTTCAACCACAAGGTAGACAACATTCTAAACCATGTGCTAAAATATTATATCTAATGGTTATATGAAATATTTCTGCCCAAAAACAAAGAAACCCTATGTCATGTATTTCTATCCTTGTAATAAATTTTTCTATAGGGAGGGGGCTGTGTGATGTGTATGAATCACCAGACCTAATTTTCTTAAGACCTAAGTGTATTGAATACTACTAAAAGCCTGTCAGACTAGCCAACAGGTGGCACTTTGGTGAGCTTTTTTAGTCACTACAGACTAGCAGTGATTGGAACAATATGTAGCACTAGAGATGAAGATTGATACACTATTTAGACTTGTTTCCATGAATTCTCGAATCTCTCTTCTTAGCGGATATACCAACTTTAATTGTATACTAGTACATAGTGGTGTTAGTGGCTACACATTTAATCTCCAGCTGCAGGTGTTATCATACATATTATGAACGTATTATCAGGATACCTCAAGTCAAGTCCTCTTGAAATTTTGAACTTAAAAGATAAAATCTGGGACACTCATGTTGTTTCCCATGTGTTGTCGAGGTTCACCAAGGTGATGATCTGGTAGTTCTACTAGCTATCATAATACCTCCCGTATATAGCTCACCCCGAGTCTTATACATACCCATATCTGTAACAAGTCAAAGAAGGGCTACTAGCCAAAGAACATGCCTTTTATCAGTCTAATACAAACATTCTGTATATTCAACATCCTCGCCTCTAGGCGTACCGCCAACTTTGGCCAAACCTATAAGTAGGGGTCCATCCTCGTGTATTAGACATGCCTTACACAAGATGTATGCTACTCCCATTTGGCATATGTTCGCCAATTTGTCCTTATTTAAGTCCTAATTCTTAGCTACAAAAGATCATTAAAACCTTCAGCACAACTCAACATTTCCTTTTCAAAAGTTCCTCTGTAGGATAGATGAGCCTGTACACACCCCTTAAAATAAGGAAACCCAGTATATTATACCTTTTTTATAAAGCAAATTACTGGTCTATTTGCGACTGTGGTACCTATGTTGTGGTGCAATACTTATCAATATCATATAGGACTGTGCATTCCACTATGGCATCAATAAAACAGCAGCAGTTAGTAGCACATGTACTTGAGAATTATACTACCTGCCATTATTGACTACATGGTAGTATATACGGCACATGGCTATTGTATTATTGACCAATGGGAGGCATCCCTGGCATATATTGCGGAGTCGGGGGCTGAAGGTGTTATAGGGTCGGCCCCCAGCTGATAATGGCTATGTGAGCTATAGAATTCATCACTGCTCACTGAAGTGCTGTTTTATTCTGTAAGAATCAATGTTAATAATCACCCAGGGGACAAGATGGCGGCTGTATCAGCCAATAGACCCTTTAACCTCCCCCCCCCTACAAGCACCTACACAGAAAATATGTAGCTTAAAAAAGTACTCTGTAGTGATCACTTTTCGTCATCTTGAAGATGACGACTGGGGAGAGTACCTGGTGATCTTGGTTAATAATCACCCTGGGTGATCACTACAGAGTACTTGTCTGACCAGATCAGAGAGGAGCTTGTAGATGATTATTTTGTCATTAATTAACATATTTTAATCATCATTTTCAAAGAATTGCATAATTACACCCTTCCCTCCCACAAGCAGGTGTTTATTATGGGCACTTACAGCTAACCTATGAAATAATATGCAGTACTTATATTAGATGTTTGTATAACAAATGGAAGCTAGCCCCTATGGTTATAACTATAGTTTCAGTGGCAAAAGAGGTGTCTATCGTTACACATGCTTATATGCCTTTGATCATTTTGCCCAAATTTCTTTTATGATGAACAACTTATATTCCAGAGTGATATCATTCTTCACATCTTTCATCTTATAAAGACTCATATTCAAAAGGATTGAAGATAAGAAAACATATCCCGCAAAGTGGGTATTGTATATTCTATTAGTGTATACTAGGCCCCAAGGTGGCAGAAAAGTATCATCAAAGTGATGACCCATGGTAATCATCATGATCACCTTGGGTCATCATTTTGATGATGTTGTATACTAGGGCCCCCTGGTGCCAGAAGGGCATCATCAAAGTGTTGAACCTAGGTGATCATTATGATCACCTTGGGTCATCAACATGGAAAGAGGACCTTAAGTCATCAATACAGAGCACCTTCATAAAGGCTTATATTTTCAGTGTATAGGAGCTCACTTGGGGGAGAGTGTGGGGTATCCGGCGGGGAGAGGGTTAAAAACTGCATGCTTTAAAGAGGCACTGGCACTTTTCCACCTCATAATGCTGTCCAGGAGAGTAATTCACTTTCCAAAAGGTCAACATGATGCACCAATGCATTATTTGCATGATGCAAAGCCTGATGACGACAGCCGCTTACCTGCACTGTATTAGCTGCATTAGACGACAAGGGAAGCATGGGACTGGGGTCATTATGTGACATTTAAAGGGTTAACCTAGCTAAACTAGCTCTCCTGACATGATTGGACATGCTATCGAGATCCATGTTTTAACATGCCTTACCTCTTAAAGATGATAATGACACGGAACACATACGACACCTAGTGCCAAGAACTGGAACCATGAACTAGATAGGGGGGAATAGTAGATAAAGTAAGACTAATTCTGTAGAACTGAGAATAGTTATAATTATTTGCCCAGACAATTACCACCTAAAGCCCACATAATCATCATGTGGGATCGAAGTGGGCTTGTCCAGCTGATCGGCATAACTACCTTTAATTGAGTTGTGCAGTTTTCAGGGATCAGGTTTTTTATAATCATACATTCTCCAAAGATAAAGTTGCCTAGAATAGAAATTGAATACATGTATACAAATCATGGCCTTTCAACACCCTTTTTATTAACTAATGTAGATGCATCACATGTTATTTCTCACTTCGCTTTGTCGTGTACAGATCTCTGCCTCTCTCTCTCTCTGCCTCTCTCTCTCTCTCTCTCTCTCTCTCTCTCTCTCTCTCTCTCTCTCTCTCTCTCTCTCTCTCTCTCTCTCTATCTTTGATTGAATTCTTATCACATTCCATGTGGCCCATTATGCCCTCCCTGAATTATATTTGAACTTAATAGAAATAAAATTATGTGTTTTCTATCTATGTGTTTTCTTTGGCTGTCTCTTCCGCTGTCTTTCTATATATCTCTTATGTGTATATATGATTAGTTATTTATGTAGTTTGCTCTTCCCCCTATGCTTATTCCTTCTCTCCTCATTCATAACATATATAATAGTCACGTACCCTGTCTCTTTGCCTGACATCTTCAGCACCTATGACTTAGATGAGGTATACTTTTACACTTAGTGGTGCAATACCTCGAAACGGGCTAGCTGCTGGTATATAAGGCAGCCACTGCACTGAGATCACCAGTGACTACTCAAACTCATTTCTAGCCCTCTCAGTGTTCCAAACTGGGAAGAATAGGCATGGGGGTTACTCAAACCTGACGCTTACTTCGACAATGCTACAATTCAGAAAGATTTGTCCACGCATCCTGGAGTAACGTAATTTGGGGCCTGGAGGCTTCCTAGCCTGTCAGGCCTTGGTGGTATAGTGAGCTTGGAGCCCCATGGTCTGTAGTGTGACCAGAGAGGAGGAATTGTCTCTGGTGTGACTCAGATACCATGCCTTGTCTCACCACCACCAACCCGGGTTTGCAGGCCTCGATCTCCTGTCTATGTCATGTAACCCATGCATAGGTAGGTGGCAAACCCAAGGGACTGGTGCTTCCCACTAAAATCACCAATGAACACCCGGCCTGAAGGGCGATGGTTGTCAAAGCGGACGTGCTGCCACAGTTTACTGTGCCTAGCGTTGACAGCCTGAGCCTGGACGGCCCCCGACCTGACACACACAGAGCCTGGTGAGCATCCCTGTCTGACAGATGGGTGACAGCAGATTGACAGCCTGCCCTGGTGTGTTGGGATGGGGGCTGCAGGCATTGACAGCATCGGTGACAGCTCCAACAAAGACCTGACACACACAGAAAACATGTACATCTATTTCATACCTGACACACACACACACAGCATGTGCATAATTGCATAAATATATTTACAAATGGCCCTTTGTAACTTTGAGCCCCTTTAAACTGGTGTCAGTTCCATATATATGGTCTTCCAACCATGGGAATATGTGGACAAGCCAAATTATATACATGTTCACCCCTAATATCATATACTTTGAAATCACAATTAGAACTTTAGATATGACATGTAAATCTATTTACAAAATGACCCATTGTAGCTTTGAGCTCCTGTTAAACTAGTACATGTACCAGTCCCATATATTCATAGGAGGTACTGCTCACAGTATCACGTGGTCTTTAATACACACACCTACAGGAATATCATATAGAATAGCTCATATGGCAATTCACTATATATGTTCACCCTGCATATTTCCTAAGAACTTTGAAATCACAATTAGAATCTTAGATATTTCTACATCTCATTTATAAATGCACATTTAAGATGGCATTATATGCTAAAAAGGCAGATTTGAAAATTTGTGGAAACATGTCTAAATAGTTTGAAAATGCTCATATCTTTTGTTATGCATATATTGTTCCAATCACTGCTAGCTCAATGTGCCTCAGAAATGAAGTGTCTAATCACAAGTAGAGGCTATGAGTAATGTTCAGTACACCTTGAGAATTAGGACTGGCTGAAATACATGTTGCCTACATGTGAGTGATTAGGTAAGGATGCATCACATAAATTTCTGAATTCCTCTAAGATATTGGATTGCTCAGTCCAAACCAACATGGTTATAGGAGGAATAATTCTACACAAAGTGCAGAAAAATGCATTATGTCATAACTATTATACAAAATTTCATTTTAAACAAGCCTACTTATTGCCTCTATATTGACTCTAAGAAAGCATTTGATACGGTTTCTCACCTTTTGCTTATAAGGAAACTCAGGGGACTTGGATTTAGCAATTCCACATGTGATTGGTTCTCGAGCTATCTGACCAAGCATGTACAATCAACTATGGCTAATAGAGAGACCTCTAAACATTTGCCTATTACATATGGTGTCCCCCAAGGGTCATTTTTTCTATATATTAATAGTCTACCAAAAATTGAAGATTCTAAGGTTACACTATATATGCAGATGATGCGGTAATTATGACATCCAACCCTGAATCCATGAAAATAATTCTTACCATGTTATCCGAATGGTGCATACAAAACAGCCTAACTGTGAATGAATCACAAACAAAAAAAAAATGGATGCTTTTTAATGGGAAAAATACGGAGCCCCTAATAGGACATACCAAGAATAAAATTTCCACAGAAAAAAATTATTCTTGCGGATGCCGAGCAATTCTTGTGGATACTGAACAATTCTTGCGGATACTGAACAATTCTTGTGGATACTGAACAATTCTTGCGGATACTGAACTGTTCTTGTGGAACCTGAACTATTCTTACGGGCACAGGAACGATTCTTCTGGGACAGAAACATACATGCCTCTCTCTGTGACAGTCCTTCCATTCCTCTCACTCGTTCCTTCTATACCTGCCCTCCTCCTGTCTACCCCCTCACTTTGTCATTCCTTCCCTCTCTATGTTCCAACCCTCCCTCACTGACCTCCCATCACTCCCTCTCTCAGCCCTTCCACCCCTCCCCCTGTCCTACCATCCCTCACTCTCTGCCCTTACATCCAGTCCTTCCTCTCTCTGCCCTCCCACCCTCCCCCCTGTCCTCCCGTCCCTCCCTCTCTGCCCTTCCATCTCCTGTCCTCCCATCCCTCCCTTTCTCTGCCCTCCCACCCTCCCCCCTGTCCTCCCGTCCCTCCCTCTCTGCCCTTCCATCTCCTGTCCTCCCATCCCTCCCTTTCTCTGCCCTTCCACCCTTGCCCCTGTCCCTATCCCTCACTCTCTGCCCTTCTCCCTGTCCTCCCTCTCTCTGCCCTTCCACCCCTCCTCCTTTCTGTCCTTCCATCCCTCCTTTCTGTCCTTCCATCCCTCCTAACTCTGTCCTTCCATCCCTCCTTCCTATCCTTCCATCCCTCCTCCCTCTGTCCTTCCATCCCTCCTCCTCTGTCCTTCCATGCCTCTTCCCTCTGTCCTTCCATCCCTCCTCCTCTGTTCTCCATCCCGCCTCTCTCTGTCCTTCCATCCCTTCTCCTCTGTTCTCCATCCCTCCTCTCTCTGTCCTTCCATCCCTCCTCCTCTGTTCTCCATCCCTCCTCACTCTGTCCTTCCATCCCTCCTCTCCCTGTCTTTCCATACCTCCTCCCTCTGTCCTTGCATCCCTCCATCCTGTCCTTCCATCCCTTCTCCCTGTTCTTCCACCCCTCGCTCTCTCTGCCCTTCCACCCCTCGCTCTCTCTGTCCTTCCATCCATCCTTTAATCCCTCTTTCCTTCCATCCCTCCCTCTCTCTATTCTTACACAATTCCCTCTCTCCATCCATAATTCCCTCTCTCTGCCCAATAATGCTCTTCCCAAATTAACAAATTGCGCCCTCCCCCGCCAGCACGTTCTTCCTCTCTTACTTCTTTAATGCTGGGTATAACTGAATCATAAGATACAGAACACTATAACTATAGATATAGCTTTATTAAGTTTAATCTTGAGTCGAACAGTTTTTCTTCGTGTTTCTTCACAATCATAGATCTGTTGCAATGCTCATAAAAATAGTATATTTTTATATATATAATTAACTAGACAGCAATTTAGAGATAGAGGAAAAGAATATGTAACAAAGTAGTACTTGTATGGGGGACCCTAGCTAGAAATTGTTAAATCTGATGCAATGTCCACTATTGGCACCAAACCCTCATATCCAATACACTATCACTCAGCCTAGCTGCTGCAATGTCTCTATCACTGTTGACAAGTCATAATGACCAATAGTCTGAGTTTGATGGCTGTGTCTAGACCAATCACTTCTGCCTGTGATTGGCTGTACCTTCCTAATTGCCATGTCTCCACTGTGACCACTGCCAGCTTGCTATCTTTCAGACCTTTTCAAATTACAACTGGCAGAAAATCAGTGTTCTAACCATAGGATTCTGCTCATATTTTCGGTTTTTACTTCTTTATAAACTCCCCACTGTCACACAAACTTACATTTTAAAAGCTTCATTAGTTTTGGAGATAATTTTACTATGGAAGTCAATGGAAAAAAATCAAACATCCATTTTCCCTATCCACTACCCAAAATTGAGCCACAGGATTTCACTCAAAAACAAACAACATAATGGGGAAACACTTCTGTACACTTCATTAAATTTCAATAAACTTCTAATGACCAGTTTCATCACAAATGCCATCACAGTGATTACTCCTTTCTTGCCATAAAATGGGGGACTGACGTCATATACTATTTATAGCTACAACACTCACGGTCCCCCATAATAATATAGAAAATGTATTAGTAAATTAGGAATAATATCATATTCATATAAATGGTAATGCACTCCAGATACCAAAAGGGTAAGGAACATTCAGAAATATCAGATACATGTACCGTATGCAACAGTAACATCAAAAATGTCACACCATGAAAATTTTCAAATCAATATTCAGAAATAGATCTTTGCACCAATCTAAAAGTCACCTCTATAGTTTAGATACTAGGACTTTGCTGTAGAACAAGCAAGAGTACTCATTAATATTCTCTATATTACGTTAAGTTAAAGTTAGTATGTATACTACTGAACCAGGAAGATATCAATATTTTGATATAGTACATAAATACCTGTATAATATTGTATAATATAATATGTCTGTAAAAATATAATTGATTGATTAATCATTTCTGCTTCAAATACCTTCAAGTTCCTTCAATATAGCGTGTTTTTGTGCAGGTATATATAGGTCTTTGGAATTGGAACTTGAAAATCCCTGAAATCAGGGATTGTATGTATACACTGAAGACTTCCACCTCTGTAAAAGTGAAACCATGTCTGTTTTAAGAATTGGTTTAGAGGAAAGTGAACAAGATACACCTCACATATACCTTTCTAATATACAGTGTAAGAGTGAACAAATTAACACCTTAAGGGCCAGATTATGTTTCAATATTAATTTCCTTTGTTATTACTATCACAATGCAGCAATGCATTTTGGGACTGCATCATGCTAACATGTCAGGTGCTCATTATGCATTAACCTCACAGGGTTGGCATGATGCATGGATGCAACCCTGGAAAGAAGATTCGCCAAGGCTGCACCAATGCATCATGACAAATATTGGACACAATACCTGAAACTATGCATCCTTTGATACAATAATAGATCATATAATCGTGTATCTTCAGGTCTATCACCACATGACCCGTATCACATTCCCTGAATGGAGTGGTCATTTTTTTAACAAGGGGTGATGGTGAAATTTGTCTGTCCTCTCCTTTTATCTTCGGTAGCATGCTGGCTTTTTCGCTCAAAAGGGGTTAAAAAAATGTTGCCCCCTCCCGTTGTTAAAAATTAGCATTCCATAAAAAATACAGTGTACATACTCGTACACCCATACAATACTCGATGTTAATGAAATAAATTTTCACTTTGTATAGGCAAACACACTGTTGGCAGCATTTGAAGTTCTATCTTCTTGATTTCGTTTGATGAATTATGAAATAATAATGCAGCATAATCATATACACATCAGTTCATCAAAATATCCATCAAACATCTAATCTGCAAAAATAAAATGGACAATGAAATATTAAAATCGATGTCCACTCGGTTGGCTTTGTGTGATAGAAATGGGTCTTCAATAGTTTTGAATATATACAAATTTATTGTTCAGGCTCCTGAGTAACCGAAGCTATAAAATCAACACAATGCTCCCTCCACTAACCTTAATTCATTCAAAGTTAGTGTAAAGTCTTACTACAATTAAGCACATTCAACTGAGATGTGGGGGTTATTTCAATATAACTGACGATCTAAGTGGAGGAACATGCCATCGTCCCCTAAGGCTGGTCCCACTATCATCACAACATAGGATTTGGTAGAGTAGTCATAGCAGGTACCGGTAGTCAGATCAATGCAGGCTACTACTTGAGGTTACTACTGTAATCTCCCGCGTAGAAGACGCGCTGCGCGTATAAGACGCACCCCAAACTTAGCAAATGCATTTTCGCGTTTAAGACGCACATTTTAAGGCTCAATTTTGTAAATTCAGTACATTTCTATAGTAAAATTACCCCTCGTATAAGACGCACCCCCAATTTCAGTACATCCTATAAGACTCCCCAGCATTTTGTTTGGCGTAGAGGACGCGTCTTATACGCGGGAGATTACGGTAGGAGCGACACTAAGTGGGTTCATTGATGACGTGAAATGTATGTTGTCGTCAGGTATATTGGAATAAGCCCATGGTCCATTTTGATGTTTCAGAGGATCCTTCCGACTTCTATTGGGTCATTTAGGGCATTTCACGGTATGAGACGATGTCATACGGCTTGGGAGGTTTCCTCTTGGAACGGCCATTATACGCCAGGTCGATGCAATACTGTGCATGTGCCGCCGCAAACATTGCCTCTTGGACTGTTTTTGGCCGTTTATAAAGAGTTCTGGTCACCAAATTATCATCTCTTAAGCCATCAAGATAATTTCTCACCAGGGATTCTTGAGTGAGAGAATTCTCGAAGTAAGCCTTGCTATAGGCCCATGGAAGCTCCTTAGCATACCGCTTATTAAACGCATAGACACTCTCGGTCGGTGCCTGTCGCATTTGTCTGACTTCTATCTGTAGAATTTCCATATATTCCAGCCACTCTTCAATGACCACCTTGCGCAGATACTCCCATGTCCACGTTGCTCCGTCCCGTTTTAACGTATTCAGTAGATGGTGACTAAAATCATCTCTCACTGTACATCCTATAAAAGGCATAATCAACATCTCCTTCTCTGCCTCAGAGATGCCAGAAATGCTTTTATACGCTTTATCTATACTTCTCATCCACTTCCTTATGGCTTCTTCACCTGATTTCCAGCCCTCACATCTTTTAATCTTATCTAGACGTGTATAGAGCTTGTAGCGTGCTCTGGTGTGTGGGGTATCCTCCAGCTCACCATACTCCTCATTCAGCATAGGAAATAGCGGTTGTCGTTTGGCTTCTGCAGTCATCCCAGAATCGTTTTGTCGTCCACCTGTGATAGACATCATACATACAAAAGTTACTTTGAATCAAAACAAAGCCAATGCTAGCTTGGGGGAGGGGGGGGGGATTCAGACCCCTCCTTAATAAGGGGGGTCACCAAAAAAAATTCACCCCTATTTAGGCCACTCCAAAAAAAAAAAACTTGTTTCTCATCACCAAGTCATGAAAAAGGTGACGAGGGAAGATTTTTTAAAATATTTTTATTTATTTATTTTTTGCCGTAGCATTTCAATACTGGGATCTCATCACGAGTAGCATAATCAAAACGCTAGTCGGTGCTACCTACCAATCCCGCTGATTACCGGTGTTTCGCGAGGCTTACGTAACTTTTTACTACAGGAATGTTTACCAGGCTGCAAGACACTAATTATTTTCTCACTGTTGGCTTATATAGCATATCGGCGAAAATAAAATATTTGTGCGCATTTCTGGGCTTAACCACTGTTATTTTCTTGTAGGCACACATTTTTCCCATTGATTTAGGGCCATGAGTTGTGGTACAATGTAATTAACTTTTCCGCTATCGGCCGTAGAGTGTCGACATACCCAGATTTGGAGGTTTTTCAGTGAATGATTTCAATACATTCTCTAATTAAATAGAGTGCGCCCCCCTCAAATTACCATCAAATATCAGCCTAAATAACACTCAAATTGATTAATATACACCCTAAGGATTAATTTGATACCTGGTTTGCCTACCCACTGTCAGATTTTAGACCAATAATCTTTGTACAACACCCTTCAGTGTGGAGCTACAAAGTGTCTCTTGCTGCCACCTCCCGTCAATTGGTGTACTGCAACCTACCAATATTGCTGTAAAACGCTTAATAGTGGTTGTATTGACTAACCAAGCATACCTATAGATTTGTATTGATGAACCCCAACGGATGGTTATGAAAAAAATAGTCTGCAACGTGAAAATAGGTTGATTAGGCATCCCTGCAATGGTAAGTAATAGGCAAATTGCCTCACGGAAGTCCTGTATGTTGGGGTTTTTGCATGATGCAAAACATCTGTACTAGAATGATAGGATCCCTGTATAGGGCATCAATGCATTGCAGGTGCATCACGAATGGCCATGAGTAAGAAAAACTGCATTTTAAGGATAGACTTTCCTCCCCTATTTTTTTACAAGTTCTAAATATTCAATTGCATAGAATTTTGTGAATATGCATCAGTGATTCACATCCATACCACATCATTTTGACCATACATTTTGTTTCTTTCAATTTTATGGCGTTAGAGGGCCAGTTGCTAGGGACGGAATGCTAATGGAACCAAAACGTTCTTTTTCATGTAATTTTTTTCGGGCAGCCATATAGGATGGAATATCATTAAAATTGACTATTCTGATGATTTAAATGTAATCTACAGATAATTTAGGAGGGAAGGGTCTCTCATTTAGTGCATATTCTAATTATTAAGGTCTATAGAGGTTGCTAAGCAAAGATTTAGTGAATTTTCTCTTTTTTACCTATTTTTCCAATTTAACATTCTCTGTAGGCCTTAATAATTAGAATATTCACTTAATGCATATTCACAAAATTATATGCAATTGAATATTTAGAAATTGTAAAAAAGTAGGGGGGGGGGAGTCTATCCTTAAAAGTAAAATTATCAAAAGTGTGATAATGTCTATTATTGATAGCCAGCTGCATTCCCTGGACCATATAAGCTTTCATTTGATACCAAACATGACTATTTTTGCTCATTTTTCGGTACATTTTCTACTCTTGAAAATGGCAATTGTGGCCTTCTCAGTGATAAAATATCTTAATTTGGCTAGTTTAAAAATTCTGTTAGACACTTTAGACACGGTATTGGACACATGTTTTGTAAGCGCTAGGTCAGAGTCTAGTTCTACTCCTATGGGTAGTGATTTACCTCTGCCAGTATCTTCCCATTTATGGTTAATGCTAAGTTTGGTAGAGCTCTTCTAGCTTGTACTGAGATAAACCACATAGACTGACTTTTATCTCCATTGATGGTCATGCTGTTTTTCTCACACCATTGTCCAACACTATTCAGATCTACTTGCATGTTACATACTGCCATTCTAGGGTTGGGATGCACTGAATATAATAAAATATCATCAGAATACATGGCGGTTTTACAGAATCTAACAGAGTCTAATAGGTCATTGATGAAATATATAAAAAGCACAGGACTGAGGACAGACCCTTGAGGAACTCCAAATAACACTGGTAGGGGATCAGAAATATTGTTATTGGCTTTTGTGGCCTGAAACCTATTGGCTAGATAGCTTTCCAACCAATCTAAGAGTAATCTATGAAGCCCAAGCTTACTCAGTTTTTGCATAAGGAGCCCATGATGTATACTATCAAATGCTTTACGCATATCAATGAATGTGGCTACTGTAGTATGACCTTGATCTCTAGCAGAAAAAAAGATCAGTCAAATCAAAGACCGCTTCACCTGTACTGAAGTTATGCCTATATCCGTACTGATGTTTGCCTATAAGTTTATGGTTTTTTTTTCTAAGAAAGCCAGTAGATATTTGTGGACAATTTTCTCTTGTAGCTTCCTAACTAGTGGAAGTATACTAATAGGTCTGAGGTTAGTGACTTTATTTGGGTCACCCTTCTTAGGGAGTGGGGTGATGACTGCCTTGGCCCAGGATTTAGGAAAGTGTCCATTTTAAAAGGATGTGTTGAACAGGTGAGAAAGCTGGAGTTTAATAAAACTAAGTGCCTCTTTGAGGACTAAACTTCTCACATGTTGAATACCAGAAGGTTTGTTTACATTTATGTCGTTAACTAACTTAGTAACATCCTCAATGGGTACAGAGATTGGGTGTAACTGTGATTCATAACCTTCTACAGGTGGTGGTGTATATCTAGTTTCATTAGGGTATAGACCTTTACTAACTTTTTTTGTCAAACAATTTCTGACCCACATTTGCAAAGAAGGTGTTGGTGTACTCAGAAGTTTCATCTTCTGGTACCGATAGACCTGGGAATCAGACTCATGAGGTGCATAAATCTATGTGAGATGAATTAGCTAGATTCCTTTATCTAAAAAGTGAATGAGGTGGGCCTCATTCCCTGTAGAAAGTTAAGTAGTTTTCTGAGCTCTTTCTAAAACTTTTTTGGATCTTATTTGAACTCCTCTAACTTATCCGTTACCAGATCTTACTTTGCCTGATTAATCATGTCATTTACTCTCAGTTTGATATTGTTTAATCTGTCATATGCTTCTGGAGATGTGTCTCTCTTAAACTCTACCAAGAGATCTCTTTTTTTTTGGTGTATGAGATCTAAGACCTCGTTATTCAGCCATTCTTTACCGTAATCTTTAAAAGAGATTTCTTTAACAGGACATGACGAGTCAAGATATTTGACAATTACTGACAACATAATATTCCACATTTCATCTGTATCAGTTTGACCGTAAAAACATTCCCTTTACAATGTCCCAGTTACCCGGCCCAGTTATCCATTAATCTAAAGATTTGACCTGTTTTATTGAACAAGGCTTCTGTAGTTCAGGTGTATTAGACCAAGGCCCTTGGTCGGCTTCTCTAACTTAGACATGATGTACAATAGTTTTCTAAGCTACCTGGCTTATAATAATACACACAGGACCAAAATAAACAACATATATTACAAGAGTACTCTCTCCAAGTATCACGAGGAGTGAGAATGAAAAGCACATGGTAGCTATATTAAATACAAAGAACAGAGATGTATTTGAAGAAATACAGATATCAACGCGCATGAGATAGGAATGATATTAAACATGGTAAGGACCGAGTCTGAAGGCGGGCGGACATGGCTTATTGGATTACAATCATAGATCCTTGTTGAAACAGCTTGACATAAATGTAAAGATGAACTCTGATAAATCGTTCACCTCTTAGGGAGTGGTCATTATTTATCAACAGGGGGGGGTGGTGGGTTTGAGGGGGGGCGTAAAATTTTCAGACCCCTCCCGAGGGGGGGCTAAAAAAATTTTGACCCCTCTTTTTAGCTAAAAAGCACGCGCGCTTCTATAGATCAAAGAGGGGCACGAAAAACTCTCCGCGCCTCCGGCGCGGGGGGGGCGCAAATAATTTTGACTGCTGTCGATGGGGGGCGTAAAATTTTTTTAAAAAACCCACCACCCCCCCCCCCGTTGATAAATAATGACCACTCCCTTACAGTCTTAGTACTATTTTATTGAAAACCTTTCTACATGTTGAATCAAACAGAGCCAATCCTCGTCTGGGTAGAAAAGAAAAGAAAAACAGTCACAGATGGACCAGATTATGGCAGATGGAGTTACAATTCATTACATTATGACATGATTTATGTTTCTATTGACAATTGTTTGTACAAAAACTGTAGGCTATATTAAAAACCCATATAATATAGGATAGTGTCCTTAAAATTGGTTTATAACAATCATTTATCTTTCAGACAACAAAGATATTGTTCTTACCCGCTATTTGGAGCTCTATTTGTCCTCAATGTGCATTAATGGACTTTCAGGAAGTAAATCTGTACATGTAGATCTATCCAGCGTGTCTTCTGCTAGTGGCAGGTCCGCAATGGGCCGTTCACAGAATGATAAACCCTTCTCCGTTCATGGAAATAGGTGCTACAAATAGAGCATTTAGATATACCATATATGTCTTTGGGTTATATAGAAAAATATGTGACTTAGGAAAGAGACTGTTTAATGGTTCTGGGGACATTTATCTTGAAATACTTGCCTTTAGAATTATATGTATCCGCTTTTGATCATTTCACTGAGCAGTGGTGCCACCTGACGACCAGAACGTGAAGTACAGAGGTCATGGCGTTTTTCAGCAGACCTGCACTAAAGGCTTTTTGTTCAAGTTCTCAATCACTGAGTTACAGGTGAGTAAAATTCTTTCCCATATCATCAGATTATACATCAGGGCAATAGTGTACGAAAAAGATCGGACTGAAAACATGTGTATTGATAAAAATCAGGATGGGACTAAACTTTTCTTGTATTATCGCTCATAACATGGTTATGGCTTATGCAACTTCAACTTGAAGTTGAATTCACTTGACTTGACTTGAGAAGATTTTCAAAATAAGTGGATGGTTAGCCTGATTAACCGCGATGTAGGCCCCTCTATTTTGGAAACAATTATACAATTACCCCGGTACCAGTAATCTTATTCATCTTGATGGTCGGATGTGTATTGCCTACTGTAGCGATGACAGCCAAAATTTAGGACATATGCAGGGTCCAATAATTTATATATGAAACGAAAGAGCTTGAAATTTGCAACTGATAGCTTTTTGAATCGAGTTGATACTCCTCCTAGAAACATTTCTGTGCCACTTTGAAAACTGGAAAAGCAAAATTCTTTCTGTCATTTCTATGAAATATTTTAGCTGAGATGATTCCAACAATAAAACATGTGCTGCAAGGAGAGCAAGCAGACATGGTTCTACTTAATTAATGATAACTTCTGATGGGCTGGGCCAATATACTAGCTATTTTCACTAGCTTGTAGCTAAATAATTGGAGAATAATATATAGAGGTGCCATTGCATTAGTAGGAGGGTAAGCAATTAAAATTTCAAGTGAAAATCAGAAATTTATTTATTATTTCTTGAACATTTTTCTTGATACCTTTAGGAGATTTAAAATCGCCAAAAATCGCTGCTGTTTTTCTTCATAAAACCAAGTGATTCTGACACAAAAATCTATTGAGAAGGGCCCAGTATGTTCGTCCTGCTTGGCAAAAAACACTATTTTTATGGGGTATTTGGCCTAAAGAAACTAAAGCTTATCCAACTTCTCTCTGTCTCATTTGGCATTCAGATGTATACATGGATCATAGGAACATGCTAGCGTGATAGAATACTATTTTGCCTTCAATTTGGTGTAGATTTGATGTAATTCTGTCCAATAGAACCCTCAGAATCGAATAAGCAATACCAGGTGTTTAGCACTGTGACAGATACAGGGAGTGTTCAGCTGTATTTGGCCGTCATCGCTACCTACTAGAAATAAAATATTGAATTGAATTGATAGTACCGGGTACCGGGTATCTTTACATCTAAATCTGTCACCATTGACCAAAATAATGACCAACGAGTGAATGACAATAATTCATGACACCTACTACCTACTGGCTGTCAATCATCCCCAGCCCCAGGGTCATCATCAATGCTATATAAATTAACACAAATTTGGCCACTTTTCGACCCCCCCTTGTAACACTCTGTGCATTCCAATTGTCAATAAGCAGGCTTTCCAATCAATAGGCCTACTTGTAAATTTGTATGACCTCCCCCCCCCACCTTGCGCTTTTTAATTTCCTTTTAATTTGAAAGGAATTCCATGAAGATGTTTCAAATGCTTGTAAATAGTCCACTTTTCGTGTGAGACATTTACAAACTTTGTTATGCAACACTTGGGCAGACCCCCCACCCCTGTCACAAAGTGTAACAAACTTCATGACCCTCCCCCCCCCCCAACGGCCATCAGGTGCCTCCCAGCAGTGGATTTCCTGCTGCGACAAAGTTCATGCGATGTACGAGCGGCGTGTGACGATTGTGGGAGCGATGGCCCTAGAGACCGATGGCCCCGGGGACCGATGGCCCCAAGTGGGACCGATGGCCCTAGAAAATGAGACTGATGGCCCCAACTTTTAAACCAGGGTACATCCCACATCTATCACCTATCTTCATTTATCATGCATACTCAAATTATAACACTTTCCATGTTACACTTGATTGAAAATTATATGAAAAAAAATTAAGAAAAAATGTCAAATTAAATAAAATAAAAAATTCAGATGTGCTTTCTACATTGAATCCATACATAAACACAATAAAATCACCTGTCTTACATATTTTTTAACCATATATTCTATGATTTATTTGCCATTTTATTTTTTTTTTTTCCTTTTTTCTTTCTCTTTGATTTTTTTTTCAATTTCATTTTTTCTTTTTATCTAGACATTAATAGCAGAAGCCATTTTTCCATTTTTCCATTTCTTTCTTTTTTTGTTTTAATTTTATTATGTAGTCACTATAGTGTGCCCAGTGCTGCAAGCTGAAAGGTGTCATAGCTAATGCCCAGGCACCCACCCCCTGGGCTACCCACACTGCCTCAGTGGGTAGGCCTTTGTTATTGTGGCTCTAACACCTCCAAACTTGTGCTAAAATACACCAAACATGCTCCATAAGTCATCAACATGTAAACATTTGTTATATAACATATATATGTGAATTATTTCATCAGATTATGCACAGGGCATCACATTTGAAAATGGGGCCATCAGTCCCAAAAGAAAGTGGGGCCATCAGTCTCTAGGGCCATGGGCCCCGGAACCGCATGTGACAATACTCACAGAAATCAAGATGTTTCGATTTTAGTGACTGCTCTCAGACATGTGACCATGCATGACACATCTGGGGCAGGCTTGGTACCCCATGTTGCGTACAAACTGTTCTATAGTGCTAAATACCAGCCTATAAATCGTACCCTTTGAGCTGATTTAATAAGCCACACCTGGACTCTCAGTCTGGTTCACGTATAAGCCATACAGCGTCTTGAGGTCCTGCACGCACAACACTTTCTCACCTTGCAATAATTTAGTTGGAATTCCCCCTCTTTGACTAGTTTACTTTAAGATTCTGTAGCTCAATTATCAGTGTAAAGTATGCTTTTCCCCTGTTTTATGTCAAGTAAATAAGGCATCCTTTTTTTTCTTTTTTTTTTTAATTTGCCCAGTTTGATAAAAAAAAATCACTAAAGTAATCAGTGTTGCCGAAACGACGCCGGCACGCCGGCTATCGCTGGCGTAGAATCCAAAATGGTCGGCGTAGGGCCTTAGGACGCAGGCCAGAATAGCCTGGCATGATCTGAGCTTTCTAATGGTGAAAGAATTTTTCAAATCGCCCAATTAGAAGCGAAGACGGGGCAACATTTGTAAAATTGTTCTATATTAACTATTTTTCAATTTCTTGTAAGTTTTTCCGCAGTATAAAACAAGTTATAATGCATTTTGTACAAGTAAATTGAAATTCCAATATCATATGGCCTGTGTGAGAGGAAAATGGCCTGTGTAAGATGGCTAGACACAGGCCACTTTGGCCTGCATGAAGAAAAAGATTTCGGCAACACTGAGTAATAGAGGAATCCACACCCAAAGTCCCAATTCAATGTGCTCTCTCAGCAGATCCCTCATCCAGTGGGTATGGAACTCAACTCAAAGGTCGGGCTTCCCTAGCCCACTTAAAAGGGTCTATATCTCTTCTTTCCTATCCCCTCAGGATGTGTGTGGTGCACATATGCGCAGGCACCGACACATTCCTCTGTGAAATTGTGTAATGTCATTCTTGCCATGAATATGACCTTAGATGTCGAAATGGCGTTAAACATCTATTACTCACTCACTCAACTCAAAGGTATATTATTTTGTTTTCTGTTACAGGTACTTAACCTTAGTCATCTTGCGCATGACGCTAGCATCCTACATTTGAAAACATACTCGATAATTATTTGCAGACATGTGAGGCCACAAAAGTCTTGGTATAACAAATTCAGTGGCTTCTCACCCAGTTTGGCACAGCCAACAAAATCTCATCCTTGGACAATATGGACACGCAGGATCCGTACCGCCAAACGTCGCAGTCTGTCTCCAGTGGACGAACTGGGTGGCGAGTCGCATGGCCTAAGGGACCTACTCAAACCATTTGGGTTCACTCTCTTGGTTAGTTATTTTTGTTCAAAATTTAAAGATATGTTTAATAACCAGGGTTATTCTGATATTTTTGTAAAGAGTAAAAAATAAAACCTATTGAATTTAGATTAATGATATGCAGTACATGCTTACACATTAAAGACATGTTCTAAGTATTAGAATGATTTATGATTCTGTGGAAAGGTTTTCCCCAATTTCGGTTGGTTTCTGGATTCATGAAAGAAGGTAGTGTGATTTGGGGAAGAAAAAAGTACAATTGATTCCTACATGACGTCTTTACAGGTTAGTGGAGTAAGTTTCTGTGGAGCTGCGGTGTGGCAGTATGAGACACTACGCAAACTTGTTGGAGAGTACAAACTTGGCAACCACAACAACGCTCACAAATTTTTCGGCAAAGCTGGCAGCTTTCGACATCATGTAAGTGTAATCCTTGTAAAAAGTATTTTTCCTAAAACTTGAATGGTATGAGCGTGATACAAAGAGGAAAAGACTGAAAAAGGAGATTATTAATCCGTGATCCTTGATTATTAACGAATTATCAAAATTGCATAAATCTATGTGAGATGAATTGTTTATAGCTTAGCTAGATTCCTTCATCCAATTTCTAACGTTCATAGATTTAGATTATCCTATTTACATACGTACTGTACTAATCTTGCTACTGAAAAAAAGTTTTATATTCATACTCGGCTCACCGCTTTAGGTGAATGTGTGGTGGAATGGGCTTAGTCCGGGCAAGAAGCTTGTGGCAGGAATCATCGGTGTTAATATCGGCGTCTTCTGTCTGTGGCGCATCCCAGCGCTACAACCCCTCATGTTGAAGTACTTCTCCGCCAGTCCTGTCTCAGGTAAATACTAATCCAATACTTAGAAATGATGCATATGATCTTTTAACCCTTTCAGAACGGTATAGAGCTTTAATGTCTTATACCCATTTTAGTCACGATACATGAATGCAGGCCTGTTAAGAAACGCTCCTGTGTTTCATTTGCGCATCATGGCGACCCCTTGAATATAATACACTGCACCAATGGAGTGCTGGTGATTGCCCTCAAGTGCTCATAAACCTTGACCAAATCAACCAAGCTATAGAACTAATAGCCTTTTGGAGAGAATTTATGTCCTTTTAGATCTACGGGTGGAGCTTATAGCATTTGTCAAAGTGGGGGCGTGGCTTACAGGGATGAAAGAGTTCAGGGTTTACCCCAATCTGGGGCCTTCAATCCTAAGACCTATAGTTTCCTTAATAAAGCCTATGTTTCATGGAAATTTAGATAGAATATGTAAGTGAATTTCAGAGTTATTTTGCCCAGTCGCCTTCATCCCTGAGCTCATGTCAGTGTACACTGGGATTTACGTCTTGTGAAGTTATCGTAATGGTAATTCATGTTTGAATGTACCTGCAGGTGCCCCATGTTGGTCGCTGCTGCTCTCCACCTTCAGTCATTACTCCACGTTCCACCTCGCCGCCAACATGTACGTGCTATGGTCCTTCGCTGAGCCAGTCTGTAATCTGCTCGGCCGCGAGCAGTTTCTCGCCACCTACCTAACGGCCGGTAAGTGCACTTATGTAGATATTGGTCAAATTTGGAACTACATATTAAAAATTATTACTAAACATTGAAACATATTGTTCTGCAGGTGCTATCTACCAATCTCTTTAAATGTTGGATACGGTAGAGGCTGGCGAATTGGAAAACGAAAGAGAGTAATAGAGAAAAGGGGAGGCGGGGGGTAGTACATGTATAGAAAGTTAGCTTTAGATTCAAAAGATGACAATAATCACAGAAATACCTACTCTGGTCTGCTAGGAATTTCAGGTTTTTGGCAGAAAAATCTGTGTTGAATCATATATATCGATATCCCGGAAGTCAAAATGTGCCAAAAAGGGTAAGTTTTGCTGTTTTTGTTGGCCAATGTGTGTGACATCTCTGCATCATGTAAGTTTGTGGAAGAATATAAAGTAATTTTCCCACTTGGTCTTTTGTAGGTATGGTGTCGGGATTCGCTAGTTATGTAGTGAAGGTATTACGCGTCAGTCCTGTTCCGTCCCTTGGTGCTGTACGTATAAACTATTTAATTTCTACTCAGCTCATCAGCTGCTATATATCCCTGGGTCGTTAATGTCCTTTTATATTAAAATATCTAATTTCTATTCCTTCATATGAAGGATGAATCCAGTTCCACCATTGATATCACTGTTGAATTGGTGAAAATATTTCCCAAAGTTGCTGTGACTACATTGATCAGTGCTTTTTGTTTTAGGTCAGGAAATTATATGGTTTTTGATTCGCTATAATTCTCAGTAACAATTTATAATTGGCGCCTTATGATTTGTTTCAGTCCGGAGCCATCATGGCTATACTAGGGATGGTGTGTAGTCAGTATCCTAACGCGCAGCTCAGTATTGCATTCATCGGTGATATCATCCCGCACTCCTTCTCCGCATCTGTAGTAAGTAGTCTTTTTTTCTTGATTGTCTAAAATAATCCATGTATTGTAGAGTTATCCTCCATATTTCCGAGCTGTTATTCCTATGAAAATTATCCATTGTCCTGCATTCTTTAGTGGGAAAGGGAATAAAAAATGTTCATTCGCAGGTTAGTTGTGGAGGATGAAAATGGTATAAAATACTAACCAAAAACACAAAGAGTGGGCGGGCACAGTCATAGGCATATGGGCCATGTGTGCCCCACTCGTTGTATTTTTTGTTTTATTCTACCTTTAAGAACAACAGCTAACTATTTCCAAGACCCTACGCCCAAAAAAACTGTAGATTGAATGCCAGAAATGCAAATTTTTATCTGATTGAGTTCAGATTGAGGCTACATATCACACGGTAAATTCAATAAAACGTTGCAGTCTTTTGAATGTTGAAAATCCACCCATAAACAAATATTTTAGAGGTAAAAATGTGAAGCAAAGTGGGCAGGATCTGCTACACCATTGCTGCATTGGGCGTGGCGTACAGGGGCGTGGCGTACGGGATATTGTACACCATGCCCGTGGGCGTACAGGGTATTGTTTTGTTCTTATGGGTAGAATAAAGCTAAATATTGTAATGCCTGTCTCTCCGTACTCCTTTCTACAAAGAGATTCACATGAATTACCTACTGTGGGAATCACTAGTATAAAATAGTGTGACAAATTACAAGACATTGTACTCTGCTCGGAAAATTAGTATCTCTTGATGATTTTATAGCAAAGAAAACTAAGCTCAGCACCTGTAATTTGAGGTTTCCCTAACTGTTGCGACACGTTTTTAGTTTGAAATTACAATCAGGCATGTAAGTTTTCAGAATTTTGTCTGATTTCAGAATTTTGAGTTTGGGATGTCTATAGATTTAATCAAATTTCTTTTCTCGGGTGATTTTTTAGTAGTATTTTCCAATGAATTTAGAACTTCTTTGTGTATATTCAGAATTTTTCATACACCCTGACTTACATCCCTGTACAGTGTAACCAGATAACCCATGGCTATGTGCTATGCTAACTATCGGTGCTTCATTTTTTTTCATTTTTGCAGGCAATGAAGTCCTTGATAGCCTTCGACACCCTCGGTGTGCTACTCCGGTGGCGGTTCTTCGACCACGCTGCTCATTTAGGGGGGATCCTATTTGGCTTGTGAGTAAAGTAATTCACTTTTAAAACTGAGGATAAAAGTAATATCTCCTCATGCCAGCAAATACTGAATAATTGTTAGAGAATCATGCACCGTACCTTACTATATTGTTGATTATATCATAAAAACTTTTGATCGAGAGATGTCTGACCCAGCAAACGTTATCTTAGCATTCATACATGCGACCTTCTAAAGTAACCCTAATTATAGCTTATATATATATATATATATATATATATATATATATATATATATATATATATATATATATAATTTCATAATGATGAATTCATATCATTTAAGAGAATTCACAAATTTTAAATATTTCCTCTTCCTTCCAGATGGTATTTAAAATATGGACATAAGTATATCTGGGAGAGTCGTGAACCTTTTATGAAGTGGTGGCACAGTACGCGAGGACAACCATGAAAAAGGGGACTATATGATTATGAAATAGGATGCATATGTGATAATAATTTGTACATATATTCTTTATGCTTAGAGTATGAGTTATTTAATCATGGACACTTGGTGTGAGTAGCCTTTATGTGAGCAGGCAAGAAATAATGCATCCCCATGAGTTAGTAAATGGATTATCCATTCGGATCCGCTTGCCTGTTCATATATATGCAGGGCCTTGTCAATAAATAGGCTGAAAATAATTGTATTGCAAAATGAGAATCTGCATCTCAGTACCTCATTCAGCAAAACTTGAGAAAGAAATGCAAACTGTAACCAATGTCTGTGAGGCAATGTATGTTGGTATGTATCGTAAATTCTGCTATCATAAATTCTCGTGTATATGCCAGCGTTGAGAGCAAAAAGATGGATTTAGGGAGTGAAAGAAAAAGAGCATCTATAATCAATATTTATTCTGTAATAATTATAATCTTTGGTGATCTTGTTTTTACTTATACACTGTGAGATTCTTTTGGAGATAGCACAATAATTTGACATTGTCAGTATTGTGATTATTGGAGCTAGCACAATAATATGACATTGTCTGTACCCTGACTACCGTAATCTCCCGCGTAGAAGGCACATCTTCTACGCCAAACAAAATGCTGCTGGGTCTTATGCGCGGGAGGTAAATTGCCTTGAGTTTGGGGTGCGCCTTATACGCGGGTTTTTCTGACTTTCAATTGGGAAAACACCCCAAAATAAGGCCCACCATGCATCGATGACAGCTTGAACTCATAGCGCCAGCAGCGCGGCAGACCAGTAGGTGTCAACGCGCTCGGCGGGTTCAAGCCGACCGTGTGCCGATGACAGCTTGAACTCATATAGCCAGCACCGCGGCAGACCGGGAGGTGTACAGGTGCTCGGCAGGCATTATGCCGACCGTGTGCCGATGACAGCTTGAACTCATAGTGCCAGCAGCGCGGCAGCCCGGTCGGTGTACAATAGGGGGGTGGGGAGGGGGGTTGGGAAGGGGGGGTGGGGAGGGGGGGCGCCTTCTACGCGAAACAGCCCCCCTGTGAGTTGGGGGGCGCCTTATACGCGGGTTTTTCCAGAAATCGATCCAGAAGAGGTATGTGCGCCTTCTACGTGAAAAGGCCTTCTCTGAGTTGGGGGGGGGGCGCCTTCTACGCGAGCTGCGCCTTCTACGCGGGAGATTACGGTAATATGACATTGTCAGTACCCTGATTTCTGGAGCTAGCACAATAATATGACATTGTCAGTACCATGATTTCTGGAGCTAGCACAAAAATATGACATTGTCAGTACCGTGATCAACTTCAGTAAGAGTCTGTTCAATAGTAACAAAACTGGGTTATGACTCCGAAATCCTTTCTTTTTAACTTTCAAACGATTCAGATAAGTCAGTATGTAAACTACCGCTAGTCATTTTTTAAACAACGGCTACTTGGAAGTTTCTTGCTGAAATTGAGTACGAAACATTGTATATGACTAACATTAATAAAAGGCTGACTTCCATTTTATCAAATGTTGCTGTTGTTACGAAAGTGCCTACAAACCATTTCAGTACAAGTTCATTGTTAATTAAAGGAGAAAATGTGAAAATCGGGACTGTCCGTTATGTCTTGCTGACAGATGAGATTGAGAATGTTTGTTTCTTATTGTTTGAGATGTGGCTGTTGAATAAAAGTTGAACACAGTTTAATCAAATGTTTTTGTCATATATCTCTGGATGAGGGATCTTGGTCATGCAGTAAAGCAAAACTCAAGACAGAAGTTTTAAAACAGTATACAAAAAGGTTCTACAAGTAAGCAAATGAAGTGTCCTATCACAACTTCCACTGATTTCCATTCAAATGAATTAAAACTACCCAGTATATGGGGATTAGCAGAGTACTGATGAACTTTGAATGCTAATAAGTATAAAATTTGTAAAGGACGAGGTTCTGAAACTTGAAGCTTTTGTATAATATTGAAATGCAAAGGAACATTTTTTTTTCAGGGCATCATCATCTCTAAGATTGACAATGGTTTTATTGGGTGTAAGTGGGAGTGGAGCTGGTTCTGGCGACCTCACTGATAAGATGGCAACCAGCATTTCCCTGGAAGTGGATGTTATCTAGGGACAAGGTACCCATCATAACAAAGCCTTATCACTGTTTTGCCACCTCTGGCATAACCAGCAAAATTCAAAATGGTGTACCCACTGGATATGGCTCCAGGCTCCTATACAGTCCCTCACTTTGGGAGTCATTTGTAAAAATTGACAGTTATATCCATGACTACACCATATTGTTTTTAGAATGTATAATTCTAAGAAGCCTGAAAAGGCTCTCAGGTGCAAATAAGCTGTTGAGCATTTGTTCTAAAAATAAATTAGCCTTGATAAAGGACTGCGAAGTCCGAAACATGTCGGCACTTCTTTAATTCATCTCAATTCTCTTACTTCATAGATTTTACGAGAATAATGCAGGAGGTTTAGGGAATATTTACCACCTTTACTAAATACATTATGGTATTTATACAATGGAGAATGGTAAATTAAAAAGAAACAAACAAAAACTATGTAAGGGTGAATATATTACTTTATTCGGTCACCTACATGTGAGTAACCTGCGGCAACAAGAATAAAAGTCATTGAATACCAGTGAAGCATACGGAGATTCAATGTGAACGGAGATTTTACATCGAGATGTCCTTAACGATCCCTGGAGAAATGACCTAGAAGGCACCATCCATCATAACTTTCACTCTATCTGGCAAGAGAATGCTGCCATTCCCAGTATAATAGTGTCTCATGATGATAAAATGGCCGTTAGCGCATTAATGCTTCATGCCCATTGGTTGCCATGATGCATGAACGTAACCCTGGCGAGTTAGGCAGTGATCATTTTTTAACAACAGGGGGGCTGGTGGGTTTGAGGGGGGTCGGAATTTTTTCAACCCCTTGATCGGGGGGTGTCAGAATTTTTTCAACACCTCTGATGGGGGGGTAAAAATAATTTCACCAGTTTTCAGTGGAAAACCCCGCGCATTACTATAGGCTAAAAGGGGAAGTTCGCATGCGATTTTTGTCCCTTATGGGGGGGTCGAAATTTTTTTTGCGCATCCGTGCGCAAACCCACCATCCCCTCCTGTTGTTAAAAAATGATCACTCCCTTACCCATCCATACTTTATGATACATTCCCTATCAATTGGCATGATGCACCAGTGCAGTGCAAATCTGCATTGGTACATCATGACGCCTAGGAACCATATCTTCATAGATCTTTGCGGCATTGTTAAACCGCTGCCATAGTTCAATGGCTTCCGCTACTAGGCTTTGTTCTAATCCAAGGCCTCCAGCAACTACAGTGATGTAATGTTATGGTATGAAAGACTCATTACGACTCAGTCACGCCACCTGTGGCCACTATTGGAAGCTTCTCATTCTCATTTACCGGGTATTATAATTATTAACAAATACTTCTGACATGGAAAGAAAGAGAACAATACTGAAGGAACATCCCACACCAAAGAAAACAACAACAAAAACGATAAGAACTTGATAAAAAAGAAAAAGCCATCCATCATTCACAGTCCCACATTATTGAGTTAACCTGTGTGAACACATTGAGGTAAACAGTTTGAAGATCAATTTCTAAAATGCTATCGAAAACTACTAAAACTTACACATCACAGTTTGATGGGGAATATTACCGGTAACATTTCAATAAAATAACATTTCAAAAAATATAATCCTCTTTATCAATAGAGTACCTTTCATTTCCGTCACTTGGCCAAATCTATAATTGCAATGCCTGAAACAAGCACTACCGTAATCTCCCGCGTATAAGACGCGTCCTCTATGCCAAACAAATGCCTTGTGCGTCTTATAGGATTTCTTCAAGTTGGGGGTGCGTCTTATACGCAGGGTTTTCCAACATCTCATTTGGGAAAATGCGCCGATGACAGCTTGAACTCATAGCGCCAGCACCGCGGCAGACCGGGAGGTGTTGACGCGCTCGCCGGGGATAAGGCCCACCGCGTGCCGATGACAGCTTGAACTCATATAGCCAGCAGCGCGGCAGACCGGGAGGTGTCGACGCGCTCGCCGGGGATAAGGCCCACCGCGTGCCGATGACAGCTTGAACTCATATAGCCAGCACCGCGGCAGCGGTGTACAGGCGCTTAGCGGGTTTGACGCCGACCGTGTGCCGATGACAGCTTGAACTCATATAGCCTGCACCGCGGCAGCCCGGTCGGTGTAGATTTGCTCGGCGGGTTTGACGCCGACCGTCACACCGTGTGCCGATGACAGCTTGAACTCATATAGCCAGCACTGCGGCAGCGGTGTACAGGCGCTCGGCGGGTTTGACGCTGACCGTGTGCCGATGACAGCTTGAACTCATATAGCCAGCAGCGCGGGGGTGCGTCTTATACGCGAACCCCCCCCCTGCTGAGTTGGGGGGGGGGCGTCTTGTACGTTTTTTTTTTTTACAAATCGATTCAGGGGGGTTGGATGCGTCCTCTACGCGAACCAGCCTACCGTTAGTTTGGGGAGCGTCTTCTACGCGCACTGCGTCTTCTACGCGGGAGATTACGGTATCTACGGTAATATGAACACAGACTGTATTCTCCAATATCAAGATTCCAAAATAAAACTAGGTATAAAACATGATTTTATATTCCACTAGTCGACACCTACAGTATTCTATATGTAAACTTGTCATTCTTGGAATGTTAGTTTTCTTCTATAAAAACATACATGTCTTCTTAGAAATGTTTGAATGATTAGTTGAGTAGGTGAGTGAGTGAGTGAGTGAGTGAGTGAGTGAGTGAGTGAGTGAGTGAGTGAGCAAGCGAGTGAGTAAGTGAGCAAGCGAGCGAGTGAGTGAATTGGTGAGTGGGGAGGGAGAGAGTATGCCTTTGTACCAATTCATTATGCGTTCTTCGCCTCAGGAAATATTCACCGCCCAACAAGCGACCATCATTTCTCTTAAATATCATAAAAACTTTTTGACATCTTGTAAGTTTATATGAATAAAATTGTACAAACACATGAACTTCAGCAGTCAAAGCCCCTGAAATATTTTGAAATGCCCTTTGAACACGGCAGTATAATTTGATAAAAGATAATCACCTCTTCACTAATTCTCTTCAATCAGAGAGTCGTGGAAGCCACACTGGTGTGTTGGAAAAAAAATTTGACCTTTGCATTTGGACAAGAGCAAAGAAATAGAATTACTACTACATAATTGACTTTATGGACGGACCATAGGTGTCACAGTCAAGACTAAAATATAAATATCTAGCATTCCATTTTTATAGGGGTAGATTAAAATCTACTGATATGTTATTCAAATAGCACATCAAAAGTGTTCTAGTGCTAAAAACCATCATGACCAACGATCAAGTCATCTTTCTCAACCACAAAAGTTTGATCTATGGATTTTGGACACCATATTTTCAGGAGTATTTAAAATTGACGTTGTCACAGATTCAGCTTTTCCCATCTTTCTGAGATTATTATTTGTAATGTTTCGCAAAATCTTTAGGAAGAAAAATGCTTGTGCATAATTTTTCAACCAGAAAATCCTATGGGCAATAGAAAATCCTTTATAAGGGAAAGGGAATAAAGTACCTATGGTTCTCACCATTTCTTTTTAATCTAGAACTAAAAAACATAGACCAACCTGTCCTTGTTGGTATGCTAGTTGTCTCATATGTCCTTTTAACTGACATAACAATATATTCTATTGAACACAACATAGGGTATTTCATCCTATATCTGGACGGTTTATCCAAGTTTGGGTTTCTTGTGGGTTGGTTTACGTAGCACGTTCTGAGCGCCGCGTGTAGTGGTCAGGTCCTCTGCAAAGCGCATGGTGTTAGAGGCTGAGGGGTACGTGGTCAGCGCCTCATCTACGCTGTGCCAGTGGTGTAGGTTACTCTCATCTAGGTACCAGTCAACTGTGGGGGCAAACAAACAACTGTACCATTTGTATTACATTCATGAAGGGAAAATACATTCTCACTGAAATTATGAAGGAGGACAAGTGTTTCTGTGTGGTTAGCAGCCACAGATTCAGGTTTTTGGAATGAGTGGGGATAGCTTAAATGTGGTGGAGAACCTACTTTTAGGCTTTTCTGAAGTATGTCTCTAAAACATATAGGAAATGGTTCATGAACAGTTCTTAAAAAGGGGCGAGAGGCAATTATGTCCATATACCGCAAATATCATGACAAAATAGGAGGAATTTGTTTAAAGTATAAAGTTTCAAACCATATGAGCCAGGGTTTATATACATTATCACTTGGACGTACAATGATTTTTTTTCTATTATTTTGGACCATTAGATATTCTATTTTTGTGAAATTGTACACCGAATCCCTGTTACCCCTGTGCTGACAGCAGGGCCTGTGCTTATTTGAGACCCCAAGCTTAAACTGGCAATTGCAATTATTAGCTCCAAAACAAAAAATGAAAGATTTTACGTATGCTATAGAGCACTTATGGCCCAGGGTCTTCCAACTGCTGTAGAGAAGTTATGGATGTACTGTAGGGAACTGTCACTATTTATTTTCCCATATTTTGTAGAAGAAATTCCCACTTTGAGTCTTCCATTCTGATCAACCTTCCATTCTGACCAACCTTCCAAAAATCAACAGAAGTGTTATGCGACTGGTCATAAAAACGCGGACCGCCATTGGCTACACAGACATCATATGCCACCTGCTGACTGACAAAAATGTATATGACAGCTCCTTGATAAGACCTTCCTGACATATCATGCCATCTAGTGAGGAAACATATAACTACATGAACGGTCTGCTGGCGGCCTTCTAATGATCGTTCTCCATATATGGAGACCGTTCACTTTCCGACAATACATATAACCCTTCAGCCGTGGGTGCTATCGCAATTGTTATCAGTACAGCCGGACTATCTGAACCTCACCTGCTGAAAAAAAGCGCCTTAATTTGACAATTCCCATAGAACCCCATGTGTTCATTCTATCGCCAAAATCCATCGCACAATGCAAGTCTATGGTGAGAGATTTGTAGGCAGTATAGCTCTAAAGTGATAAGGTCAGTGCAGTTTGTTATTTCAGGATGAAAACAACAACTTTTTAGGGAATTGTCTGTAACAACATAAACTTTAGATACAAGACCACGCATATATGCAAAGAAACATTTATTAAACAAAACGTTTAAACTACCGTAATCTCCCGCGCAGAAGACGCGCTGCGCATATAAGACGCACCCCAAACTCAGCACATGCATTTTCGCGTATAAGACGCACATTTTAAGGCTGAAATTTGTAAGATTAGTACATTTCTATAGTAAAATTACCCCTCGTATAAGATGCACCCCCAACTTGAGAGAAAGCTATAAGATGCCCAGCATTTTGTTTGGCCTAGAGGACGCGTCTTATACGCGGGAGTTTACGGTAGCAATTCCATCTTGAAACCAACTGTTTCATCCTCCAATCGTTTTTGACTTAAAAGGCACCGCCAATGACCCAGGATGACCCTGGGCCAAAAAGAAGACTTACTAGTTCTCTGCAGTCCCTCGTCCCAGGATACGGTGGGTTCCCATCCAAGCCCCTTCAGTTTGGTGGTGTCCATCGGGTATCGCGGATCGTTCAGCGGTCTGTCCTGTACAAACTCTATATACTCCTCTATCTTTGGTGAATCTATCGGAATGTTCTTGAGCTAGGAAAGAGGAATGAAAGTCATGACTAGCTTTTAAAGCTCTTTTCATTCTATTGGATGATAGAAGGAAAAATTAAGTAAAGTATTTGGAATAACAAGTTTTCAGAATTCAATTAGGTGAAACAATCTAGCCTTTAATGAATTCGTGACTATTTCTTATGGATGACGTGTCAAATTTGGTGAAACAGTACAGTTTTGTCATAAAAACGCGGACCGCCATTGGTAATATTACTATAGAGTAGTACTAATCCTTCAAAATTCAGGCCTAGGTGAGCCTTATAGGTTTCTCTTCAACTCAGGGTGCGCCTAATACGCAGGATGCGCCTTATACGCAGGAGATTACGGTATGTTAATTACATAGATTTATCATATGACTATAAGCATAGAATTGAAAATGTTTTTGAGCTCTGAAATTATCTTAGTACATAAATAGTTAAAAAGGTAGGTTTTAATTTCAAAGTTATCATCATAATTACCTTGGATATTAGAAGGCGCGCTAGTTGTAGGACACTAATATCGACATCCGTCCCAATGTTGTACACCTCTCCCGGGACCGCCGAGTGGAGGATAGTGTCAAACGCTGCCACCAGGTCCGAGACGTAGATGAAGTTACGTATAGCCTCGCCCTTACCATACACACAACTGGTGAGAAAGGGGAGAAAATATATAGGAATATATTGGTACTATGAAGTATAGTAGAACCTTGCGCACATGGCGCACCTCATGTGTAAGGCGCTTCTTAAACATTGCTACATCTTATCGGTAGCTCAGTGCAAGAAGGTTGTAATTGATATGGTAACTACCGTAATCTCCCGCGTATAAGACGCGTCCTCTACGCCAAACAAAATGATGGGGAGTCTTATAGGATGTACTGAAATTGGGGGTGCGTCTTATACGAGGGGTACTTTTACTATAGAAATGTACTGAATTTACAAAATTGGTACCTAAGAGGTGCGTCTTATACGCGAAAATGCATGTGCTAAGTTTGGGGTGTGTCTTATACGCGCAGCACGTCTTCTACGCGGGAGATTACGGTAACTGCAGTTACAACCTTCACGGACTTAGGCGATGTTATGCGTTCTGCCTGAAGCTAGGGTGAACCGTTATACTGTACTAACCTCCGCTAAATCAAGACCGAGTTGGACCTTACAGCTTTACCCTTCAATCTTTGCAGGGTGCGTCTTATATGCGAGATTCTAGAGTAGTTCATCAATGGCTCTTCTTTGTTTATGTAAAATTCACATGGTTGGAAGTTTTGAAATAACATAAAAAGATCATGTCTATAACTCATATCTTGATATGATTGAAGATCGTTTCTACTACTTACCACTTTTTGTCTTTCTCTATCAGTGAGATGAACTTTGGAATCACCTTGTATCAAAAAGGAGAAAAGCATACATTTTTATTCAAAATAATTTCATGCTACTCGTTGATCTTTCCCAGTAAGTTCCTACAATTTTGATAAGTTTCATCCATCATGATATAAAAGTTTTCAAGCTTGAATTTGAAATAACTTTATCCATATTTGATTTTATTGACAAATTGCATAAAAATACTGGCAAAAGTTCCATGTTCTGGGGAAGAGAACATACCGGTATACATTTCTTGTGGTATTATTCTGAGTCTGATACAGTTTTATTGGATCTTTGGGAACCTAGTACATGTGTTAGCTTGAATAATTGATCTTTTGCGTCGTTTAACCTTCAACTAACCTTCTCCGGGTACTGATGAGGGCCATAGGCATTGTTTGACCGTGTGATGATCACAGGGAACTATTAAACAAAACCAAAGACATACTTGATGTTAATTATTATACACACATTTCAATGTATTTCAACTAAGTATTCATTGTCTCTTTCTTTTTAATTTTTTATTTTTTTTTTCATTCTTACATTCTGTTTCGATATACTGAAATGGGTGGTAAATACTCCCAAAACTTCCCCCTTGTTTCTCGTATCTATGGTTAAAATTAAAACATTTGAGATGAGTTTACTAGTGTGCCGACATGTTTCGGTCTTCGCAGACCTTCGTCAGGGCTAGTTTTCGATATACTTTTTATTTCTACATCATCATATTCATTTTACCACTCTAAATCGGAAAAGACGTGATGGACTACTCTGAAGGTCGCTGTATGAATATGTCATATTAGAGAAATAGCCTGAAGCAGAAAATAGAGAGAAAAAGACAAAATAAAGATCTGACCTTGAAGCTTTCCCAGTAAGACCTGACGATACACTCGGCAGCGGCTTTACTGGCGGAATACGGGTTGGTCGGGTTCAGCTTAGCGTCTTCTTCTAATGCCTAATGTAGGTGAATTTAAAACAAAGATCATGTAGAGGTATTCACATAGTTTTCGACGGGATTGACACCTGTGTGGGGGAGGGGGGGGGGCTGTTTCAATGGCCCCATTATAAGCTTTGATGGACCTTCATATGGCCTCTGTACCACAGAAGATTAAATATTGGCTTGCTCTTTATATTGACAATACAATGTACTCTACATTTATCACTAGACCTAACACTCATTCAGCCTTTTCCGAGTATTTTTTCAATGCCTTACAATGTGAACCTTTTTCATGGATTTCTGCATAGCCCCATGATCTAATTCAGCTTCAAATGTTTATAAGCTCACGTTGGGGTGAAATCAACTTTTATCAGAAAGTAAAAAACTGAATCACTAATGACAAGAAGTACTTACTACTTCACTGAAGCCACCGTAGACTTCATCTGTGCTGATATGAATGAAGCGTCGTACGCCCGACTCGAAGGCCGCATTTATAAGAACATGCGTCCCGTATACGTTGGTCTTGGTGAAGTCAAGGGAACTCCAGAATGACAAATCTGACAAACAAAATGTAATATTTGAAAGATTAAAAAAAAAATCATTCAGAGGTGAAAAAGTATATGGATACTTCGCACACTGCTAAGACACATGAAATTCCAAGGTGTATCTATTCTATGATGATACATTTTATAGGACGTCTTAAGCCTAAAAGGACCGCTGATACAGAAGTCTATCATGCCCATTGGCCAAATCAAGAGTTGGCGAGTCTGATCACCAGCACTTCATTGGGGCATCATGTCGACCCTCCCTTAAAAGAGGGCTAGCACGGCTAAGACGTACCCGCGTTAGCAGGTCACCAGACTACTCCTTGACCAATCAGAGCGTCACATTTTTTAGCTATTTCCCGTGAATTTGTGAACGATCTTTGAGCAGGTACCCGTGTTGTTTTTTCCCATGCTAGCCCCCCTTTAAGCCCACCGTAGACTAGCCTGACTGAGTCTGTCGATTGTGATGTCAGGGGCATCTGTGGGGGACGTCCAATCCAGTTGGTCAATATCGTGTTTGATCTTCCCGATCGGATCAGAGTATACTCGCCTGCACTGCAAACCCCCTTCTAGAGATTCCTGGATCCGCCACTGGGACTCTGATGTCTCACATAAAGGCCATTATATAGGTTTTGAGGGGTAGAGACCATCTGACTATGCCAGTTTGTGATTTAATGTCACCATGTTTAGGTTTTGAGGGATAAAAACAGGTCAATCTTCAGGTCTGCTTTATTATCTAACACCACTATATAGCCTTTGAGAGATAAAGACCTTTGAGGGATAAAGACATTCGTGCTTTAATGCCATATTTGAGGGTTAAATACCAATGGATGTCTTTATCCGTCAAATCAGCGCTGATTTCAGGGATACAGATCCAACAGTCCAACCTTTGAAAGTTTTAGGGCCCTAGAACCCTTCACAAGTGGAAGGATTTCTCAACATATGAAACTGTTCTAAAGTTTCAACTTAAGGGGCCTCTGCATCTTTGAAAATAGATGAACCTCTGAAAGCCTGACACCTTTGAAGTTAAAGCGTACTTACCGACATGAGTCTGTGCAGCAAAGTGCATGACAGTGTCTATCTTCTCCTGCAGGAAGATGTAGCGCATGAAGTTGTGTTCGCAGATGTCACCCTGGTACAGGTAGTAGAAATAAAAGACATTATTGAGGTGCTGCGAATTCCATCATTTTGTAGACGAAAAGAACTGGACTCAGGACAGTGAAATATACAAAACACTACTTTAAATTTTGTATACAAATAATCATTACAGTTAAACAATATACCAAAAAAAAACAGATTTACTGGTACTGATGAATATAAATTGAGCAAAATGACTATCGACAAATTGTTGGTCAAGACCAATATATCCCTCTTCTCCAAAGTCTTGCTAATTGGCGTCTGTTCATCCTTAAGTCTTGACTGTAAAGACAAAGAATAGGGTGGCGAGAATAACCCCTCAGGGCGGATCCAGGGGGGGGGGGGGGCACGTGTCCCCTAGCCCCCCCCCCCATGAAAATGGGCCAAGCTATGACTCTTAACTATAGGAAATCGGGTCCCCTGCTGTGCCCCCCCGGACCCAATTTTCCTGGTTGTGCCCCCCCCTTCTGGATCCGCCCCTGCCACTCGCTGTGCCTTGTAGAATCCGCCTAAAGTCAGGTTGTGCCTTATAGGCTGGGGTATTTATGTATGAAATAAGTACTATAAATTATATACAGGTCAACATGAGGGGCTGCGTCCTTTATTTTATGTCAATAACTTCTTCCCGTAGAGATAGCATTGCGGAGCCGATCGCCACACCCCGAGTGGCGTAACGTGTCTTGATCCACCACAGCAGCCGATCCAGTACTGCAGCCTCGATCTGGCTGCAGGTAAACATTCAAAATGGCAGACCGCTGCTCGTACGGGGAACTACGGTACCGGATTTAGTTAATTTTCAGTTACCGTAATCTCCAGCGTATAAGACGCGTCCTCTACGCCAAACAAAATGCTGAGGGGTCTTATAGGATGTACTGAAATTGGGGGTGCGTCTTATATGAGGGGTAATTTTACTATAGAAATGTACTGAATTTACAAAATTGGTACCTAAGAGGTGCGTCTTATATGCGAAAATGCTTCTCCCAAGAAGGGGGTGCGTCCTATACGCGCAACGCGTCTTCTACTCGGGAGATTACGGTAATTAAACCCTCTAAAAACATAAAATAAATATAGAACTAACCTCCCCTGGTGTCCTTGGTGGCCGATCCACCCCTCGGGGGGGGGGGGGGTCTCCCCCGAGGGCGTTAGGATCGGCCACCTCGTACACCACGGTCGTTTAGTTCTATCTATATATGATTTTGCTAACTTCAGAGTGCGCCTTAGACGCAAGATGCGCCTTATACACGAGGTATCAAATTGACTCACCTGTATAAACTTGTAGTTAGGACAGGAGGAGATGACGTCCAGGTGTTTGACGCTGGACGAGTAGTCCAACTGTAAAAGTAAATTCAACATAATCATATTTAAATCTTCAATGAATTTTGAATATACATTTACTAAGTGAAGAACAATGGCCACAGAAGAGCAAAAGCACAGGTGCGATTGTTTTTGCAGTTGTGTTGCTTATGATAGGAATCGGGATGGGTACTTTTTCTTTCAAATTCCCAGTATATGAAGTACTTTGGACATCTATCTAGCAAAATTATACATGGATTCAAAAGTTCCTAATTTCGTCACAATTCTTTCATTAAACCATACGTCAGAGATATTAGTTACACTTTTACAATATATCACAATCTTCCCATGCATAATTATTCCATCCTTCCCTTACTATATCTGCCCCCCTACAACCCTGATTCTTTTTATCTACCGTATTGGGCTGTATAAGCGCCAGGGCGCTCATTAATTTCAAGTAGGGTTTACCCCTGGCGCTTATTCAAGACCGGTGCTTATTCAAATACCCGACGCTTATACATGCCAATACGGTAACTACCGTAATCTCTCACGTATAAGACGTGTCTTATACGAGGGGTTTTAGTTCTCCTTGGATCCACAAGGGGGACACCAAGACCTTTCTTTTGATATGTTACATGTCATAATGGTCATAATAGGGCATACAGGGGCCCAGGGGGGGTCCAGGGGGCCCAAGCTACACACAGGTTTTTAAATTTTGAAAATTCACTCAGTAGAACCAAAGTTATGAATTTTTCATTTTTGTGAGAATTTTCCAAAACTCTAGGTGCGTCTTATACGCGCACTGCGTCTTATACGCGGGAGATTACGGTATATTTCATTTCAATAGGTATCCCAGGATGATTGAGTGATTTAATACAGTACTCGCAGGGTCCTTCTGTACATTCCCTTTCGGATCGATATTGACAAACCCCGTCATCCCCACTCCAACCCCCTGCCCCTTGATGTCTCTCCTACCCCATGCCCATTCCTCTCTGCCCTTCACCGTATCACTGACCCCTCCCCCACAACCCTACTCAGTTTCAACTTTACCCTCAGGGCGGGACCTCCCTGTGAACCCCACTACATGTATACACCTTTAACCTTTTAGGACAGATATTTAGGGAGTACAGTGTAGAGCACGACCACAGCCATGACCAACTGTATTATTCCCGTTATACAAATGTAACACTGAAAAATGACCCATCAGCCACCTGACAATACGGTACATGAATATCAATTTTGAAGTCTAAAGGTGATATGAAGTTAACCTCCCTTGCCAGGAGTGCATTATCCATCTAGATAATGCATGGTCAATCAGCCAATCAGAATGCAGCATTCAGGATAATGCACTCTGACTTCACCCAGCAGTGTTATAAAAGTGGATAATGCATCAATCGATGCATCGTGCCCATTGGTTGTCATGATACATGAAGGTAGTCCTGGCCACAAGTGACTCGCTGGGACTGGCTGCATTCATGTATCATGGGCTATAAGGGTTGATACACTCCCGGAGGTCCGGTATGATGCAATAATGGGTATGATGCACCAATGGGTAGGATGCACTAATGGGTAGGATGCACTAATGGGTAGGATGCACTAATGGGTAGGATGCACCAATGGGTATGATGCACCAATGGGTAGGATGCACCAATGGGTAGGATGCACCAATGGGTAGGATGCACCAATGGGTAGGATGCACTAATGGGTATGATCCACTAATGGGTAGGATGCACTAATGGGTAGGATGCACTAATGGGTAGGATGCTCCAATGGGTAGGATGCACTAATGGGTAGGATGCACTAATGGGTAGGATGCAATAATGGGTAGGATGCACTAATGGGTAGGATGCAATAATGGGTACGATGCACTAATGGGCAGGATGCACTAATGGGTAGGATGCACTAATGGGTAGGATGCACTAATGGGTAGGATGCACTAATGGGTAGGATGCACTAATGGGTAGGATGCACTAATGGGTAGGATGCACTAATGGGTAGGATGCACTAATGGGTAGGATGCACTAATGGGTAGGATGCACTAATGGGTAGGATGCACCAATGGGTAGGATGCAATAATGGGTATGATGCACTAATGGGTAGGATGCACCAATGGGTAGGATGCACTAATGGGTAGGATGCACTAATGGGTAGGATGCACCAATGGGTAGGATGCACTAATGGGTAGGATGCACCAATGGGTAAGATGCACCAATGGGTACGATGCACTAATGGGTAGGATGCACTAATGGGTAAGATGCACCAATGGGTAGGATGCACTAATGGGTAGGATGCAATAATGGGTATGATGCACTAATGGGTAGGATGCACTAATGGGTAGGATGCACTAATGGGTAGGATGCAATAATGGGTAGGATCCACTAATGGGTAGGATGCACTAATGGGTAGGATGCACTAATGGGTAAGATGCAATAATGGGTAGGATGCACTAATGGGTAGGATGCACCTATGGGTAGGATGCACTAATGGGTAGGATGCACTAATGGGTAGGATGCACTAATGGGTATGATGCACCAATGGGTAGGATGCACTAATGGGTAGGATGCACTAATGGGTAGGATGCAATAATGGGTAGGATGCACCAATGGGTACGATGCACCAATGGGTATGATGCACTAATGAGTAAGATGCAATAATGGGTAGGATGCACTAATGGGTAGGATGCAATAATGGGTAGGATGCACTAATGGGTAGGATGCACTAATGGGTAGGATGCACTAATGGGTAGGATGCAATAATGGGTACGATGCACTAATGGGTAGGATGCAATAATGGGTAGGATGCACTAATGGGTAGGATGCACTAATGGGTAGGATGCACTAATGGGTAGGATGCACTAATGGGTAGGATGCAATAATGGGTACGATGCACTAATGGGTAGGATGCAATAATGGGTACGATGCACTAATGGGTAGGATGCACCAATGGGTATGATGCACTAATGGGTAAGATGCAATAATGGGTAGGATCCACTAATGGGTAGGATGCACCAATGGGTAAGATGCACTAATGGGTAGGATGCACTAATGGGTAGGATGCACTAATGGGTAGGATCCACTAATGGGTAGGATGCACCAATGGGTACGATGCACTAATGGGTATGATGCACTAATGGGTAGGATGCACTAATGGGTAGGATGCACTAATGGGTAGGATGCACTAATGGGTAGGATGCACCAATGGGTAGGATGCACTAATGGGTAGGATGCACTAATGGGTAGGATGCAATAATGGGTAGGATGCAATAATGGGTAGGATGCACTAATGGGTAGGATGCAATAATGGGTAGGATGCACTAATGGGTAGGATGCACTAATGGGTACGATGCACCAATGGGTACGATGCACTAATGGGTACGATGCACCAATGGGTACGATGCACTAATGCAGTAGCGGCCCTTTAAGGGTTAAGCACCGCAAGGTCCTAAGCATCTTTAATATCCATTTGTCCTCATAATACACTGATTCAGTGCTGGTGAGTAACTCACTGGAGTAACTCACAAGCAGTTTAAGTTCATCCCTGGAGAGTCACTCGCCATGGGCGCATTTAATACATCATGGCGACCAATGGGCATGATGCATTATTGGCCGTTTGGTGGAGGGGTAACGGTGTGGGTGTAGCACTGTAGATGTGTGTATGGGGGGGGGGTAATGTTTGTCTTTCCTCCAGGGTTGTCCAATGAGGCAGGTGACAGATCCTCCTGACCCCCAGTTGACTTAATCACTTAATCACTCTCCATGGCGCCCCTAGAGTGACAGACAGGGAGACATATAGTGACACTTACGGTGTTATGCTATTAGTCAACGTTTTATTGACAGTTCTCCATACATTTAGTGTCCATGACCTATCCTTGAACCCATAATGTGTACCGTAAAGTACACTAGCCTCTCCTTTTTTTCTTTCTTTCTTTCTTTCTTTTTTTTTTTTTTTTGGGGGGGGGTTGCGGCTTACATACGTTAGCTTGTAATCGGGAATCTTGTTCGCGGGAATATGTGCAGGCAGTGGCGGGAACATAATTACATTTCTCCACAAACATAACATAATCTTAATGTACAGTAAATTTCCCTTTATAGCATCTTTAGACACTACCATCTCTTTTCATAGTTTCAAATGAATGACCACGCAGTTTAATAGTGGTCATTCATATCTATATTATAAATGATATGATTTCTCTCTATAAACATAATCTTGAAACAATATGTCGGTTAAGATTATTATGCAGGATGTTTTGCAAAATGCCCACCAAATGTCATTAATAGTGCTACGTATAAGGCGCAGCGTGTGAGAAAAAAATTGCCCGTCAATTGAAAGCCAAAAGCTATAGGCCTATGATGGCTCACAAGTCAACACACCGGCACTGCATTTTCTTTATAAGGCTTTTGAATCCCACAAATGATGAGAAGCCCGATGGGCGCAGCCATGACCTAAGCTAGTAACCAGCGAGATAACATTGATAATAGTTGTCAGGTGAGTACCAGTTGTCCCCTAAGAATTATTTCTTCGGTTGACAACCCATCCCGCTAGTTTGGCATAGTATGGGTGTGGACCACTAAAATCAACATGGTGACATGGGCTATTTTAGGCTTAGTGACATGGGACAATGAACAATTTCTTAACACTGACATAGTGACATGACCAATTTCTTAAAATTGACATGGTGACATGACCATTTCTTAAAATTGACATGGGGACATGGCCAGTTTTTAAAATCGACATGTGACATGGGGGACCCCCCCCCCCATCCACACACCCCATAGTGAATGCAGCCTTGGTGAGTTACTTAGCAGGGCCGCATTCACGCATGTACCATATGCATGTAGAACACATTAATGCAATATGTGTCCATGTAAGTGTTAATGCTTTAAGGGCCGCTAATGCATTGATTAATACATCATGCCCATAGATTGTCAGGGCTGCACTCATGGATTATGCCAACCCTAAATGAGGTTGACACTCTCCCAGGGTGCTTCAATGAAGTGCTGCTGAGCAGTCTCGCCAGCACTTCTTTAGTGCATCATGTCGATCAATGGGCATGATGCACTTCTGCATCAGCGGCCATTAAAGGGTTAATCAGTATCATGAACTTTCCCACTGGGATTCCACACATTCCTATATATGCGCCAGACCAGTGTCCCTTGATTAACTCTATGACACTGATATATTAATTCTAAATCACGCCTGAACTTGACATTCCTCTGCCAGTTTAAGGGTTATTTATTCTTTGTGGTGTGTATGAATGTGGGAATGCGGTTATGTCATAGCCCAACGGATATATGTTATTTATCCCTTTTAAACTTATAAATCAGCATATATATGCTCATATCTTTTTCACTACTCTATTAGATTTACAAACGTGCATCATCTTATTTTTTCTATAACAATCATTTAATTCTAACGAAAAGAAAAGGTTCGCTCGGGCATTAACTTGAAACATAAACATTGGATATATAAGTAGAGTTTAAGGACAAATAAGTTTAATTTACAATATTTAAATTGAGTGACAGGAGTAAAAGCATGTTAAATGTTTAAAGAGCGTGCTGATGAAAATAGATAGAGACTGGGTGAGGGGTGGGAGCGGTCAATGATACAGAGAGAAAGTGTTGGACAATCCCAGGCAGAGAGGGATAGGGGAACCCAGTGAATGAGTGAGTGAGCGAGCGAGTTAGTGAGTGAGTAAGTGAGTAATAGAGGTTTAACGCCATTTCGACAGCTAAGGTCATATTCATGGCGAGAACTACATTACACAATTTCACAAAGGAATGTGTCAGTGCCCGCACATATATGTGCACCATGCACATCCGAGGGTATAGGAAAGAGGAGATATAGACCCTTTTAAGTAGGCTAGGGAAGCCCGAGAGCAAGTTAGTGAGTGAGTGAGTGAGCGAGCAAGCAAGTGAGTGAGTGAGTGAGTGAGTGAGGGAGGGAGGAGGGAGGGAGGGAGGGAGGGAGGGAGGGAGGGAGGGAGGGAGGGAGGGAGGGAGGGAGGGGCGGCACTTCATATGTCTTGGTACCACATGCAAAATCCCCCTAACAAGAGTCTACTTTTGAGAAAATCTCCCTAACAAGGGTCTATGTTTGAGTAAAAAGCTAGCGTTACGGGCAAATTTTGCTATTCTTTCAAGAAAACTTTGCCAAAAAATTTACATTTTTTAGTAAATTTTCAAATTGTGATTTTATTGATCATATTTTCCTTCCAAAACATGGAGTTTTTGGCTGAAAATGCCCTAACCAGGGTGGACTTTCAAGGGTAAAATCCCCCTAACAAGGGTAAGGGTTGTCAGAGGCCCAGCAGCACACCCCCGTAAAAAAAAATCCCCCAGGGTGAGATAGTATGCACGTCACTGAGCAACTGAGCAGCTGAGAGGACAGGCAAATGAAAAAAGCTAGAAAGCATGCCGGCTCGAGAGCAAGCAGCGACTGGGGTCAGGGTATGATTATGAGGGCATGTGCGTAAACAAGCGAGCAAGAGTGAGTTAGTGAGCAAAGAGCGAGGGGGTGACACAAGAAGACAGGGAAGGAGGTAAGAGGGACCTCTAGGGGGGTAGGGAGGAAACGCTACAGAATACAATATTGGATATCTTATACCCTGAGCCTCAGACATATGACAGTTCATTTGATTTACAAATATTTAGATACGATATTTATACTGCTCCGTGCTCTGTATGACATAGTAATGTATGACAGGTATGACACCTGACAACACGTGACGGTATGGCATGGGAAGTACGTCCAACCACGTCATGATGTAGCATTATCACTCAAAGGACCACAAACTTAAATATATTCTACTCTGTACCGGTATGTTTGTTTTTTATGCGTCTTACAGCGATTTATCTGTAGAAAATCTGCTATTCTTATGGGTATGGACCACTAAATTCGACATGGTGACATGGCCATTTCTTAAAATCGACATGTGACATGGGCCTTAGTGACATGAGGCAAAACAATTAGTGACATGACATAGGTGCTTTCTTAAATTCGACATGGGACATGATTGGCTCTTAGAGGTGACATGGGACATGGGGATTTAAGTGACAAGTGCCATGACCATTTTTTTAAATCGACATGTGACATGGGGGACCCCCCATCCACACCCCCATTCTTTTTCTTACCTTATACATTGTAACTGGCATTAATAGTTCCAGTTCTTATCTGCCTGTTTCAAATGCTGCTGTCTGCATACATTCATAGGGAAATTGAGGAAAAGATGGGGTATATTTGATATAGCACGGAACGTTTTTAAGCCTTACTGCTATTGGTAGGTTGATTCCTCTCAAATATTGAACCCCAAAACTCAGTTCTTAAAATTAAAAGCAAGTGCATGGCCATCTCTTCCTTCATGACGTTTCCTACATTTGCTCACATTGTGGAACTCGTCTAAACAACTGCTGACATTTGGCTTAATCCAAGCATCAAGGCCAAAGGTCACGTGATTGACCTTTGACCTTAGAGTAAGTGCTAAGTATCCGTGCAAGGAGAGTGACCTGTGTTTTAGAGTGAGTGTATAATAACATCATTAATTATCAGAGGCAATTACCCTTTAAGTTTAAGGCCTACAGAGTACTACGCGATACCTCCAGGTTCAGGTCTCTTTATTTTCATGATACACTTTACTCACCATTGGTGTATTGTGCGGACCCGTCAAGAGAGTATCAACCTACATGTATCATTGACAAGTCTTTGCTTGCGTCATGGCGATCTAAGGAATTAAGAACTGGAAACATGAAAGCAAACTGTAGTGCAGGTCCGTTAGAAATAACATAAATGTTCATATCAGGCATATTCCCCACATGCTCTCAATGTATTAAAATGGCCACCATAATGGGACCCTAGGTGGGGGAGGTGCCCATGTCGCATGTTGATTTTAAGAAATGTTCATGTCACATGTCTAGATCCTTTAAGTCACCTATTAGAACCTACCATGTCCCATGTCAAAAAAGACAAAATCCCCATATCATGCTACTTAGGTTGTTTTGTTCATGTTAAGAAGGCAAAAAAAAGGTGTGTTTCCAATAACCCGACCGACCCTAGCAGAACAGAGCCGTTTTTTTTTTGTTTTTTTTTTTTACTAACAACAAAAGGCACGGGGGTTAATATTGACCCCCCCCCCCCGAATCTCTGACCAGGAGGGGCCAGACTATATTTTGGCTCCCTCAAACTTTTGAAACCAATATACACGTTTATGGTGAACTTAGTCATTTGCTCACAATTTCACCAAAATAGCAGGATCAATATTCACTTGCTGTGCTTAAAACTGTTGACGCGCCCCACCTGACCCGCATTGCCCCCCCCCCCCAGTCATATTCCTACACTCCTGTACAGTAATCACTATTTTTGTGGACTACATTCATGTCAAATCTATAGATAAACCTATGTTGGGACAAATATCCTCTCAAATTGCCTTAAGGACTGAGTCATTTATTGCCAACTTATTTTTAACCAGACCTCCACCAACCAATAAGATAAAGCCCCGAAACAAACAAGTCAGCAAGTATTTAGGTAAGAAAAAAACGTGTCAAAGATCAAAAGCTGGAGGATATATATATATATATATATATATATATATATATATATATATATATATATATATATATATATATTTTTTTTTTTTTTTATAATATTATGGACTTAAGATTGTCATTATATATTTCATTGAAGTTGCATGTGCATGCTGCATGTCAATGACAGATCAAAAGAGAACAGTGATAATGTGGGTTTACTTTCTATTGAAGCACATTTTCGTCTTTGTCCTTTGTAATCAAAGTGTGATTTGTAAATCACAAATAGTTGTTCCCTGGTCACTTAAAATTAAAGGTCACTGAGTTTGTATGAACAAGTGACATGTGACCTAGATCTACCCTGGTACCAATATCAACATTCTAGACTGGAAAGACACCTTTTTTTTATTTATCTATATATATATATATATATATATATATATATATATATATATATATATATATATATATATATATATATTTTTTTTTTTTGGGGGGGGGGGGGTGGGTACAATAATTATTGTAGGCCCACTGGGATGGGTAGGCAGTGGATGGGTGATCAGTTGATGATCTGGCTCCACCCAGACACTGCACCCTACTTTCACTGTCTGGCTTTTTGGCATTCACAACACAACACTTTTACCACCATCATCTTTTACCAAACTATACCAAGTATTCCAGAATTATCATTCAGGATTTATGGCCCCAACCTTGGAAGAATTTCTGATGCAAAATCACTGTCAGTGAGAGTGAGAGAAAAAATATTTTTCCAGCGAAATTGCAGTCACTTTCCTAAAATACTTTGGGAGCTTTCAGTGGTGCTTCTAGCCACTCTACATCATGCAAAATCGGTGTTTCACTAACACCAAAGGCACCTTGAACAAACAGACAAGTTCTAGAATATTGGGGCTGATTTACATGAGGGCAATCACTCATGAAGTTGAGAATGAAAGTGACGGCTATCACTGCTACTGGTTATCAGAAATTTCCGTCACTTTTAACAAAGTTTTGCCCCTGGCTTTGCCTAAGTCTGCAGTCTGTATAGACCCTTTAAAGCATGATGTTTTGAACCCTAACTTACCTAGCCTCACACCTAAATATGTCAAGGCATATTCCAATTCTTTGGGACAGGTATTCTAATGTAAAGTAGCGGCATGGGAAGCTGCTTCTGACACACACATGTATGCTTTTGTCCAGCATTTTGGACAACTAACACGCCACCTGTGGTGGCGCCCTCTATAATGAAAGTACTGTCTCTACCGAAGCCCATACGGGCCACGGTTTTATTCTGCAGAGAACCACCCTGCAGAGACTTTCTCTGTGCCAACCAGGGTAACAAAGAGGAGAAGGGAAAGATGAAGAAAGATGAGACACTCAAAGAAAGGAGAAAGGAGTTCTCTAAGAGGGGGAAAAAGAAGACATTTTTTGGGGGGTGTGAAACTTCTTGTGTCCTTTTCTGGTTTCCTTACCTTGCTCGACATAGCGACCTACTTACGAGTAATGGTGATGCAAAGCCATTCAAGGGCTATGAAAATAGGGGTGATCTTTCACCCTGTAGGGTGACGCCATAGATATGTCCTCATCTATTTTTACTTCAAATAATGCTAGAATTATCACAGATAATGCAGCCTATATAATATGACAGCCTAGAGCAAAGGAAGTATGGAAAAAAGGGCTTAGTTCACCTCCTCCCTCCTGCTTTCTAAACACAAAAATGTCTAAGGATAGGGCATTGCCCTAAAATGATCTATGGGCAACTGTGTTCTAGATGCTATGCTAAACTATACTTTAACTAATTGCTGACAAATAGTGAGTAATTACTGACATATATTGAATAATAAAGAGTTAACTGTGCATCAATGCTACATGCCATTCATAAAGGGTTAAAGTGAATCAATGCATCATGCAATTCATAAAGGGTTTACTGTGCATCAATGCATCACGCTATCCATAAAGGGTTAACTGTGCATCAATGCATCATGCTATCCATAAAGGGTTAACTGTGCATCAATGCTACATGCCATCCATAAAGGCTTAAAGTGAATCAATGCATCATGCCATTCATAAAGGGTTTACTGTGCATCAATGCATCACGCTATCCATAAAGGGTTAACTGTGCATCAATGCATCATGCTATCCATAAAGGGTTAACTGTGCATCAATGCTACATGCCATCCATAAAGGCTTAAAGTGAATCAATGCATCACGCCATTCATAAAGGGTTAACCGTGCATCAATGCATCATGCCATTCATAAAGGGTTAACTGTGTATCAATGCATTATGCCATTCATAAAGGGTTAACTGCACCAATGCATCATGCTATCCATAAAGGTTTAACTGTGCATTAATGCATCATGCTATCCATAAAGGGTTAACTGTGCATCAATGCATCATGCCATTCATAAAGGGTTAACTGTGTATCAATCCATCATGCCATCAATAAAGGCTTAAAGTGAATCAATGCATCATGCCATTCATAAAGGGTTAACTGTGTATCAATGCATCATGCCATCCATAAAGGGTTAAAGTGCATGAATGCATCATGCCATTCATAAATGGTTAACTGTGTATGATCTATCATGCCATCAATAAAGGCTTTAAGTGAATCAATGCATCATGCCATTCATAAAGGGTTAACTGTGTATCAATCCATCATGCCATCAATAAAGCCTTAAAGTGAATCAATGCATCATGCCATTCATAAAGGGTTAACTGTGCATCAATGCATCATGCCATCCATAAAGGGTTAAAGTGCATCAATGCATCATGCCATCCATAAAGGGTTAAAGTGTCAATGCATCATGCCTTTCATAAAGGGTTAAAGTGCATCAATGCATCATGCCATTCATAAAGGGTTAACTGTGCATCAATGCATCATGCTATCTATAAAGGGTTAAATGTGCATAACCGCATCATGCCACCCATAAAGGGTTAAATGTGCATCAATGCTTTGTGAAATCCATAAAGGGTTAACTGTGCATCAATGCATCATGCCACCCATAAAGGGTTAACTGCACATCAATCCATCATGCCTTCAATAAAGGGTTAAAGTGCATCAATGCATCATGTCATTCTCAAAGGGTTAAAGTGCATTAATGCATCATGCCATTCATAATGGGTTAACTGTGCATCAATTCAATATGCTATCCATAAAGGGTTAAATGTGCCTCAATGCAGCATGCTATCTAAAAAAGGGTTAGATATGCATCAATGCATCATGCCATTCATAAAGTGTTAAATGTGCATCAATGCATCATGCTATCCATAAAGGGTTAAATGTGCATCAATGCATCATGCTATCTATAAAGGCTTAAAGTGAATCAATGCATCATGCCATTAATAAAGGGTTGACTGTGTATCAATGCATCATGCCATCCATAAAGGGATAAAGTGCATCAATGCATCATAGGGAAGTATGTGCGGCCCCTGGACAGCCTGCTAATCCTGTAAGGATCACAGTGTGAATCAATGCATCAAAAACCCTATGCACTGCCCTATGTATATCCCTATAGAAACAGACACCAGTGTATTAAAGGGTTAAAATGGGTTTTCACAGCTATATCCAGGGTGAGTAGACTTTCTTTGTCCAAGCACTAACAGCCAATATTAAAAGGATAAATTGGTCCCTGTGCAACCCTATGTGTAATCCTATGAGTAAAAAAGGGCAATATGTGGCTAGGCTATAGATTTGACTTAGCAAGTCTACACTAGAAGGGCGATTCAACATCGGTGAACATGGTTCTTGTAACTATTCTATGGTCTGTCTAAGACCATAGAATAATAAAGGCTTGCTTTGTCCATACACCAAAATTACGTTGCACCGAAAATATTACTATGCTGCTGAAATGCTACTAATGAATGTGAAAGCTGAAGGAAGTGAAGTCCACATGTTTGTACTTCATCCTTTTGTCACACAATATATGATATAAGTCAAGGAAGGTGAAACTTTCAATTGAATATCAATGTGGACAGAAGAAAAAGGATCTGACCTGGCTGTAGGTCATATTATTTTTCATGATTTCAGGCCAAAACTTGTCATAAGATGTATCACAGAGGAGGAAAAGGGAAAGAAAAAATTAGGGAATTGAATTTCTTTTATTTATTTAAAAGCTTGGCCAAGCCCACAATGAAAAAAATGAAAATATAGTGAAAAAAAATAGAAAAGTAGCATCAGGTGGGAACATAAACGGTCAAGGATATACTGCTTGAAAAAATGTTTCGCCCGAACTGAAATATATCCTTGACACGTTAATATGATGAATGCTATAACAACCCCCTCCCCCCGTCAGTGTGAAGGTTTATTGGGATTTAGGACCCCCCAACCAAGGAGCTCTTCTTCAAAATGCCCCCCCCTCACCTATTTCTAACAAGCCCCCCCCCCCCGCCCCACCTGCCCTGACTCGGCCCTAAAACAATGTTTCTTTTGATATACAACATGCCTATACTGGACAGGAGGAAGACTCCTCTGAGGTAGGGAAAGGAAATGAAAAAAAAAATTAAAAAAAAAAAAAATCCGACCTACCGACGGTAGCATTTCAGATCATGTTACTGGAAACACACCTTTTTTGGGGGGAGCCTAATGACCATGTCCCATGTTGATTTTATTATAAAAAAAAATGGCCAAGTCAACATGTGGAATTTAGTGGTCCCTACCCATCATAATCGTACACACATGGGGCATATGCCCGCATATGAAGGTACCATTCATTAACCCCCCCCCCCCCACCATATCTACTACTCACCCATCTGACCACTACCCACCAGGTCACGTGACTTGTCAACAACCAATAGGAAACAAGCTCTCAGATAGTGTGAAGGGGTGAAAGGGTTAAAGGGGGTAGAGAGGGCATACACCCTAGTTGTTAGACACCAGTAGGGGACGTGCACCATGGGGGTTATGTGTATACCTCTCAATATGGCACTATCAGGATGCATCTATGGTTACTGATAAAACCAGCACGTCTACTCAGGAGCAACTCACCCACCTATAGTGAGCAACTCACGATCTCCAAGCATTCTGTGTCATGGACAAGGATAGGGACAAAGGTATGGAATCTCGCTTGGACCTGCTTGGAGACTGAATTGATATTGTGCTATGAGGCATCTATAATATCTAAACATATGAAAACCTGAAAGCTGCCATTGAATTCAAGAGACTGAGACTAGGATTCTCTACAGTGGATTGAGGAGCAGAATTTGATGCCCTGCATTTTGAACATTACAGTGCTGCTCAGACCATGAGTGGCCCATGCATGACTGGTCTACTGCATTAGTGCATTAAGACAAGGACACAGACCACACTGGACGCACCATTTACCCCTGTGCTTTATAAGTGATCCCTTGAAAGGTAGGAACATGTACATCGTAGTTGATTTGTTATATTTCATTTTTAATAATATCCATCAAGAGTATGATATCGACTTTGGGAATGAGGTGGGACATTGTATTAAGGTACCAGTAGTCTGTGTGCCTTGGTATTGTATCTTTACTTTCATGTCAGGTTATTGTGAGCAGATTTGAAATGATGAGTGACCATTTGTTTTATAATATACAATGTATTTAGAGCGGTATGCAGGTTCTATGGATAGACGGAATTATAAAGAAAGCAGTGCTAGGCAATATTATCATTACATCAGATTTCAGCCTAACCTAATAATGCATCCATGTATGCATAATTATATACATAGTATAATTAGTATATCATGACCGACCTACCGTAATCTCCCCCGTATAAGGCGCAGCCCGCGTATAAGGCGCACCCCCAACTAAGGGAGGCCTGTCCCACGTATAAGGCGTACCCCTAAGGGCAGATTTTTGTTAATTTAGTACTGTTCTATAGTAAAAATACCCCCCTATAAGGCGCACCCCAAACTCAAGCCAATTTCCCTCCCACGTATAAGACTCAGCAGTATTTTGTTTGGCATATTGTCAATGGACCATTCTGGGTATTATTATTATTTTTCGTATTTACTAATTTCTTCGCCATATAAAACCCAAGCTCTGCTCACGATCCATACTCAACAACCTCCTGCATTCCTCAATAGGAACCAGGATCCTTTAGTCATCACAAACACATTTCCTCCATGAGGCTCTGTGACATAATGTAGACGGATGTAATAACATTCCAATCATATCTACCGTCCGTTGACAATATAAGACGCGCCTTATACGCGGGAGATTACGGTACTAACGGTTACCTGCCCACACCTTATGGCACTGTATTCTGCATACGCCCTTCAAGGTTCGCGTATCATTGCCATGATGCACCAGTATAGTACTGGAGGATGTGGCCATTACAGCAGAGGCGGATCCAGAAGGGATGGTCTAGAGGGCGGGGGACACAGCCAAGAAAATTTGGTTAAGGGAGGCACAGCCAGGGTTCGCCACCACATTTCCTATAGTTAAGAGTTCGATCAATGCTCAATTTCAGGGGCTCCTGGGGGGGGGGGGGCTAGTGCCCCCAAGGCCGCCCCCCCCCCCTGGATCCGCCACTGTTTTTTTTTGGCCCTATTCAGTCTAAGCGGGACTGGAGCTTGTTTCTAGCGAAATGCACTGATTGATAGGTGCTGACAAGATGGGTTGTCACTTTTGGTAGACCCAGCGAAATTGGGTATGGCGCTAGACTCGCTTGATAGGAGTGACATGAAGCAAGAGTGTAGTCCTAGCGAGTTACTCACCGGGGCTGCTGTATCCTTACATCCTGATAACCAATGGATAAAGTTTACAAATGCACTATGCGACCATTAAAGGGTTAAATTAACGGTATTAAAATGTACTTTCTGCTGACATGCCATGCCCAGGGCAAACTTGGCCCAACCCCTGTATGCTGCCAACAGGGAGGGTGGGTCATGGAACCATGATTTAAACACATTTACCCAGAACATTTACCCATTGCGTCAAAGCCCATTGTACGCCTGTGGAACCAGCACTTTAGGCCTCTCAAAAAAATTGGTTTCTCATCACCGCGCACATCATAAAATATAAATTGTGTTTTGAATTTATTTATTTTTTAACATAAGGCCAAAAAAAGAAGCTATGTTTCCGGTAACATGGTCCAAAAAGTTGAGGTTGGTAGGTCGGATTCTTCTTTTTTTTTCAATTCATTTTTTTTGGGTCCAAAGTCTCATATAGTCATTCTTTCCTGAGTTTTCACTGGTGGAAGTTAAAAAAGTTCATTTCCTCCATGGGATATTAGAAAACCATTGGGAATTCTGAGGTCGGTCCTATTTAGCTGAGGACAGTCGGGTGACTGGAAACAAACCTTTTTTTTTTGGCCTAATTTTAGTCAAAAATCAAAGTTAAAAATAGACAAATATGGGCATATTTGGTATCAAATTAAAGCTAACGATGTCAGCAATGCAGTAGACTAGAGATTGAATGCATTTTCACAACTTTTTTATAATCAGTAAACTCATAAGTACTAAAATCAGAATTTTCAGTCTCGCCCCATGCAGTTTTCGCCCGATATGCCAAGGGTAAAAAAAAAATGGCCCTCGTCATATTTTTCAGGGGTTGGTGATGAGAAACCAGTTTTTATTTGAGTGGCCTTAGGATGAAACTATAGGGCTGACCCAGGATACATTACTAACCAATGAGATAACTCCCTTCATTCAATTACCCTTACACTTCTCAAATCATATCTGCACACATTCGGTTGTAGGATGACTAGTTCTAGAAGATTTCAGAGATTGCTGAGATCTGAATGATCAATGAGCTAGATGATTTGAAAAGTTAACTACATCACAAAATTCTGGGAACTTAACTGAGAGCTGCGTGAATACATGAGATAAGGCCCGGGATTTGCAACCAGTGAAGAGTCTATAGATTACTGTGGTCGGTTCAATGTCAGGTACAGACAACGTGAGAGACAATCAGACCTAGTCATATATACACGGCAAGTGCCAGCTGTGGCTCACTAGTGAGGCATGTAAGGCACACTTGTGTAGACTTGTCAACCAATCTGAATCGAAAAATACACTTGGAAAGATTTCTGAATGAGTGAGTAATAGATGTTTTACGCCATTTCGACAGCTAAGGTCATACTTATGGCGAGAACTACATTACACAAAGTCAAAGAGGAATGTGTCAGTGCCCGCGCATATGTGCACCACACACATCCAAGAGGATAGAAAAGAGGAGGAATAGACCCTTTTAGGTGGGTTAGGGAAGCCCGGGAAAGATTTCTCATCCATGCTATTCTCAACTGAGAGATATATTAGAAAATACATATGGCAAACCCCTATGTATAATCCGCGATTCATAGACTATTTCGGGTCCTAGTAGGGGCTTGAGGGTCTCTCTTTCGCGGTGGGTTTAAGGTGGATTTTGAAAAAAAAAAAAAAATTCAGGACCAATACAGGTGCGGCTTTTTCCCAGTACGGCAGTGGGGGTGGAACAGCTGAAAAGGTGTGGGGGATGATAAGCTGTGTGAATTCTAGTATATATTTCTATATTGTACTATACCAAGAGCTGAAAAAGCGTGGGGGTGCATGCGCCACATCTCCGCCGCCATTTTGCGGATTTAAAATATTTGGGGGAGTTTTTTTCCCAGTTGTACAACAACAACCACCATGCATGACACTGGAAGCAGTTATTCAAGCCTGATAACATCAGAACAGTTCCCCATTAATTAAAGCATGAGCCATATAGGAGCACTAAGGATATGAATATATAGCCAGAGAGAAGATCCTATCTATAAGGAACCTTTGATAACCATGTTGCATGGAGAGCACCATCAAAGACAAGTTTCACGGACCAGAGTGCTTTCCTATCTGATCCATAAATCTGATCCCCTTCAGTGCCTTTGTGATGGCTCTTGTTGTTATCTATACCTCCTCCCAAGGCTCTTAAACAGGAATTTACACGTCATGAAAACCACCCCCCCCCCAATGCCCAAGGGGAATTTTTCTCATTTCCTGGTAATTCTATATGTACATGGAATGTATTCCAACCCAGTCATAGTTCAAGTTACAGTCAACCTACTATCAGTTACAATTAGCATTAGGGACCCATCAGCCCTATGGTTTAGGTGTGGTCAAGGCTTGGTTTAAGTTTTCAGTAGCCTGAGGGGGTGGGTGAGGTAGGGGCTGTGAGATAGCGGTTCTACAGTCCCCTTTCGATATTTCAGAGGGGTTCTTTTATAATATTTATCATCATCCCTAACTTAGATTCCCCATTATTTTAGAGATGCATGTACATGTATAAAGTTACACAGAGAAGAAATTAAATTTGTCTATCACAAACTGAAAACTCGAGCCCACTTGAAACATAGCACAAAATTTACTCCTTACTGAAGCATTAACTTCTTTTATTTTCTTTCTTTTTTTTATATAAAAGTAAGAATTGCTGAAATCTCCTGCAAAATGACAGAGAGGGACTTGTGCATATCTACACCCAGTGCAGCCTGGAGACAAAGATTATAATCATTTCACTGTACAGTTCCTGGTGGGGAGGAAGTGTAAAGACCCGCCTATGTTCAATTTTACACTTCAGGCACTCTAGATCTAGGACATAATGGCACTGACGAGGAGAGGACATAGATTTACTTTACAATTTGAGTGAGAACCTTGTAACTGTACCGCCATCTGGTATTGTCGATTTCTAGGATAGGAATACACGAGACCCAGAGAGAAATGTCATAATCATCATAATTAGATAAAGGTAGGTTTTGAACAGCTTATAAAACAATACGGTTCTATATAACTGACGTAAAATCAAATACACTGTTATTGGTGTAAAAAAGAAAACATGTATTTCAAGGCATCAGGAATATTGGCGACAAGCAGGTCTGGCGCTCGTTCTGGAGACATACACTAAAGAATTGATAAAGTGGGAACAGCATGTCCCAGAGAAATTCAAACAAGTGCGGATCCACTGGACATCCATTGGCCGGCATGATGCACCCATGAAGTACAGGTGAGACAGCTTGCCAGCACTTCATTTGAGTATCAAAGTGTTGGCATCGCCATCTGCTCAGAGTCATGATCTAGTAAAACAACTATATGAAAATTAATTAGCTACACTCTTTCTTCAAAATGTGCCCATACACCTGTGACCCGTGTAAACATAATACTACAGACCCATATAATAATCTATGGTATAAAAGTTGAATCTAGAGGTACGAATTATTTAAGTACAAAAGGTTCATGCGGGCACATTACAGAATCACGTCACATGACCTATCATTTATCACCTAAGTATAGGGCCCCAGACGGGTAAAATCGACTAGGGGAGGGACAATGTCACTTTTTAAAATCGACAAGGGACATAGGGTTGGGTGACAAGGGACAAAACCACTTTTTAAAATCGACAAGGGGACACTATTTCATCATTCTACAATACTTTCTGGTGAAAATATATACTATGAAAATATATATCAAGTAGTTAGTATTCCAATAGTATCCAACGTTTATTTATGATATAATTTAGAATCAAACTATGGTCTAAAACTTTTAATGTCCGTCAAATTTTGGCAAGACTCACGAGAATCAATTTAACATGGACGTGGGTAGCACACACAATAACAGTACCATAAATATTGGTTTCCATGGTAACAACCTATGATGCTGAACATTGGTCCTAACCTACATACACTTAGCGGGGTAATTATGTCCTGTAGAGACATTACGACTTGCATAATATAAGTAGCAAGGTGCACTATGTGCACTTGATAAATGTACCCTGGTACAGTTTGGTCACCAGACAATGTGCATGTCCTTTCCTTTCAGTACTTGGTGTGCATTGTGGATTCATAGAAATTTCTGAAGATTCTTATTGGAGACCCAGGGCAGTTTTCCGTACCAATTAAGACTAAAAACAGTATATGTGACATATCTTATACTGGGAATAGGGACCTTAGTGCACCCTGAACTAAGGGTCCTTTTTGTAGATCATGTCACATATATTCATTTTCTCTCACTTATGCTGCTGGCGCTTATTTGAGCCCGGGGCGTTTGCTCTGGTGCACAAATGACGTGCTGGCAAGTCTGCTCACCAACACTTCGCTGATGCATTATCTCGACCTATAGGATGGCATTAAACCAAGCATGAATGCCATGCATTTGTGGCCCTTAAATGGTTATTTTTAAATGAACCATTTGGGAACTGAGGCATTTACTTAAAAGTGTCTCAGACTTGGGTGGTCCCTGATTGGTTCAAAACCAATATCAAACATCCCTATACATGTGTCTCATACATATGTATGGTCATCAGTATACATTCATCCCATCTAGACACCCCTATAGTCAGTGACTGGGCTTAATGTGTTTATAGCATGCCCAGACACACCCACAGGTCCAAATCAGGGTGCACTAACCCCCATGACCTTTGGCCTTTCGGCAACATCTACAGTTAGATTAGGGCTTTGATCTTGGGGGTGGGGGGCAGGGGGTGAAGATAGAGACACATCATATAGGCCCCAGAGGAGGGGAGCTACTCACTCTATGATGGTACCAGTTGTCGACTGCCAAACTACAGCCCTTAATTTCTTTTTAGGATGTGATCAGCCCTGTTTTCCTGAAATAAGTCACCACCCTCCAAATCTTAGGTGATTCGAGTCACTGTGCCTGTAATTTGTGCAATAGCTGGTGTGAGACAATGCAAATGTTTGAGCCAAAACCATAAAACACAATTCTTTACTTTCTGATATTTGATCATTCCCGGACCAGAAGGCAGTATCTACTTCTCCTATCAGTGGCTACTGAGAATATGCTGATCAACAACTGCATATTGCAGTAGGTACTGCTGAAATACTTCTGAAACAGCTGACTCCACACTGCATTGTCAGTCTACACTCAGTAGTGTACTGACTATCAACTGAATATGCACTGCATTTCAGACTAGAATCAGTAGTCTACTGACTCTCAACTGAATGTTAATAGATTCCAGAAATTATACACTCTGTGCAGCAGCATAGATGCAGTAGTCTACTGACCATCTACTGGTATGACTCTGTCCATTCACGGATTATTTACCTGATGCTCCTAAGACAGTCCATAGTGTGAATGTCAGTATGGTTGTGAACAGCAATCAAAACACTGCTAAAAATATTTGTCTTGATTTAAGAAAATAAGAAAAATTATCTTACGTGGCGGACAAAACTACCAGTTTTAAGAAAATAAAAAATCTTAAAACTGGTAGTTTTGTCCATCAGGTAAGATTATTTAAGATTCCAAGAAAATTATTTTTAACTGTGAAGATTCAGTAATGTAATAATGAAACTATCCAGTGTTTATAGAGACAAGCATACTTCACCCCTTTGCATATGAATATCTTATTCAGAGCCAGTAATGGATACACATGGATGTTGGGGTGTATGAAAGTGAGGAATTGCTCACTGACTTTATATAGGGTACAAATATACTGAATCTTTTGGTCCCCATCATGACATTTTTTTTTACATAGTATCCATGTATCATTGATAATTGCAAAGTGCTTGCCTCATCACCTTAACATCAACAAACTGAAAGGCATTATACTATAGAATCACTCTATAGATATGTCTACTCTTACCCTTTTGCTATGGTAAGAGTTACCCAGTACTACTGAATCAATACTGCCCTAGCCCCCTCCTACATGATTTGCATGCACTACTAAGAAGTAGTAACCGCTCCACATAGCTGATGGGGCGGTGGCTCAGGGGGCTAATGCGTTAGTAGAGTAATCAGAAGATCCCAAGTTCAAATCCAGCAAGGACCACCTAGAGAGGCATTGGTAGTGCCAGTACTAGAACAGCGGCTGCTTTTTTTATGCTTCTACCTGCCCCCAGCAGTAGTTTTCAGTATGATCTACTGCTCAACTACTGCTATAGCAGCAGCCATTCAGTAGTGCTGATTGAACACTGCCCCAACCCCATATATGGTCATGCAGCATTAAATAAGTAGATACTGTTCAAATGCTACCATCTAATTTACATAATTGGGAAAACTGATTCAATACTGCTTGCATGCTGCTAATACTACTGTTCTACTACTGTACCACTGCTGCAAGTTTTGTGGTGCTGAGCAGTAGAATGACAGTAGATGCTGATACAATACTGTTTCTGATGCTGCTTTCACACTGAATCACTACTGTCACACCACACTGTTTCCCAGCTGCTTTAGTGCTGCATTTCTACTGCATTTTGGTCCGGGTTATCACCCTTAAGAAGCAATAAGCCCCAACTTCTCCTGCAGTGTGTGCCCTGTATGGTAGGAAACCGCCCAAATAGTCAAGGTGCTCAGTTACCGCCCCCCCCCCCTATTTTCCAGGCCTGAGAAAAATGTCTTCAATTTTGAAAAAAAAAAAGTAACAATTGGACTATTTCTTCTAAACCCATATTTACATGAATCTACCCTATATATGTCATGGTGTACCCCCTAGTAAAAAAACAAAGTAGACGTGACAGGTGGGTTAAAGTAACTGAATCAGGAGTAGAATGGCAGTACTGTAATCACATTTGAATTCACTGTATACAAATTTTCGCAGATTTCACGGAAATTAAAAGTTAGTGAATTTATGTATTCAGCAAATATTTTTGCACTTAATTAACCCAAACTTTATGACCCCATATCTATCCTCCCTCACCCCATAGGCCCACTCGACCTCACCACACAATGTCTGAGACAAGCTGATTATAGTTCATCCCACAATCACATGCCATCATCTATTACTTGTATCATTCATACCTAGAAAAATATGCACATTAAAGTAAAAAGTGTATTCTAGTTTAAAGAAGGTATTTTATTACCAGTAGCCTATGCATTGGAAGTATTTTGTTTGTCAGCGAATTTATGTTCAAGCGAATTAGCCTTTTGTCACGTTACAGTGAAAATTTAGACAAGCAGAAATATCTGTGATTACAGTATATAGTCCCGCATGTATTGTTGGGATGACGGGGGGGGGGGGTTACAGGTCCAGGGGGTTAAGTATGTGTGCGTGTACTTAATAGGTACCAGACACCATAAGCCATTAACAGCTGCGGGTGGAGCCCTAGAGGACATATTCCAGGAATATCTACCAAATCATATCTCATCTTCTAGGAATGATTTCAGAGATGTATCTGGATAAATGCTTACTAGTCTCGCATGGCAAGAGTTTCCCATGGAGGGGGGGGGGACGAGAGTGGAATAAATGGATACAATTACATTGATGGATTGGCTTACATTAGAAGATAATGGTCTTCTCAATATCGGGACTCTGAAAAAGGGGGTCCCCATGTCACATGTCGATTTACACAAATGCCCATGTCATTTACCACTTCAATTCCCATGTCCCCTTACACCTCTATGACCCATCAGGTCCCTTGTCAAATTTAAGAAAGCGCCTATGTCATGTCACTAATATCTTGCCTCATGCATGTTACTAGGGTTAATTTCACGTGTCGATTTTACGAAATGGACGGTCATCATGTCGAAGTTAGTGGTCCAGAGCCATAATATCCTTATACCATGCATAGTGTTAGCAACAATGTTTACCTTTGTCACAGCTAGTCATAAAGCAGTTGAGCTCATCAGAGGCCTTTACATGTTTCATTTTTTTTATCTTTAAAACCAGAGAGGATATTCTCATTTGGGCAGACACTAAGAGAGGGCATCACAATAGAGAGCAGGAGAGATCCGGGTGGAGAGTATTTGAGAAGTTGTCAGCCACGCCTCTACCTTTGTGTACATGACTACATGATGTTGTTATTTTGTATTTAAAAAAGAAAAGGACAAAAAAGTCTGGTTGGCTGACATACACTGACCACAAACAATACTGTCAGTGGGTCAGTAGTTTGTGAGAATGGATTACCCGGACTTTACCTGGAAACAACATTTCCTTTTTTTCTTTACATGCTCTAAACATGAGGTATTGCATTTTTCTATCAAATGTATTTGTCTTTCCTTCTGCTTCAGTAGCTGTATATAAAATGTATGTACTTGTATTATATGCAGTCTAAGCCTCTGATGGTCATGAATGAATAATGGAGTGGTCAAAGGGGGGTGGGAGGTCCTTGGTGGGTGGTAAGTTTTAGAGGAAAATGGGTGAAAATAGAAGAAAAACGCTCTTTTTTTAGTAACTATGCAACTTTGAAGGGCACTCCTGACCTTAATAATTGGAGTATCGACACAATTCAAAAGGCCTCCTCATGTAATGACTTCAAGATACATTTCCAGTTCTCATAACTGATAATCAGGCTGAATTTACACCCCATAATTCCGTTCAAAGAAAGAGAAGCTAAAATAGAATGTTTTTGTTCCATTTTCATTCCATCCTTAGCAACGCCTTATAAAATGATCTTATTTGAAGGAGACATCAATTCCGGTCACAGTGGTGAATAGGGTAGAGTGACCATGAGTCGTCCACCTGGACCCCTGTGAAAGCTATAACTTATTGTTGGGTCTCTGCTAAAGTAAGCAAACTTGGAGGGGACAATTGACTATGGATATGAAAATTATCTTGAAGTCTTGGGCTGTCAAGCGAATATAGTTAAACTGCCATAATGTAAGTCTATTAGGTTATATAGGCCTTCATTACCTGGTGAATGTGACTTTTCATCATCAGTACCATGAGTCAAACACATTTAAGTACTTTGAATTGGCCACATCACACTGTGAATCAAATGCTTATAGCAGGTAATGTCTACTTTTGTATCAAATACAAATGAAGGGCTTATTCATATGTAACTGATACTTGACAGTGCATGAATGTAATGCAATAATCGTTTTACTGGAAGTTAACTGTCTAACTTGACCAAGAGATCATCAATTTTGATTTTTTCATCATTTACTGCTGATTTCCTCTTCCAAGGTGGTTTGCAGGTTGTCAGAAATCCACCTCCCAGTCTGAGAATATTGCCCCTGGGCCCATATTATAGACAGTCCGTAGAGAGGGATGGGACTGGATTCCCAAAAATATTTAAGTAGCAGCATCTACATCTACCCTTCTCCTACCAAGGTAAATAGGTTGAAACCCATTAGAATGACCATTTATTACTATAATTTGGAGTCGAGAACAAGGAAAATGGCCAACTCAAGGTACATGGACGACTAAAGGTCACTCTACCCTAATACATATAATTTTAACACCCCTGTAACAAATAATGCACTAAAATGTTTTTAGTTTAACAAACCTGAAACGCTGCCTTAATGTCATTAATATTTTTCTCATCATGCTATAATAGATTGTACACCTACATATATTCACTAGCTTTTGTGGATCAGGGAGGACCAGTGCTCCCTAGCAGGACGTTATGATAACAAGTGCGATAATATACTCAGACTAAATTTTATCTTTAAGATGTTATATCATTGATGTCATACACATTCATTGGATTTGAAAATTATAGGCTATACGAGTATGAGCAACATGACGAAATACGAGCATAAGCAACATGACAAATCTCCATGTGTTACTATAGAATAAAAGAGGGGTACACAAGGGGGATGGACATTTTTTTATGCGTATGTATGTAAATCAACTGCCCCACTGCTAAGCTACCCCCACTGGTGCACCATTTATTCAGTGTGAATCTTCAAGCGATATTCATAACCTAGGAGTAATTACTTCTGTTAAAGCAAATAAACAGAAAAACAGATGTCCCTTAGTTGTCTTAAGGCCTCCCAGCATTCCTTCCACCTTCACAGCTACCTCCTTAAGTCACCCCCTGCCTCCATTCTGGTCCACCTTCACAGCTACCTTCTCAAGTTACCCCCTGCCCCCTTCTGGTCCACCTTCACAGCTACCTTCCCAAGTCACCCCCTGCCCCCTTCTGGTCCACCTTCACAGCTACCTTCCCAAGTCACTCCCTGCCCCCTTCTGGTCCACCTTCACAGCTACTTTCCCAAGTCACCCCCTGCCTCCATTCTGGTCCACCTTCAAAGCTACTTTCCCAAGTCACCCCCTGACCCCATTCTGGTCCACCTTCACAGCTACCTTCCAAAGTCACCCCCTGCCCCCTTCTGGTCCACCTTCACAGCTACCTTCCCAAGTCACTCCCTGCCCCCTTCTGGTCCACCTTCACAGCTACCTTCCAAAGTCACTCCCTGCCCTCATCCTGGTCCATCTGCACATGTACCTATCCATGTCACCTGGGGCATTTTTATGGTGTGGATAAAAATCTTTGTAATGGGATATCCAAATTATACTTCCAAATTGTATTTTGATCAGTGGAAACCTGAAATATTTCAAGATGTAGGGGCCTAAAGGTGCTAGAAAGCCGGTGTCTCGGGCCACAAAGTGTGGACCTCTGTGGGACAATGGGGAGGGGGTGACCAGTACCCCAAGTCATCCCCCTGGCTATGGGCCTGCCTTATGTCACCTATTCTAAAGTTGGAAGAAGTTTCCTGCATACATATACAGGGCATGCAGAGTATGACGTAGGAGCTATGACTAATTTGGCAAAGGCATACTGATGCCTTGGGCAATTACATAAAAACAAGGGTTTTATAGCTGTAGAACAATAGACGGGGTTTCACTGTAACTTAGAGTGCTCTGGGCTGATGTATAGAAATAAATCATGGGTTGTTATCATATTGTGTGAGTCCATATATTTAATTCACCAATGACTCCTCCAATATGACAGTTATTTGGCATCATGTGTAGTGCATAAGTATTCTCCGTATATGTTTCCATTACTTCCTTCCCCGCTGTTGGGCATAGTTATTGTCACTTGTGGGCTTCCGGGTTCTTTAGAAAGTGTTAATGTCTCCTCTTTTATGTCCCCTCTTTCATATATATTTTTTAGATATTACATGTCTTCTTTTTTAAACATACCTTTTACCAATATGAAATATAAAGCAAATAGGTCGACCTCACTCCCCACATGGCTCACGGTGTACTTGTTAGCCCTAGATGGATTTCCACGTGTATGCACCTTTGCAAAACAAACCCAAAATAGGAAAAGGGATAGAAAACACATCAATATTTCACCAGAGTAAGCTGAAGTGCATAGTTAACCTTTCACCACTGGTTTTATAATCTTGTACCACCACAAGTGTTATATATACTCCAACTTAAGAAACCATCATGTGGTGGAGACCTCTCTCATCTACGATGACACATTGATGGTGACTTTCTGTTCTACATTCATTATTTAAAGTATTCCCTGGTGACTATTCACTGTGGACAAATGTCCAGAACACTTCATTAGGCGTTGATAGAGCTATGGTGAAATGGGATGAATCTAGTACTATTGTGGCAGTGCTATTGGGGTTAAGTTGATCGTCCTACCTGTCCTCTCTGCTTTGGTAATGATAGAGACTCAACCTATAGGGCTCAGTACTGAGGCCTAGTGGGTCCGCCATTGCTTGATCCGGCACTGGGCCAGATAAGCACTGATAACAACCAGCATGATGGGTACCAGGTATTACATAATGTACCCAAAATTCTGCAGGGAATACAGGGACTTATCTGATTGGTCTATAATGCAAGCCGGGTAAACCCTATTGAAACCAAGGGTCCCCCAGGTTGATATCATACAAAGCAGAGTCGAGTTATAATTTTCACAGCCTCGCCTAGCGGCCGCTTGTGACATTAATGATAAGTAAACTACATGTTTCCATTTCTGAGTTTGCATCAGACTTCACAAACTTCCCGCGGGATGGGTCTATAGGAACAAGTGTAATTTCTAGGGGACAAAATGGCGACTTACCAAGGATTACCCATTATGTACTTCGTCTTTCAGAATCTCGATCATTACAACGTGAAGCGAACGACAATGGATTTTGGTGGGGAGAAAGGCAATTGGTTAGGACATGGGTGCTCTGCCTTTGTATATATGATTTCGTATTTTGTGACATAATAGGCCTATAAATACGCTCTATTATAGGCCTAGGTAGGCCTAAAAGACATAATTTTTCTTCTTGGCAAAACAGACAGGGGAAATAATGAGTTGGCGGAAGTGGGTGTATACATAGCTTCGTAGACTATACCTAAATCTAATGTAAAAACAATATTAACAGAACATTTACATTATATTTTCAATAATTTTGTTTCATCTCCTAGGAATTAACATATTCTGAATATGTTGCTTTAAGCATAAAGCATTAATTCACCGGTGAGATGCCTTTTATGTCGTATGCCCATTTGTTGGCACAATCAATGTTTGAATGCAGACCTGGCGAGTAACTCTCCATAGCTGTATTCATAGGCCTACATCATGTTGGTCCTATACGGGACAGAGCCATTGCTAGTACCAAAGGCAAACAAATGACCTAGGTGGCTCATGTATAGTTGGGGGCAAGATCAGCAGTTGGCCTCTTTGTACAGTTTACTTTGGTTGTCCCTTCCTAATAGTCTATATGAAGATATATTCTAAATATCTATAAGTTTGGATAGCAAATACTTTAAACTTAAACAATATAAGCTTTATATAGACTTAGCACTTCAAATACAAGAGAAATTAAAATTCAAAAGTTTTCTTAGAGGGCACATATACTCCAGGCTGAGGAAAACCAAGCCATTGTCTCCCTATCAGGCTAATCCACTCCATTCACACCTAAAACAATGGACAGGTGATTAAGATAGAGGCAGGGGCAGCTTATCTGTCTTATCAATTCCCATTGTTTTCTGTGGGCGGAGGGGAAGATAAGAGATTACCCACAATCCTCTGCCAAATCCAAAATGGCCGTCGGGGGCAGTTACATAAGTAAATTCAAGATGGCCACCTCCATACAGGAATGGCTCTGTTCCCTATAAGATTGATACAGTGTTCAAAGGTCGCCATGATGCTCAAAAGCATGCAATGTTGGCCAGCTACTCACCAGAAATGCATTGATGCATCATGACAAAAGAACAGGCCTATTCCTATGGCAGCCCAGTGGGCAGAGACCCCCGAATCAACATTGATGACTGATTGATCAACGTTGATCAACCACTTATCAATTTCAATTCCAAGTTGAACTAATTTTGGGGCTGACTGGGATAATGCAGGCCAATGGACAAAGGCCTCTGGATTTAATAACAATGACAACTCGCTGATCAACTTTGATTAATGAGTTGCCAACGTTGATTCAAAGTTGAACCATTTTTCTACAACTGCTATCATTTGGCCCTAAAAGGGTTAGGGACAATGGACCATACATTCTAACTCACGTTTGACCCTCACCACCTCTTACTGTACATGTACAGGTACCGCCTCAGGCCGTACACAATCTGCGTGGTAGGAGACATGTTCAACTACCTGCACTAATAACCATGAGAACACCTGTCATTAGAAAAGACACGGAAATCATTAACACTGTGAGAATGAGTGATTAAATTTGTGTTGGGGTGAAAAGAACTGTTGAAGTATGTACATTGTAGGAATCATTTGTCAAAGATGGGTTGCTATCCATGTATAGTATTTGTAATGGTAAATACCTAGATGTTTTTATATATCATATCCCATGAAAACTTCTAATAATCATAGGGCTCTTTCTTTTATTAAAAAAAACCTTCCTACTACTCCCAGGGAGAGAGAGAGAGAGAGAGAGAGAGAGAGAGAGAGAGAGAGAGAGAGAGAGAGAGAGCGAGAGAGATTGGAGCGGGGCGAAACATAGAGATGATAAATGTGTTTCAGCTTCAATTATATATCATATTTTAGGACTTGTTTCAAAAACCATTGGTTTCAACCTTGGTTAATCATAAATTCATATAGGAGTCTCTCATCTAACATCACTGCGCACCATAATCGTCAAGTGCATTATATTAGTATAAATCTGCTCTAACTAGACAAAAATGAAACATTGATTAGATTTTGAGTTTTGATAATTAAAGATTCCAGCACGTTTTGTGGTGCATACATAGTTCCACGTTCACCATGGGTTTGGCACCTCATATCATGCTCTGGGAAAGGTAGTAATCCGCATACATGTAATAGTCATGAAAAAAAGAGAACTTATTAGTCATTCAGGGACCGCATGCTTCTTTAAATAATTAAATATTGACATTTATGAATACCTAAATACAAGTTATGGGACAATCACATACATCAATTGGACAGCAGAGAGGACTGCTATAAACGGAAGTTTGCTTTACAATGTTAGTTTTCTGGCAATATTAAGTAATTAACACTGATTATAAAACCATAAACTTCACTTGGAGTTAAAGTCCCAGTTTTTAGAATAATCAGTGGTAATGAAATGAATACGCACACTCCCATAATACCCCGCGTAAAAGGCGCACCCATCCATCCCCAAGTCATTCTGAGTCATCCAAAGTCATTCCAAGTCACCACCAAGTCATCCCCACGTCATTCCAATCATCCCCAAGTCATTCTTATTTATTTGGTTTGGGTTCCCCCAACCCTAAAATGTCCCTTTTTTATAGTACCAGTAATACTAAATGTTTACCGTATACATCTATCAAACCAATGCCGGGTGTTATCAGCTGTACAAGTGTACATGTACATATAAATATCTGTCTATGTGCAGTACAGGGCTTTGTATGAAGGCCTATAGTGGGCCGCCATTACCTGATCAAGCGCCTGGGGAGATAAGCGCTGATAAGAACCAGCATGATGGGTACCAGGTATAACATGATGTACCCACAAAATTCTGCAGTGAATACAGGGAATGATCTGATTGGTTAATAATGTATCCGGGTCAACCCTATAGGAGCCTGGGCCCATACCTAGTGGGTCCACCATTTTGAATTTTGCTGGTTACACAAAAGGTGGCAAAACACACTGATAGGCATTGTCATGATGGGTACCTTGTCCCTGGATAGCATCCACTTCCAGGGACATGCTGGTCTCTGTCTTATCAGCTTATCAGGGCAAGTTGCCAGAACCATCTCCACTCCCGCTCACACCCAATACCAGGGTGTCCTTATCACCGAACACAGATATCACAGCCACTCTAAACCCCTACCTAGTGTACACAGACACATTAACCCTCCACATCCTGCTACTTACAGACATCAAACCAATACTACATGTAGGGGATGAGGGTGGGAGATTAGGATATGAGAGGGGCCTAGTGCTACCTGGTATTGTAAAACTCTGCGTGCTTATTGGCCATATAATAAATGTGTAGTGGATATTGAGTTGAACCTATACAGACTGCATATCGATAGTGGTAAAAAAAAAAACTTTTACAAAATTGTTGATATTTTTTTACAATTTTTTCACATAAATTTCATATTTTTAATATTTTGAGATTTCCCTTGCCTCCAAGCAAAGAATCCAAGATTTTTATTGAAGCTTCATATATTTTGGCTGGTACGACAGCTAAAATAGATGGCTATCATTGATAAAAGCTCATTATTTTGGCCAACCAAAAAAAAATTAAAAAGAAAAGAAGAAAATCCGACCTACCTACCTCAACTTTTTGGACCATGTTACAGGAAACTTACAATATTTTCTTGGCCCTACATGGGTGCACAAAATGTTCTGGCTGTCACTCAAGTCACTTTTTTTTATGAAGGACATCACTTATGCATATAACCCGGCGTCTCCATCTGCCATTTTTAAACACCTGCGTCACATTGTCACACCCGTCATTTTTAGCCATACAAAGGCACAGATGGCACAAGTGATTATGCCCATCGTTCGTCATGATGTCCATTGGATGCATCATACCGACCTCTTTGGATTGATGCCTTCCCGAAAAGGTTGGCGTGATGCTATTTTAAAGGGTCAATAAAGGGATGTTGGCTTTTAAAGGGTTAATAAAGGGATGTTGGATCAGCGTTTACAATGTGATGCATAAGGGCAGTGATACCTGGCTATATTGGATATGGGCGATCAAAGGGAGGGAATAGGGGTGTGTCCGGAGGTACTGAGTGTGGGTGGAGAGGATGAAGGAGAGGGGGATAAGGGAAGTGGGTGGGAACAGGAGGCAGGGAGGGGATTGATGGGAGGGAGGCAGGGTTTGCGAGGGACTGTATGTTGTGTGGGGAACTGGGTGGGGTGAGAGGTTGTGGGCAGATCTGGTGTGAAGCCTTGATCTAAGGGCAAAAGGTTGGGGGCTTAACCCCAGGTCCTTAGAACTTGGGAGTAGGAGTGGGGAGCTTTGTGTTTCAATGACTTTCCTACAGCAAGTGAATTCTATATCAAATGAAATACCTGTCCTTCGTAAAATGAAAAATTTGTGCTTTTGGTATTTTTTTTTCCTTTCATGAATTTCCTTTTGTTCTTGTATTAAAATATCAGATTAAGTTTTACAGTAAGCCTTGCACATGTCTAGTGTGCGTACACGTGCAGTCTATGTCCCGTCCATGTTGGCCAGGGGTGAGAGAGGGTTGAGGTAGGTGGGGGGAGGAGGGGTGTGTCAGAGACTGGTTGTAGTACATGTACATGTACACAAACATGTGGGTATGGCAGGGCTGGACATGCACACCGTCTGCATTATTACCCCACAGGTGGTCACACACATGCAGTCAATTTGTAGACTTGCCATAATATGACAATTTGATGAACATATTCAAATTACGTGCATCAACAATCATGGTCATAACTCACTAATTGCTTAAATTATTCATTTATGAACAACTCTAAAATGCCTTAAAATGAAGACAGTTTAGCTGATAATTTCGAAACAGCCCTGTTTGGTTATGTAAATCAGTGGCTACACGAATCACATATTTTGTACCGTACCTTACGCCCTATATTGAACTCCCATCCATACAGCCTCGGCCAGCGTCTATTGATACTCAGTTCAACACTCTGTCGGGCTGGAGGGGGCGAGCCTACCATCCATATGGACGTTTACCTCCATTTCCCAAGAAAACAAACATGCAAAGAGGGTGTGACCTGGAGAGGTCAACCTCTGGAAGAGTGACCTTCAACTTTGACCTCTGTCACTCACTTCTCCCCGCCAAATGTTTGATGAACATTGAAGTTGAACTCAAGAACTGTTGTTCTAGTTTGATTTTTGATATCCCCAAGAAACATGAGATTTTAGTCCAAGAAATGAGATTATTTTTTCTGGCAACATTGTCACTGGGAACCGATAACCAAAGTTTAACCAGTTGGAATGAGTTTACAGTACTGACACCAAAATGCTCTTTGAACATGATGTCCCCATGAGGACATGGACATGTTCCATGGTGGGAGGAGAGGGGGGGAGGGATGCAGGTGAGGTGAGTGGGTGGGTTGAGGGAGGGGACATCAAAGGTGATTGACCACTGTCATCACTCCACTATATGATAGGAAATCTGGCCACTGTTCCATCCCACCGCACACACAGGGAGCGCACACAGTCACTGAGAGATGTGGGATCATTCTATAGTACGTGTTTGAACCCTTGGTGAAGGTATCTGTGATCAAAAGGGTCACATACTGCCCATCTTCCATTGGCATGATTGCTGAGATAATCAGAAAGATACCACTTCTCCATATTTACCAGGTTTTCCTGTGTTTTGAGGGAGATTTCTACATTGGGTATACATGATAATTTCCAGGGGAAAAGTGTGGAAAACTGTAATACTTTCCTGATTCTTGTCAGCTGACGAGTGTCATCTCTGTAATGAGCACTCAATGGCTATGCAGAACGGTAATATACCTCTGAGAGAGTAATAATCGTTTAACGCCATTTCAACAGTTTATGTCATATTCATAAAATACATAGCAGGCATGGGACTGGGGGGTTTGAAGAAATATTCAAGATGGCTTCTAAACCCCCGCCCCTTGGACATATCCTATTGATAAATGAATTCCATTTTTCAACCCAGGCTTTTGATCACTGACACCTGGACGACGGAATACTCATCCAAAAGTTTTAGGCTAATAGCCATAGTCTGGAACAGTCAGTGTTTTACACGTGAAAATGCATCCTTCAATCATTTTTTCCATGCCATATCCCCAGAGATCGAGTATAGATAAGTTGGTGGGCGGGGCTATGACCTGTCAATCATAACACCAGACATGCACTGAGTGACGGGGGGGGGGGGAGTAGGGAGGAGTATGTGTGTGGGGGGGGGGGTGAGGTGATGGGTAGTCAGGGAGGCAGTGAGGCAGTGCACACGGTGCCTGCCGTAGTAGTGGAGAGGACAGCATGGCTAGAACGATACTACTTATAGAAGGCTGACAATGCTGGATCCTCAGTCAGATTGAATAGGGACAGACTATTCTACTGGTGTATTGTGTGGAATACTGACACTTTACAGTTTACTTCATGCTTTTGCACTGACAGTCAGTAGGCAGGCCCTAAAGAGGAGACAAGAGGAGACTAGGCATTGTACACAACTTGACAGTTTTGGGCAGTTTTGATACCAGTAACAACTATTGTACAGGTAGTGCTCTGAGTTATTGTAAGCTCTATGTACCTGGATGGATACGTAGGCTTAAGGAGGGGTAAGTTAATTTTACATTTTTCCTTTTAACAAATGTACTCGTTTACTGGCTCGAATTTCATTTTTTATATCATTTTTGTAAAACAATCTACACCCACTGCAGATAATTATATGGGTATCATTCTTGAACACCAGTGAAGGCAGTGGCTAATTTATTAAAAGTCAGAATTGGTGCCGGGTTGAGGGGTCCCCCCACTTCTCTTCTTGTTGAACAGACTTTTTAAATAAACGAGTCTTAGAATCTGTTGTTGTATCATCTTAACTTGACTCTGCACAAAGACAACGAATCCATTAGATTCTAATGAGGGTGAATCCAACCAGTATGTATTTTTCAATTAAGATATCCAATTAGTTATCCATTTTACACACGCATGCCAGAGCCCCTTTGAAGTGTGTGGGCTATGACAGTGGCCTAGGCCCGGGAGGCTGCCTATAGGTGAAACTACCCAGCTAACTGGGCCCTAGATATGTTCATTCATCGCTCCTTAAGCGATGGTTCCGTCTAATGTGAAACCACCACAGAGTGTGATTTTCAAGCTAGAAGGGGGATGTAGCCCGGAGACGTAGATCTTCATAATATGAAGATTTTTTTTTTTTCAAATGTTTTATTTTCATTATTTATTCATTTTCCTGGGAATATACCATGAATGGTTAACCTCGAATTTTAGCAACCTTAGAAGCTAATTTGTAGTTGTGAGTCTGGCCTATTTGGATAATATGTCATCACCTCTCCCCCATCAGATCTCAGCTAATTGGTACCATTTAGGTGGCGTGTTTACATCATAATAATGAGGGACTACTTAGTATTTGACCCATAGCGGTGTACATTAATGGTTAAATAATCCTCTATAACCTCCATTGACCCCCCCCCACACACACACACACACATAACACGACCTGACACTCTCTGAAATTATATTCAATCGGGTGTCGTATACCGTACATCTCTTTGGTACACATACATTGTAACTCTCTTCACAACATGTTTTAAGGTGGATACCGGCCTTTTATAACAGGTCTATTGCGTAGATTTCTGCACAGGTGTGCCTGACTAAGGTAGGTAAAAGATAGAGGTGTATTTGCTTTCACCAGCAGCAGATTCAGTGACGACTCTGGATGCTGTAGGCCGGCATATCCAAAGGTCCAGAGATCAAACCCAGTCTTAGCATTCTTTACTGATATAAGTAATTGTTTATTTTCAATAAAATGAAATAAAAACTGTTTGACAATGTTTATGAAACATTTTCCTCCCGAATGATGGATAAACATGGAAAAAAAAAGTTTCTTCAAAGCTATATAATACCTTTCCAAACACATACCTATGGTTGAAAAAGATTTTCCAAAGTCACCCTGGCCAGGAATTTAAACCAGGTTCTCCAATTTGAATAACTAGAGTTTCTGAAAAATTGTCCTTTATATGGATGATGAAAATAGTTGAAAAACGTTTTGGCAGTCAAAATAAAATCAAGTGTATTTGCATAGGTTCCCTGGGCCAGAAGCGAACCCAGGATCTCCTGATCCAAAGTCCAATGTTTTACCACTGCTCCATGGACAAATTACTGTATAATCTTATGTAATATTCCAGGTCCTGTATCTAAGAAATATGTATGGGACCCCCCTATTTTTTATTGGATGTATGAAGAGTACCTATCATTTTGAGACTCTGTTGAGAGTATGGAGAAAATCTATCCAATTTTACTCTATCCCCACCATCCACCTTAACTCTGTTAGCGAAAGGCTGATCTCCCGCACACCCGGGCCGCACACAATATTATTTATATGCCTACAACTCTTTTAAGACCGCAAATTGCAATCTGAATGCATCATGCCAACTGGTCTCCATATGTTCCGAGCATCTGATTTAATATCATCTTACAGGTTTTCGCTAAAATATTTCAATTGTGAGGCAAAATTTAAAACATTTTCCGGCACCTCACACCCCATCTGAGGCCAGGCTCGCCCACCCCCCCCCCCAGCCTGACAGAGTACAACTGGTATTAATTAAACTGGTATTAATAGCCGCTGGCCGAGGCTGATCTGAGGCCCGCCTGAGGCCCACTGTGTTATGTACTCCCTCCGCCCTTTCCAGCAATCCCAGGAATCCCTAAAAATTTGAAATTATCCTAAGTTTCTCAATTCCCAATGAGAAATGCCTACTGTAGGAATTAAAGACAAAAATTCGGAATTCCTTTAAAGCTGGGAAAACTTACAGCTCTGCAATTTTTTGCCAAACTTGGGGCCCTCAACTTTCGCCAAGTTCACTTCCACTGGCCCACAACCACAGTTTATATACGAAAACGTGTACTTCAATATGAAATTTACATCAGAATGCGTGCCCCAGTGTGCCAGGAATCCTTTAAGTACGTGGATGACCAATTGGCACCGACCAATTCATGTCTTGCTACAACACACGGGGTTTACACGTGGGCACACAGCAGGGTATCAACATTGGTGTCCGTTTCCTGCATGGTGGGATCATGGTGGTAATCTCCTGACTCCTTTAATCTCTGTACATGGGTGTGGGGGAATCAGGATTAAAAGGGAATTGGGGTAGGACCAAGACAAGACAACTCCTTTCAGCGGGGAAAAAAAATCCCTATGTACACTATGAATACAAGTCGACAGTATTATTTAGTGTGCACGCATGTGTTTGTGGGGGGGGGGGCAGGGGCTACCATGTGGGATTTGGGCCCGGGATTTGGGACAGGATTTAGACAGGGACGCGTGCCTCCCGGGCGAGCCTCTCATTTGCTTGCTTGCCTAATTCATGCTACAAATTAAGCCAGAAGATATGTCGCCCCCTCCCCCTTTTCCCAATGGACGCCCCCCCCCCCCAATTAAGGCTCGCCCCCTCCAGCGCCCTTCACCCTTCACACACTATTGAACTGGTATCAATGGACGCTGGCCGAGGCCCCCCCCCCTTCCTTTCCCCTGGATCCTGGATTCGCATCAAAGAAGGAGGAGCCACTGAGAGTCTGTTATGTTAACTCAAGTCTCCATGTAGGTACATGGGATTGCAAGGATGGGAGGGATAGTTCAGGTGAATTGTGAAATATGATATTACATCTCCATTTCTGCATCCATTAAGGTACCATTCTATGGACGCACAACACACAGATGAACACCATAACATGGATCTGTACCCTTTGTAGTAGTACTAGTAGGGCTATATTATAGATACGTGTTATCTGTGTTATGTTACTATACTATGTGTAATCCCTCCTTATCTGTGCCGCCCCTACAACCACAACATAACCATTACATCACTAACAATTACTGTACAAACTGTGAAATCCGACTGATAATACACTGTACATACATCTCATGGACGTCAAATCCTGATATAAATGTACCTGATATCGATATGGCAACAAGGAGGGACGCCTACATGGGTAGGGGCAGCCCTCATGTCACATGTCAAATTTACAAATAAGACACCCGGACCAAAATGCAGTAGAAATGCAGCACTAGAGCAGTTGGGAAACAGTGTGGTGTGACAGTAGTGATTCAGTGTGAAAGCAGCATCAGAAACAGTATTGTATCAGCATCTACTGTCATTCTACTGCTCAGCACCACAAAACTTGCAGCAGTGGTACAGTAGTAGAACAGTAGTATTAGCAGCATGCAAGCAGTATTGAATCAGTTGTCCCAATTATGTAAATTAGATGGCAGCATTTGAACAGTATCTACTTATTTAATGCTGCATGACCATATATGGGGTTAGGGCAGTGTTCAATCAGCACTACTGAATGGCTGCTGCTATAGCAGTAGTTGAGCAGTAGATCATACTGAAAATTACTGCTGGGGGCAGGTAGAAGCATAAAAGAAGCAGCCGCTGTTCTAGTACTGGCACTACCAATGCCTCTCTAGGTGGTCCTTGCTGGATTTGAACTTGGGATCTTCTGATTACTCTACCAACGCATTAGCCCCCTGAGCCACCGCCCCATCAGCTATGTGGAGCGGTTACTACTTCCTAGTAGTGCATGCAAATCATGTAGGAGGGGGCTAGGGCAGTATTGATTCAGTAGTACTGGGTAACTCTTACCATAGCAAAAGGGTAAGAGTAGACATATCTATAGAGTGCTGCTATAGTATAATGCCTTTCAGTTTACTGATGTTAAGGTGATGAGACAAGCACTTTGCAATTATCAATGATACATGGATACTATGTAAAAAAAAGAAATGATAGGGACCAAAAGATTCAGTATATTTGTACCCTATATAAAGTCAGTGAGTAATTCCTCACTTTCATACACCCCGGCATCCATGTGTATCCATTACTGGCACTGAATAAGATATTCATATGCAAAGGGGTGAAGTATGCTTGTCTCCACAAACACTGGATAGTTTCATTATTACATTACTGAATCTTTTGATTGCTGTTCACAACCATACTGACATTCACACTATGGACTGTCTTAGAAGCATCAGGTAAATAATCTGAGAATGGACAGAGTCATACCAGTAGATGGTCAGTAGACTACTGCATCTATGCTGCTGCACAGAGTGTATAATTTCTGGAATCTATTAACATTCAGTTGAGAGTCAGTAGACTACTGATTCTAGTCTGAAATGCAGTGCATATTCAGTTGATAGTCAGTACACTACTGAGTGTAGACTGAAAATGCAGTGTGGAGTCAGCTGTTTCGGAAGTATTTCAGCAGTACCTACTGCAATATGCAGTTGTTGATCAGCATATTCTCAGTAGCCACTGATAGGAGAAGTAGATACTGCCTTCTGGTCCGGGCATGTCAATTTTGGTCATCATAATGCCCTTGAGAGTGCACTGGCGGTTCACACTGGTCGGCATGATACATAAATGCAGCGCTGGTGAGTAGACTAATCAGACCAGAACGGCATTCATCAAACTGATGCATCGTGGTGGTGCCAAAGGGCCAACATTGAGACATCTGATGTCTCATGATGATCGTGATGCACCTGTGGATCCTTCGAGGGCCGCTAATGCATCAATGCATCATGACGACCTTGCCGGGTTGATACAATCCCAGAGGTTTGGTAAATATGATGCGCCATGTAGGGCAGACTCGGTCAACACTTTATTGGTGCATCATGCCGACCAATGAGCATGATGCACTCCAACATTAGCAGCCTATAAATGTTTGATACTCCTGGGCGCATGCTTTCAGAATCATCTACCTAACTCTGGCAAATTATTGCTATCTTGTTATCGGAGAATGTTACCTATTGCTGATAAAGACGGTGAATCCGTGCATAGTGTAGCTTTCCATCTGGTGCTGTCCTGACTGCCTGACATACCAAACCCTGGGCCAAGCCCTGGATGAGATTCATACTTCTGTAGCTGTTGTTCAATTTACATTATGTATCAAATCTGTTACACCAACAGACTATACGAAATTCCAAAATTATGAGTGTTCCATAAAAATTATTTTTATATCGAGCCCCCTACACATCCACCATAGTAATTATTAGCATTAGTCCAAACCCCGAGCCACATTCATAGATGAGGGACACCCTCACCCCACATACGAGCCACATTCATAGATAAGGGACACCCTCACCCCACATACGAGCCACATTCATAGATAAGGGACACCCTCACCCCACATACGAGCCACATTCATAGATAAGGGACACCCTCACCCCACATACGAGCCACATTCATAGATAAGGGACACCCTGACTTTGTGCACAAGATCTATAATGTACTTGATACTAGAGAATTGTATTTTACTGTTTCAGATTACTGTTTTATTTTTCTTTCGTATTTTTGTTTGCTTTCTTTTAGACGCCCAATCACATACCGTCCCCCTTTCATTTCCCCCCAACTGACAACTCCTAGAATAATGTACATGTACCTTTAGTTATAGCACTGGAACTGACAATTGATTTTTTCCTATTTTGAAATGACACTATACCACATACACATATAGCCATGTATATACCCCTAGTCAGCCATACAGAGACAGTTGATGAGGTGCCTTGATATCCAGGCCTTGTTTATTTTTTGTACATTAATTACATTGTACTCACAGTGGTATGATACACCCAGTCCTTATCGTCAAAGTACCTAAATACATGGACCTTTTAAGGTCAAATTGTGATTCAATAAACTCTGTTATTGTCTTCCTTAGTGGGCGTCCCTGGCCCATCTTAAGAGGGGATCTATCTCATCTTTTCTGCTCCCTCTGTGCCTGGTGACCTATACACGGGATCCAACACACTCGTCCATCAATTGAAGTATACACTGTAGCTTTCTCTCCATGAATATGACACCGGGATATGACCACAGTTGTCGAAATGACGTTCAACTAACGCACTCATTGTCCTTCAGTGAGTGAGTGAGTGAGTGAGTGAGTGAGTGAGTGAGTGAGTGAGTGAGTGAGTGAGTGAGTGAGTGAGTGAGTGAGTGAGTGAGTGAGTGAGTGAGTCAGAAATGGTTTTGTGATGACAATTCCGACGGCTAGATTAACATAAGATTTGATAGGCACGCCTGACAGGTCTTTAAACCAGAGGGCTGCATCGATGCTTCATGACAACCTCTTTTTAGATTGTAGCAATCTGGTAAGATAGCCATGATACCAATTTGTCATTTCTGATTTCAGATGGAACAGATGCAGTAGTCTATAACGGCATCTGGACACTCCACATGTGGATATAGATGGTTTCATGCACCATTAAGTCTATACAGATGGACTGTATATGAGGTAGGTATGACAACATCACGGTTTATGTCCTATCAGACATGTCATATTCCACCTAATAAGCGCCCCCCTTTTTGGAGCCTTTCATAGACTGGATAAGGACCTAATTTTCACGATTTTGGAGGCCGTTAAACGCTTCCATTTACTGAACTTCCATAAAAAATAAATCCAAGCACCGTGGGCACTTATTAGGTCGAATACGTTATACCGTAAACTCCCGCGTATAAGACGCGCCCTCTACGCCAAACAAAATGCTGGGGAGTCTTATAGGATTTTTTCAAGTTGGGGGGGGCGTCTTATACGAGGGGTAATTTTTCTATAGAAAGGTACTAATCTTACAAATTTCAGAATTAAAATGTGCGTCTTATACGCGAAAATGCATGTGCTAAGTTTGGGGTGCGTCTTATACGTGCAGCGCGGCTTCTACGCGGGAGATTACGGTACATGTACATGTATTATGTGTAACAACAACACCACGGCACAATTTTTCTACAACTGCTATCATTTTGCCCTAAAAGGGTTAGGCACAATAGTTCATAAAGGGTGAATTGGCTCCTGGGGGGCATGGGGTGATTTGGATGTAGCACTCCCGGAAATCAGCAGATCTATGTTTACGCACTCAGAATTCTGGGATCTATTCCTGGCTTTATGTTTCAAGGGGCGGAGCAACAAGGGATGGTATACAGGGGTCGGGGTGGGGTTGGGGGGGGGGGGGTACAGGCCACAATTCTATCATATAGTTCTATATATTCCTTAAGATAAACAGAAGGAAAGAGGAGGAAGAGGTGGCCCGGGATAGTTTAGGTGTACAAGTCATACATAACTCAGGGATGGAAGTCACTGAGCACCAAAATCCCTGAAATGCTAGAAAAGAACCCCTTGAAAGTAGGTTTTGTATAGGAATGTATAGGTTTTTGGAACATGAAAATCCCTGAAATCAGGGAAATCCCTGAAGACTTACATCCCTGATAACTGATAACAAGAGGGTCAGGAAGCCTGGAAGGGATGTGGCATATGAAGGGAAGGACGCACATACAACCATCATCGGCTATGAAATTATACCATATCATTGATATTATGGTAATCTTTGTGTGTGTGTGTGTAGATACTTGAGCCATATTACTGTACAGAACATTGTAAGCCTAGTGATTGATCATAAAAGAGGGCCTACCATACTACACCGCTAATAAGGCATGGCTTATAAATGGGTATTCAGTTCCCTCCCCTAATCAAAAATGTAATGCAGCAATGTAAATTGCTGATAACTCGAAAAGTGAAAAGCCTGTGATTGGCTCCGATGAGTTGTGCACTCATCCTGTTGCATCAGCACTCCTTTACCGAGGTTATTCGCACCACCAAGCCACTATTCGCATAACTCCCGTCAAAACTGTGCTATTCGCACCACATTGCCAAAAAAAAGGCGGGAAAGTTGATACATGGATCAACATCATATACCTTCACCATTGCAGGCAAAAAGCGTCTTATGGCTGCCAACCAACTGAGTCTGTACAATATTGACAATTTCTCAAAATTTACAAAACTTAGTAATAAAATACCTTTTCCTGCAAGACCCCTACATCTCCTCCTTTAATGGCACTACAAATTCATTAAGTAATTCTGTCTCTTATATATAAAATTTCCATCTTTTTTTTTAAAACTTACTCGCACCACCATAATGACTGAAAGTGCGAGGCGAGGCCCCAGGGTGTCTCCTTATAACTCGCTTTTCGAGTTAACAAGGGAGGGACACCTTGCATTTGATAGTAGGGAGGTTTAGCAATCACTATGTAGGCAATATAACGCAGACGTGCAGCATACCTACAGCATTGGTACGTCTGCGTCAAACCAGGTATGTGTGAAGTACGTCGGGTGTGCTAAACCTCCCTACTATTACTCGCCCTTAACCCTGGCAGTAGCAGTCGAGCGGTTTCAAGGGAGTTTGGGGTGGCCCTCGCTGCACATAGCTTTTTTAGATTTCACTAATTGGGGAGAACAGAAGCTATGAATTCTTCTATTGTTTTTACACAAATCCACAAACTCTAGCTGTTTCTTGTATGTGAGCGTGCCTTATGCGTGCACAGGGTACTACGGTTATCATACAATATTTCACTTGCTTACAGAACAGAGGGAAACACCTGCAAACACCTGCAGTTTGGTGTCTCTCTTTTATCACAGTTCAATACAGCTCCCTCAGATCTGGTAATTTTTTTCCTGATAAGAGACTCCTTCATGGCACAGAATAAAGACCTCACAAGGTACGACAAGTCTTTGTGGGCCTCATATCAGTGACACGTATAGATCCCTACGTCCGAAATACCAACCTATACATTAGCCAGAAGATAGGCTACCATCCCTCCACACCGACACAAATTCATATCCATACATATATATTTTCTGTAAATTTTGCCTTTTTTTCTTTCTAGACGATAGCCAGAACCTGCTTACTGACAGACGCCATCGTTACAGCACCACACCTATTGTCACCACCACCAGCGTCCCTGGCAACGGCTTCTGTTAACATAGCAACCATACTGTGACGTCACATCAACTGTGGTACCTGCACAGGAATACTATACTCAGGGAATAACTTCCATATATAGGAACGTATGCCATAGTGTGTTTCTTTAATCAACCCATGATCAGTCTAAAATCGAGGATTTTACTGGTCTACAATTTAAGGGTACTTCAGAAACCACTCGATTTGAACAACCGTGGCTAAAGAGCCCCAGAAAAAGAAAAACTCACATTGGTATAATGGATAGCACCACGCATTTACAACATAGCTATGTTGGGCGATCTCTCAATGTGACAAAGGAAAATGCCAGCATTACGACAGATATACTGAACAAGGTCACGATAATGCAGTATTAGACCCCACTGAGACAGACATAGAACAGAAAGGTAACAAAAAGACTTGCCGTTTACTCCGGTTACCTTTGGTGTACACCCCAGTAAGCAGCCCTACCACCTCCACCCCTTTGGTTAAAAATTGGAGGTATTTTAGGGAAGAAAAAAACGCATAAAAAGGAGAGTTGTTCTTGATAGACTTCAAAGCTAAAGTCTACCCAGGAGTAGATGGATAATTAAGGGATTTGTTTCCTCTAAGAACTCAATTATGGACTGTACCCAGAACTACATTGACTTTTGAGCAGATATCTTAGTTTCTTTCTTGGACAACGCAAAAGGAAATCATATGAGGAGAAGCTACATAGCAGACTCAAGCTATATTGTTGGATGGACTGAGCAATAAGGACTTGGCCTTATCTGTAGAAGCTGACCCAATGAATCAATGAGAGAAACTGAGGGTTTCATCCTCGTTTTCATTTTGAAGTGAAGGAAATCTTATATCAATGTCAAGCTCACTAAGGCCTACTTTTGCACACCTACAAAGTTCAATAGGTTTATAATGTAAATGTGTAATGGTTAGTAACGACCAAACACCCCTACACATACTATAGTATCCAGTGACAGCTCCTTCACGCTTCATTGACCACAGGAGCAGCTCAGTGAGTGTGAGTAAGTAGCAGGACATGCGGGGCAGGAGCAGATCACCGGGTCAGCACAGCACGAGTTTCCTACACACCCCAAACCATGAGTTGCTCTCTACATACACCACCACAGACAGCCATACCATGAGCTGCTCCCCCAAATATACCCTGTCAACAAACCATACACACTCTGGTTTTGAGCAAAATGCTATAAGCCGCACTTAGACTTTTTGCAGTTTCAATACACCAGAATACACACAAACCAAGAGTTGCTCACCATATATAACCCACATACCTCCACACCACGAGCTGCTCACCAGTATGCCGTAAAAGCTCGTCTACCCTTCCAATAAGCCGCATGAACCCAGGTTTTCACATAAAGCTATAAGCCACATCTGGAGTTTGAACTTTTGCAGTTTCGATATTGTCCGATATAAATGAAAAATTCACCTTGAAAGCTGCGTCAAGACCCCAACCACCACCTATAATAAGCCACAATACGGCTATAAGCAGTTGTGGCTTATACGACCACCACCTATAAGCCACAATACGACTATAAGCAGTTGTGGCTTATACAACCACTACCAATAAGCCACAATACGGCTATAAGCAGTTGTGGCTTATACGACCACCACCTATAATCCACAATACGGCTATAAGCAGTTGTGGCTTATATGCAAGGCTTTACAGTAGCAGACCTCCTCACCCCGAGCTGCTCCCCCAACCTGGTTATACACGCCTCAATGAGCAGGTGAGCACAGGTCGAGCAACTCACCCAGACGACTCGCTCCCCCACCGAGTCACAACCACTGACTCAACAAGGTCTTAACCAATACCTTCTCAACTTCAAAGGGTGTACACATCAGGAATAGACATCAGTTACATGGAATTGTGGTGAATAAGCGAGAAACGAATAAACAATGAGGTCAGAATTGAAGAAGCTCTGATTTTCTGGGTTTCTATAAAGCGGCTGGAATTCAGCCAGTGGTTTGAGGAAGGGAACTCGTGTGCTCAAAGGAGTTGGACTATGAAATTTGACGTCTCAAATGTTGTTTTATTTTGAGAGAATTGTGACTTTTTTTGCAGCACTCAAACAGTTCACTGATAGCCAATGTAATAGCACGAGAGCTGAATTGGTCTGTGACATCATATTTTTAATGACGTCATTATTAACGTCATGACGTCACAATTCATGTGTATGGTACGAGGACGCCTGTGCCTCTTCCTGACCGCCATTATGGCTATAACTATGATCACCCACCTGGGTTTTGTAGCATTGCTTATCGACCAGCAGATGGCTGCAAACGGACTGCTTGAACGCAGCCTCGGGTCACAGGACAGCACAAGTGGGCGACACGAAGGACATTTACCCCTTCGTCAAAGCCGCGACTTGAGTCATGTAACGAACCCGAATCTGAACATGGGAACTCCAACGGTCATGTTCACAACACCGTCAACTGTGTCACTTTCAAAAACACTTAAACTGACAAATTTAGCAGAAATCAAAAGGAAAAGTAGTATTCAAAGACAGAATGGTGTTAAGGTTATATCAGTTGTAGGAGGTAATGATATTCATAAAGGTGCTGCAAAGACAGTAGGTGGAACTATTGAGAAAGATGTTACAGATTCTAGTAGATTAAGAAATGTTAAGATTGGGTCAAAGGAACTTGGTCAAAAAGACCAAGAACATGTCCGTGGGTCGGGCAGAGAAATGACACTCAATAGTACAAACTATAAGGCAGTATCACATAATAGGACTAGAACTGGTATCAAATTGCTTCGGTCCAGCGCGCCTCCAGGCACCACTGATGGGCCGAAACCAAATATGATTCAGCATCTCAAAGACAATCTCAAGCATCCATTAGTACCTGCTTCTTCCCACAAGGGGGCAGCACCGAGTGTCATTACCCAGCATGCTGCTGCTGCTGCTGCTATAGACTCTGGGAAGAAAGTGACATATCTGTTAAAAGGTGATACCGATGTTTCCTCTCATAAAAAGCCCCCAGTAATCTCAAAACAATCTCAGGCGAAGGAGGCGGTAATCTCACAAGTGGCAGCGAAAGTGGGTGCTGCGAGGCAAGTACAAGCCAGACCCAAGGTGGTATCTATTCCCAAAAGAAACCAAACTCATATTACCACCACTGTGCCTCCAACCAAACCAAGTGTTTTTAATGCCTACAAAAAGCACACATCTAGGGAAGTTATGGTAGGAAAACCCCACAGCCCGAGTGCTGATAACCGGTCTGCTAAATCTCGGGTCCCAATTTCGAAGAGTGCAAAAGGTGATCAAAAACCCAAAATGGCTGCCGGGCGGGGTTCTTCTGTGGTGAAACTGAATAATTTACCACCACCGCCAAAGGTGGCAATGAACCATTTAGAGTTGAGCAAGCCTCATATTGTTGAGTATAATATAGACAAACAAAAGTCTGTCTGGGAGGCGGCTGACGATATGCTTGACACCCACCTTATACTTCACAAGACAACGCCCAAGAAGAAAGTCAAGCAACCAGCCAAAGTCACCACTAAAGCAACGGTTACAACGATAAAACCGACTATCAAACCGCCACCGGTGAAAAAACCTGTAATACCCCAGGCGAACAAGAAATTACAATCCTCTGGACATTCTTAGCCCATATTAGAAGGATTTATAATTTTATATATATATATATATATATATATATATATATATATAAATATATATATATATATATATATATATATATATATATATATTGATGCATGTATTAAAGAACCTGTTGAATTTGTTGTATTTTGATGACCAGCATTATTTGCTATGAGTTACTATGCATGTATAGTAATTGTGATTTGGTAATGTTCAAATGCATTCCAAATCTATAGTCAATACTGATGTTTCATGGATCTCGAGGGGTGTATTGTCAGAGTATGTTGTATTGTTTAGGTCAATTGTTAGCTTTTGTTCTGCATTCTAGTATCTACTCAAAGGATAATAGATTTTATAGTAGGAACTGTATGTGACTAAAATCTTGGCTTAGAATAATGCCACTTACTCCATGATTAGACCTATTTTATATTACCGTCATGATTTCACCGTCATGTGGCTTAGACAATAAGTTTGATCTTTCGAGTTATTGCCTGGGAAAAAAAGTATGTTTGTTTTTTTTTATTTGCCAAAATTATGTTAAAATAATGGTCACAGAGATCCATAAAAGGGTTATCATAGATGAATGTGTCTTTTTAAAGAATTTTTTGATAAGGTTTTTAACTTTTCTTAATTTAACCTGAGGAACATTCAATTGACTTTTGAATCACTTGATGCAAGTTGTTTGTTTATGTTGTCACTACAAGCAAAGTGCTGAGCATTTAACCAAAATTGAATTAAACAGTACGACATTCATGAAAAGGTCACATTGTCTAACTGTTGTGTGCTACATATCTTCATGCTGTACCGGTACCAAAGACAAGCTAACCACAGTTACAATGACTTACATGTACACAAGGAAGATTGTGAATTTTAAAAGATTGATTTACCTACATGTCATAAACGACTACCGTGCATCACACGTATAAGGTACCTGTGTGTAAGGCGCACCCATGGCTTGAACTTTGAAGGTTTAGTACTGTTTGATAGTAAAAGTAACCCGCCTATAAGACGCAGTAGATAATGGTAGCATTTGCGCATTATAGGATATCCCTAAAGTATGGTCTCGCCTTAAAAATCAACTTTAACTTGTACAAGAGTTTGCCTTATATACAAGTTTATTGTGCAATCAGACCAGTCATCATACTTCAGAGAACAGAATGGGGAAGGATTTGGCAACTGTCAGTAATAAAAAGTAATGTAGAGCAGTGGTTAAAAAAAAACACTTTGTAATGTAAATTATAAATGTTCAAATTAACCTTTTTTTAACTCCCTAGCATAACGCCCAGTACAAGACTAAAGGATACAGGCATACCATGGTCTTGTATATCCCTTTAAGGGCCACTGATACAGGAGTGCATCATGTCCATTGATCGTCTTGGGGCACCAATAAGGTGCTGGCAAGCAGTCTTGTCAGCACTTCATCTGTTGCATCATTTGGTGACATACCCGCCCTGTAGGGTCTGCGTGATGCATGGGTGCAGACCAATGGTCATGATGTATTAAGGGGGTGGTCATTATTTATCGACAGGGGGCTGGTGGTGAGTTTCCGCGCGGAAATTTTTTATGCCCCCCCCCTCAACGACAGTAAAAATTTTTTGCGCCCCCCCCCAAACCGGAGGTGCGGAGAATTTTCGCGCCCCTCTTTGAGCTATAGTAGCGCGCAGGCTTTTTGCTCAAAAGAGGGTAAAGTTTTTAGCCCCCCCCCCTCAAGAGCAGAGGCGTAGGAAGCAAATCTTCATTGGGGGGGCCCAGCGAGGGCCCCATCGCAGCGACCTAGAATTGTTGGCTCAAGCGAGACACCCCTCATACATACATGTACATGGAATTTGTTTAGAAAGGTAATTTCTAGTCAATTTTGCATCTGACTTTAGGCTTAGGCCCCCATTTTTCCTATCCTATCACCATATCAATCTAATTTGAGATGCAAAGGTTTACCTTTTTTCCATTTTGTTATGAGTTTGAGGCAAATTTTGTGATTGGGGGGCCCAGGCCCCCCTGGCCCCCCCTTTTCCTACGCCCCTGAAGAGGGGTCAAAATTTTGTTAGCCCCCCCTTAGGAGAAATCTGAAATTTTTTACGCCCCCCCCCTCAAACCCACCATCCCCCCTGTTAATAAATAATGACCACTCCCAAATGCATTCGCTGCTCCTAAAGGGGCATAAGGCAGGATGTCTTTTTTTCCCTATAGATACATGCTTATGGCATGTTCTGGTGACATCAATCTCATGTATACATGGAAACTGGGAACAGCCAATGTCTCTTCTGTACCTGTTAGCCCTTTAAAAGTAGATTGTGCATTAATGCATCACACCCAGTTGGTCACCATGATGCATGAATGCAGGCCTGGCCAGTTTACTTGCAATGATTAAAACAATGCATCATGCCTACCCCAGGGATGTTAGTCAGAGTTTATGAAAAATTCTGAAATTGCACATAGAAATTCCGATTTCATTGTAAAAAAATGCAAATCTTGTAAGCTGAGAAAGGAAATTTGGGCAAATCTATTGTCATGTTGGACTCGGATTATTCTGAAATCAGACAAAGAAAAATCTGAAATTTTACATCCCTGTTCCCCCATGAGATTGATGAGGCTTAGCATGGTGTAACCATGAATTGCTGGTAAGCAGACTCGCCAGCAATATGCAATGGGCATAATGCACTAATACAGTAGGTACTGTAAAGGATAAGGGCCATGGAGGGATCATGCTACACTTACTGAGTTAAACCTTGCATGATGTGCCCTGCATGCCATCATGATTGGCTGAAGGTCAGGTAGAAAAAGTATTGTCGTTATGTTATATTCATGCTCTTTGTTGCACATCTCTCTATTAGGCTGATTATGACGAGACGCATTGGGCGTTGTCAGAGATAAATCGCGTCACCGCATGCTAGATTGTGCGCAGCGACATTCCTATATTCACTTAAATGGTTGTGCATAGTCATTCTTGTTTATACCTAGGGTATCTCAACACTTTATTCAGTAACTTTCCTCTGTATGAAGGTACACACATTTCTACTATAGCCCCCCCCCTTTCTGTAGGGTGCGGCTTATACGTGGAGATTTTGGCCCGGGTCAAGAAGGGCAGAGGAAGACTTTTCATTTGACATATTGCATATCCCATAATCCGCTAGCCTCACATTTTATAATTTGAGGTTTGAAAATTCATTGGGTAAACAGAAATTATTTCATCATAATTTTTTTTTGGGGGGGGGGCAAATCCATTAACTCTAGGTGTACCTTATACGCTAGATTCATCTTATATGCCAGGTACTACTGGAACAATATAAATACATTGTAATACCTGATAAACTTTCCACCCCGTGACCCTCGACATGCATTCTAGATGGGAACTAATGTATCACTGCGTTTACGGGCCCGTTTTTGAATAAACATCCGTCTTGTATAACGACCGTGGGTATGGGCCTCTAGTAATACTCAAGTACCTCAAATCCCACCCTCAAACCTTATACAAATGGTACCCAATAATACTAAGAAATCCATATATATTTTTTATTTATTGTATTTCTTCTCTCTCCTAGGAGACTGAACATTGAGATATTAACACTTGAACGGTCACAAGACTGAGAACACAATGATTTCCAATAATTCCAAAATAGAGTCTGTTCAATTTACCATCCCCTTTATCGTGTGATCTATATTTAAATGATCATAGGAAAGAGGAAAAAAGAATATATATTCAGCCATATATTCGCATGTACAAAGCCTGTTTGATAATTAGGTCATGTAGGCCAGCATGTACACATAAACGTGCAGTATTCACTATATCTATTTATAAATTAATTTGAGGTGATGCCTCGGTCTATTGTATGCGAGTACTTTTGCATGTATGCCTGCAATTCACACACCACTCAAAATATGGCTGTAAAATATTTCTACAATTACTAGGAGTTGAGTTAATGTGAGATGACAATATTGAAATATTTTATTTCAAGAAATATTGTCATTATGTCCTAAAGGTGATGTAAGTATGTTTGGTATAAGCTCGTGTAAATTAGTAGTCTTCTACTTTGTACATTACCGGTAGTAATCTTTTATATCATAAAACCTTCGCTTCTAAGGGGCATCCTGACTTCAGGCCGATTCTATGGTAGACAGAGATGTCAGTTGGGCATTGGTCCAACCTCTGAAAAATTCAGGGCCCTTGAATACTTCACAGGTAAACGGATTTATCAACATATGAAACTGGCTTAAAGTCTAAGTTTTGAGGGGCCCCTGAACCTCTGACAATAGATGAATCTTTGAGGGTCTGACATCTCTGGTACCGTAGACGAACTACTTTATTATTATATCCATAATGTTAATTAGAGGCCATCCATAAATGAAGTTATGCTTTTTTTACCCCCCCCCCTCCAACGTTCATCATGCTTTTTACTATAGAAATGTATGAGACTTTGACACCCCCCTTGTGGCGTCATTTATGGACGACCCCTTAATTACCAGATCACGTGTCCTCATCATAAATAACCTGTCAGTGTGATTATTTGCAGGAACCATGGATAGTCACATATTTAGTACACAAATGCATATTATCTCATTGAACTCTGAGTTTGTTTAGCATAGGCAGTATATGTATATATATATATATATATATATATATATATATATATATATATATATATATATATATATATATATATATATATACATATATATATAGACATATAGTATATCATAGAGTCGGTAGATAATCTGTTCTATGAAATCATGTAACACGATTCATCGACAGAGAGTTCTTTCTCTCAAGATGATTGAGAATTTAGTTCTCAGTCAGTGCGTTCAGTTCACAGTTTAAAAGTGGGAGAAAAAGCGATTGACTACCTTCAACCGCCCTGTCACCTTTATAGCAGAAGAGGTTGAGCGTTGATATTATATGATATTATTGTGCACGACATGCGCCTGATTATGGTAAATTAGGTCACAACGGTTCACAAGTTTCCAGAACTGCAGCTGTAGTTGATGGCGTGTATATTTTTTTTGAAAAATAAATGAATAAATCTATTATTTTGATAGATATACGTAGCCTTACGTGGCATATCAAATGACCGGTGATATTATCATTCCTGTTGTACCAGTGTCTTCTGGACGATATGTAAATCCAAACCGACCAAAGATATTATAAACCAATGTGATATGGCTGATGACTACAGTATCCGAGATTAATAGAGATGAATAAAAAAATGTATGCAATCTACCTAAATCAACACTTTTGGTTTCAAGTTATTATTTCAAATTTTGTTACGACTGTGGACAATCCATTCCCTTCCAATTGCTAATGACACAGTGTACATACAAATTCTGCACCCCTCCCTAGACAAATCTCTAGACAACCCTCCAAAAAAGGGCTTCCCATGCCAATGATGTTATACAACATTTGTTGCCATAAAGACTTCCACAGGACTAACATCACTCAGGGTGTTCAGCAGACCCCTTTGAAAAAGTAGGACAAAAGTAGGACTGAAAATTTTCAAAAAGTAGGACTAAAGTAGGACAAAAGTAGGAAAATATAAGAAAAAATAAGACATACATAGAATAAACAATGCATGTGTAACAAACCTAATTATCCTCAGAATTGATAAGCTTATATGTAGAATCTATTAGGATAATATTCCAGAACATATTCAAATGGTGCTCAGTTTGTACCTGTATCACTGGTATGTGAAACATGATATACAGTGGTTTCATGAAGGCATTTACTGCAAGTCTGCTACGTCAAAATGATGTACAGTAGCCATGTTGGAACACAATGTATGAAATAAAACAGTAAATTGTTTCTTTGTCATGAATTGTTGCCAATGTATTGGGATTACTGATCCTAGATTGAGATTGAGAAATTGGCTAGTTGTTTCAGCACACTAACAGGTGAAACTTGTAATGATAATTCTATGGCAAAAGTTTTGCCTCAACATGGCTGCCATACAAGATCTGTGAGGTACTAATTTTGTGAAACCCCTCTATAGAACTTACAGACACAGTTTTTGTACAATGTATTCATGTACTACACAGAGGGTATGTCACAATATCACTCTCACAGGGAAACATTCTCTTAAATAAGTCACACAATCCTCCACAAGACTGAAAGCTGAAGTTGCTCTCACATACTTTGTGGGCCCATAGGAGTTTAGCAATGGCAGTCTGTTCTTGCTGGGAAGCTGTCTGCACCATGAATGAACTAGGCTTGGCCGAGGTGCTTGCACTGGGTACTGTTTTGTCACTTATGGTTGGTCCAGCACCATCTGATACAGATGCACTAGCTGCTGCACTACCCGGACCAGAAGGCAGTATCTACTTCTCCTATCAGTGGCTACTGAGAATATGCTGATCAACAACTGCATATTGCAGTAGGTACTGCTGAAATACTTCCGAAACAGCTGACTCCACACTGCATTTTCAGTCTACACTCAGTAGTGTACTGACTATCAACTGAATATGCACTGCATTTCAGACTAGAATCAGTAGTCTACTGACTCTCAACTGAATTTTAATAGATTCCAGAAATTATACACTCTGTGCAGCAGCATAGATGCAGTAGTCTACTGACCATCTACTGGTATGACTCTGTCCATTCTCAGATTATTTACCTGATGCTTCTAAGACAGTCCATAGTGTGAATGTCAGTATGGTTGTGAACAGCAATCAAAAGATTCAGTAATGTAATAATGAAACTATCCAGTGTTTGTGAAGACAAGCATACTTCACCCCTTTGCATATGAATATCTTATTCAGTGCCAGTAATGGATACACATGGATGCCGGGGTGTATGAAAGTGAGGAATTACTCACTGACTTTATATAGGGTACAAATATACTGAATCTTTTGGTCCCTATCATTTCTTTTTTTTACATAGTATCCATGTATCATTGATAATTGCAAAGTGCTTGTCTCATCACCTTAACATCAGTAAACTGAAAGGCATTATACTATAGCAGCACTCTATAGATATGTCTACTCTTACCCTTTTGCTATGGTAAGAGTTACCCAGTACTACTGAATCAATACTGCCCTAGCCCCCTCCTACATGATTTGCATGCACTACTAGGAAGTAGTAACCGCTCCACATAGCTGATGGGGCGGTGGCTCAGGGGGCTAATGCGTTGGTAGAGTAATCAGAAGATCCCAAGTTCAAATCCAGCAAGGACCACCTAGAGAGGCATTGGTAGTGCCAGTACTAGAACAGCGGCTGCTTCTTTTATGCTTCTACCTGCCCCCAGCAGTAATTTTCAGTATGATCTACTGCTCAACTACTGCTATAGCAGCAGCCATTCAGTAGTGCTGATTGAACACTGCCCTAACCCCATATATGGTCATGCAGCATTAAATAAGTAGATACTGTTCAAATGCTGCCATCTAATTTACATAATTGGGACAACTGATTCAATACTGCTTGCATGCTGCTAATACTACTGTTCTACTACTGTACCACTGCTGCAAGTTTTGTGGTGCTGAGCAGTAGAATGACAGTAGATGCTGATACAATACTGTTTCTGATGCTGCTTTCACACTGAATCACTACTGTCACACCACACTGTTTCCCAACTGCTCTAGTGCTGCATTTCTACTGCATTTTGGTCCGGGTACAGGGGGGGTGCTGGTGGGTTTGAGGGAGGGTCAGAATTTTTTCAACCCGTTGACCGGGGGGGTCAGAATTCTTTCAACACCTCTGATGGGGGTGTCAAAATAATTTCACCTGTTTTCAGTGGAAAACCCCGCGCGTTACTATAAGCTAAAAGGGGACGTTTGCGCGTGATTTTTGTCCTTTATGGGGGGCTCGAAAAAATCCCCCCCTCAAGAGGGGGGGTCAAATTTTTTTTCGCGTGTCCATGCACAAACCCACCAGCCCCCCCCCTCCCCCCGTTGTTAAAAAATGATCACTCCCTTAGCAAAACCAGTATGCTTAACCCTTGACACATGGGCTAGAACTTGCAGGAGATCTGCACTGTCTATTTGAAATGATTTGTTGCATACCGGTAGTGTGCAGTAGGCTTTATAAGCAGAACTTGGATCTACACGACACCACTGTTTGACTAAATTTCCATTTTTATCTGTCTTATTTAACCAAGATTCTTGAAATTTTGTGGGATTTGACATGTTTCTATAGAGTTCTATAGCAGGCTTTAATGATCTAGGTTACTTGATGCCAGATGAATCCGTCACCAATTTATTGACCCATCACCAGCAGTCCATAGCCTAAAACTAAAAGCACAGCAATGTTAAGGGAGTGCTATCTTTGTCCAAAAGTATCATGACAATCATAACAACATAACTGCAAGCAGTTCTTATTGATATTTCATATAGCCACCTTTTGATATTACCTCCCTGAGCACTATAAGTCAGGTGTTTGCATGTATTCTGTTAAAGGGTTTATGAGTGAAACATTAGTATAATACTAGTTCTAATGCTTAAAGCATATATGTCCACCAAGTCAATAACTAACCATCCCCACAAAACTACCGTAATCTCCCGCGTATAAGACGCGATGCGCGTATAAGACGCACCCCAAACTCAGCACATGCATTTTCGCATATAAGACGCACATTTTAATGCTGATATTTGTAAGATAAGTACATTTCTATAGTAACAGTACCCCTCGTATAAGACGCACCCCAAACTTGAGGAAATCCTATAAGACTCCCCAGCATTTTGTTTGGCGTAGAGGACGCGTCTTATACGCGGGAGTTTACAGTAACTTTAGCATAATCAAACATCAATTGATACACCAATTGTGTCAGAATTGGCTCTTTCTGTCCACAAGCCAATATCTCTGAATCTTTACTGAAGATGATTTAATAAATACTGCAAATTGCAATGATACAACTCACATGCTGAGTCAAAGATATCTTAGATAAGAGTAAAACTGCACTATTCATAAACCATGTGGAAGGGAAAATGTAGTAGCGCTACAACTCAAGTACTCAGTTGCTTGCAAGAACTAAAGGAGCGCGACAGACAGGGCAAAATTTGAGTACCAGATAATAATGCAAATGATATTACAGAATTTGCTCTCTACCCAATGTAATGTTACTAGACAGTACGAGACTAAATGGATAAAACATATAAGAGGAGGAAAATCGTTCACATGCCATAGTTTTGGTAATAAAATCAGGTACTCCTTAATAATTTACCATGCCTCTGATAAGTTCCCTCAGGTACCTCATTGGGAACTACAATAGCCTATGCATGGCACACATTAAGACTTGAGGGTTGATTTCACTTGACATAAGTTACTAAGATAGTGAGAGCATAGCTGTTATAAACTGCTGTCCACGATGTTCAATAAATTATACCGGCTGCATAGCAGCCAATCTAAGACGGGGACCGCGGGGGAGCGTTCCGCTTGGGCAACGCGCATCTAGGGCAGACTGGACAGTGACCGGACCAAGAGGGGTATGAGCTCCCATTCTAATTCAATGTAAGTTCACTCCACCGGCCAAAATGACCAGTCAGGCCCCTACTATAGCCGTCTAGACGAAAAAAGGGTGGGAGGGGAGGGAGAGACCAGTTGGATTCTATACTTGATTTCCAAATACCCCTATACAAATCCTTTATGGTTGCTGAGATAGAGTGCATCATGCCAATCTGGGCATGATGCCAATCTGGGCATGATGCACCAATGAATCAATGCCTATTTCTCAGCTGTTTGTCAACAGATTTCTACATGTAATACATCAATTTCAAGGTTTTCAACCATGCCGATTCCATTTTTTTAACTTTTAGATCCATATTCCAGATGGATTCAGAGATAGAGTGCATCATGCCAATCTGGGCATGATGCACCAATTAATCAATGCCTATTTCTCAGCTGTTTATTGGCAGATTTCAAAGTGAAAAATATCAATTTTAATGTTTTCAAGCATACTGATTCGATTTTTTCAACTTATAGACCCATATTCCTGATGGTTGCTGAGATAGAGTGCATCATGCCAGTCTAGGCATGATGCACCAATGAATCAATGCCTATTTCTCGGCTGTTTGTCGGCAGATTTCAACATGTGATACATCAATTTCAAGGTTTTCAACCATGCCGATTCTATTTTTTACAACTTTTAGATCCATACTCCTTAAAGATTCAGAGATGGAACGCATCATGCCAATCTGGGCATGATGCCCCAATGAATCAATGCCTATTTCTCAGCTGGTTATTGACAGATTTCAAAGTGTAATATATCGATTTTAATGTTTTCATGCATACTGATTATATTTCTTCAACTTAAAGACCCAAATTCCTGATACTTTTTGAGTTAGAGTGCATCATGCCAAGCAAAGCATAATGCATAAATGAATCAATGCCCATTACTCTGTAGTTTATTGGCAGATTTGGACATATAATATATCGATTTCAAGAATTTCAACCATGCCGATTCCAATTTTTTAAATTTTAGATCCATAATCCTGATGGTTTCTGAGATAGAGTGCATCATGCAAGCTACGGCATGATACACCAATGAATTAAAGGCTGTTAATCTTTTTAATATCAAAACTTAGTCACCATAAGCCTACAAGTCCGAATTATGAACCCCCACTGAAAAAAAAATTGCTTCGAATCTTGACATGATATCTAAGTACTGACATACACTGACTAATTGCTGACAAATATTGAGTAAGTACTGACATATATTGACTAATTTCTGATAAATAAATAAATAACTTTTCCATATGTAGTGTGACGACAGGGCCACCACCCTGCTGGGTTTACGAATGCACCCGGGGACGGATCAGGCCACTCCATCAGCCAATCAAAGAAAGGGACGCGGGGTCAATGCGTCCGCCTAACTGCCTCAGCGGTGTAGCAGCCAATCAAAGATGGGGACCGCAGGAGAGGGAGGGAGCGTTCCGGTTGGTCAACGCGCATCTAGGGCAGACCGGACAGTGACCGGACCAAAGGGGGTATGAGCTCCCATTCTAATTCAATGTAAGTTCACTCCACCGGCCAAAATGACCAGTCAGGCCCCTACTATAGCCGTATAGACGGACGACAAGGGTGGGAGGGGAGGGCGAGACCAGTCAGATTCTATACTCGATTTCTGACGATCCGGATTCTAGGTAAAGGGCTCCTTCCAGTATGCATATCATAAAACTGCTGTCTCGAGACAGCAGTTTAATAAACATGTACTGACACAAGCCGATGTGCTTCAAAGCAACTAACAGTATTTTTATATTGCACGCACCAAAGCAAAATAAAAAAGTAGAAAAAAGTAGGTATTTTGGAGAAAAAGTAGGAAAAATAGCAAAATCATAAAAAAATAGGAAAAAGTAGGATCGCCGGACACCCTGCATCACTGCAAGATGCGAAAGAAGTACCGGGTATTGCCATAAAACCTCGCGTATGAGCTGTGGCTTATATACGAATCAGAGGGTCTGTGTCCCTTACATGACATTTCCTAAGTAAATGTGCTCCTGATATGGAGTTTGGCATACAGGCAGGGTTTTTTTTATATTAAGGAATTTCATCAGTGATGAAAATAGAATTTAAAAATATATATATATATGATTCTTTTAAAAAGAAAAAGAAAATTTGAAATAAAGAGATAGAAACAAATAAGTCCTACCTTATCCAGGTTGATGATGTAGTAGTCTGGGTATTTGGTCACCAATCGAATAACAACATGCGAGCCTCTGCAAAATCATATCAATTACAAAATACTAATTCCTTAAATGTTGACTGAAAAATAATGCTGGGATTAAAAACTTCCTATTCACATTTGAACTAATTTTAGTCAAGCACCGAAAGATTTAACTGAAACTTTGGCAATCAATTCTGGGGATAAGGAGATTACCATTTGGGAAAGGTACCCTAAAAGGAGCCCCCCCCCCCCATCTGTCTAACTGAAACATACAAATAGAGTGGGCTGTAAACATATTGGGGTATTTATGGAATTATCAAACTGCAAAGCAAAAAAAGAAAAAAAAAAGAAGGAAAACTGGAGCAATCAATCTCATAGTAATGAGTTTCCAGCATGAGTGGTTGTCAGCATGGATATACAAAGATACACCTCCCAGCTTAGGCGGCAATGACGAGCCAGCATAAGGTTTGAAGCCAGCCCGTACTGTGACGGGCTGGATAGGGCGAGCCTGTTCTCCAGTAGGCTAACCAGGCTCGCTCCCTCCAGCATGGGCTGGCCTCCAGTATGGGCTGGCCGCATCGCTTACTGTGGGTTGTCATTGATGCCTGGGTGGCTAAGTAGTTCTCCCAGCACAGGCAGTTCTGCTGTGTATGACCTGACATGATCAGGTGGAGAGTGAATACACATCCAATTTCAATCAGATTCTTATCTATATCAAAGAGGGTAAGAAAACAAACTGGGATACACATCCAGTGAATTGCAGAAATGTATAGGCTTCGTTGAATACGGCAGCCCCACCTCGGTGAATACGATGCCAAATTATTGTGGACATTTACTTATGTACCCCAGGTACACATCTCACCCCTACTGTACCCCAGGTACACATCTCACCCCTACTGTACCCCAGGTACACATCCCATCCCTACTGAACCCCAGGTACACATCTCACCCCTACTGTACCCCAGGTACACAACCCACCCCTACTGTACCCCAGGTACACATCTCACCCTTACTGTACCCCAGGTACACATCCCACCCATACTGTACCCCAGGTACACATCCCACCCCTACTGTACCCCAGGGACACATCCCACCCCCTACTGTAACCCAGGTACACATCTCACCCTTACTGTACCCCAGGTACACATTACACCCCTACTGTACCCCGGGTACACATCCCGTCCCTACTGTACCCCAGGTACACATCCCACCCCTACTGTACCCCAGGTACACATCCCACCCCTACTGTAACCCAGGTACACATCCCACCCCTTCTGTAACCCAGGTACACATCCCACCCCTACTGTACCCCAGGTACACATCCCACCCCTACTGTACCCCAGGTACACATCCCACCCCTACTGTACCCCAGGTACACATCCCACCCCTACTGTACCCCAGGTACACATCTCACCCCTACTGTACCCCAGGTACACATCCCACCCCTACTGTACCCCAGGTACACATCCCACCCCTACTGTACCCCAGGTACACATCCCACCCCTACTGTACCCCAGGTACACATCCCACCCCTACTGTACCCCAGGTACACATCTCACCCCTACTGTACCCCAGGTACACATCCCACCCCTACTGTACCCCAGGTACACATCCCACCCCTACTGAACCCCAGGTACACATCCCACCCCTACTGTACCCCAGGTACACATCCCATCCCTACTGAACCCCAGGTACACATCCCACCCCTACTGTACCCCAGTACACATCACACCCCTACTGTACCCCAGGTACACATCCCACCCCTACTGTACCCCAGGTACACAAACCACCCCCACTGTACCCCAGGTACACATCCCACCCCTACTGTAACCCAGGTACACATCCCACCCCTTCTGTAACCCAGGTACACATCCCACCCCTACTGTACCCCAGGTACACATCCCACCCCTACTGTAACCCAGGTACACATCCCACCCCTACTGTACCCCAGGTACACATCCCACCCCTACTGAACCCCAGGTACACATCTCACCCCCACTGTACCCCAGGTACACATCACACCCCTACTGTACCCCAGGTACACATCTCACCCCCACTGTACCCCAGGTACACATCCCACCCCTACTGTAACCCAGGTACACATCCCACCCCTTCTGTAACTCAGGTAAATATCCTACCCTTTACTGCACAGAATGACCCCCCCCCCCACCCACCCCATCTCTCCTCAGGTACAAAATGACCCCGCCCCCTTTACTCTCTGTACCTTAGGTACAGAACGCCCCCCCCATCTCTCTGCACCTCAGGTACAGAACGCCCCCCCCCCAAAAAAAAAAAAAAAAAGAAGGAAAAAAACGAAATTGAAAAAAGAAATCAAAGAGAAAGAAAAAAAGGAAAAAACATTCATTAAAATGGCACATAAATCATAGAATATATGGTTAAAACATATGTAAGACATGTGATAAGATACTAAGCCAGCAGGCCGTCCATCCTTGACATGGCACCCTGCTGCCACCTGGTGTTGGGTTGTGCAAATATCCACCAGGTGGCAGCACTCAATAAAAATGATTTTTATTTTCTAAAAATGCCTCCCTATGAACTTTTTGATAATGAAGATTCAGTTAAATACTACAGACCTAGACCTTTCATATGCTTTTTGAATCAACTTGCTGTGACAATTATAAGTGGGCCAAAACTTTTTTAGAGGACCCTTTGGAGTAGTTCCATTGATGTTCACCAGGTGATCCATGTCACAGAAATCAGACTGCAATGCTATAGGGTGTCTTATCTCTGTTATCTTTATGTCTCTGGTAACATGGAAAGTGTCATAATTATGCATGATTAATGAAGATAGGTTAGCGAAGTCAGGCAAACCCTAGGTCGCGTGAATTGTATCTGCCACTATTGTAAACAGGTACTTTTGAAATGACAATTTCTTAGCCCCTATAGATCAGAATTTTAAATGGGTGGTATGGTTTGAAAGGGAAAAGTCTGATCTACACAATGGTGGGTATATATCTAAGTTATTCTTTCATTACACTATGTTAATCGCTTTGGATGTTTGGGTAACATTTAGATTCTGTCAGCCTTTCCTGCACAAGCAACTGGAAAGCCTTAAGGGGACCGCAAACGACCTGTCTCTATCAGCTGACTGAGACATCTGATCGGATCAGAGCACATCAAACATGTTTGATCCATCCTGACTCGATCAGATGCACGTCCCCGCACACAGAGCTTTTCCTTGACTGAATCAGTCCATTTACGGTGCCCTTTTGTCCTTCTTCAGAAATCCATTCATAATGATTTATCTAAATATAGATGAAGAGTCATAAATGACTCGAAACGTCACACCATAAGATCAGCAACAACATAACACCAAAATGTAACATCAATTATCATACTCATCAAATGTCTAAGAAATAAACTGTTATTAATATGAAACTGACTGTGTTTGGTTTTGTGTGATATTCTTAAATAGAGATAGAAATGATACAATATAATATCCAAATGATACAATATAATATCCAAATGACCAACATACAGACCTACATTTTGAGGGGATTTTGATAGATATTGACTGATTGTTAAGAGCAGGGCGGATTTACAAACTTGCACTACTTTGGACCAATTTTCATAAATAATTATTTGTTACAGAAGCTAACAGAACCTACAGGGCTATTCTACAACATGTTATTCAACAGAATATTTTCAGTTTTTACAGCTGTAGGGCTGCGATTTTCTGCGATTTTTATTCTCCTGCATGTGTAATATTATAAAATGGCAGCCCATGCACTGCTGCACGATAGAAGTGACCTTGAGTGCATTATAGGAGTACAGTGCACACCTGAGCAAGGTCACAGCTTGTCCTGTGGGATATCAGAGGCCTTAGACTTTTAATCAATGTGATGAAATGTTTTATAAAGACAATAGACAACTCATTCTTTATGTCTTGACTCTCTGTTGGACTATAACGCTCGATGGTCGAGGGCCTTCATAAGGCCCTTGACCATCGAGCGTTATAGTCCAACAGAGAGTCTCGACATGAAGAATATCATTGTCTATTCTCTAACTAGAACATTCATGAAAAAAATTATTCAAAATTCAGATTTCAACTCAAAATTAAAAATACTTCTACAGCTCTTAGTTAAATCATACACAGCTTTGTTTATCTCCAAATATTCAGCTTTAAGAAGGTGGAATTGGTTAGTAAATCGGCCCTTGCAATCAAAATATATCAATAATTATGAGGAATGATGCCTAAATCTCTCGCACACAGTCTTATCTGAATATTTTGGGTGAAATTACAGGCTGGGGAGTGACAGAAAGATTTTTACATTTCCAAAATTTAAATCTAAATAGAGATTGTTCTAGTAGGTGTATCAACTTGATTCAAAAAGCTCTGAATTGCAATTTTCGAATTCTTTAATTTGGTATATGGGTCAGGTCGTCAGAAAGTGTAAGATTTTGCCCTTGAAGGCCCTTAAAAATTAATTTTCTAATTACTTTATATACCTAACAAATTTGTGAAGGGACATCCCCTAAGCTCAGAAAACCAAAAAGAAACCGACTTAGGACATCTGGTTCCATTTTTATTGCTTGTTTTGTGTCATGTAACGTCCGGTACCAAAATGATGAAATATGGAGGTACTTAAAGTTGCTGTCAGTAATATAGAATGTCCCATTTTGCATAGCAAACACATGCAATAGCAAGGCCAATATGTCTTTTATTGACTTCATTTACGAAATGGAACAAAATTTGATTTATGCATGCACAGTAGACTGCCTCTTATGTGATGATAAAAGTACCGGACGTTACGTAACGTCCGGTACTTTTATCAGAATTATTTCACATAAGCTGCTCTCACATGGAGACAAATGCTGATAGACACACAATTTTTTCACCAAAGTAGGGGATAATAGGTCCCTTTAGGCCACACCAAATAAAAAAATTGGTCTATGGAGTTTCATTTTTGAAAACTGGAGCGGGAGGGCGAAATTTTTATTTTATTTTTCTAAAAAAATTTATTTGTCTATGGATTTTCAATATCAAAGATGTGAAGAGGGCGATTTTTTTTTTTTTTGCTCCTTTTCTCAAATTTATGTCTACTAGTATTTTGGTTGCTAAAAGCAGAATAGACACTGAAATGTTCAAATCTAGAGACCTCTACCTATCCAATGAGTGGTCTGCTGTTGCTGTATCTTTATTGGTTGACACTGTAATGACTTTGCAAAATAAAAAAAAAAAAATCAATTTTCCAGAAAAAGATGCGGGCGGAATCCATAGACAAAGTTTTTTTCAATTAAAAATAAAATTTCCATATAGGAAAATCAGGAGCGGGAAATCCATAGACCAATGTTTTAATTTGGTTTGGCCTTATATAGGTACCGTAATCTCCCGCGTAGAAGGCGCGTCTTCTACGCCAAACAAAATGCTGCTGGGTCTTATACGCGGGAGGTAAATTGCCTTGAGTTTGGGGTGCGCCTTATACGCGGGTTTTACCAACATCTCATTTGGGAAAATGCGCCGATGACAGCTTGAACTCATAGCGCCAGCACCGCGGCAGACCGGGAGGTGTCGACGCGCTCGCCGGGGATAAGGCCCACCATGCGCCGATGCCAGCTTGAACTCATATAGCCAGCAATTCAGCAGCCCGGTCGGTGTAGATTTGCTCGGCGGGTTTGACACCGACCGTGTGCCGATGACAGCTTGAACTCATATAGCCAGCACCGCGGCAGACCGGTCGCTGTAGATTTGCTCGGCGGGTTTGACGCCGACCGTGTGCCGATGACAGCTTGAACTCATATAGCCAGCAATTCGGCAGCCCGGTCGGTGTAGATTTGCTCGGCGGGTTTGACACCGACCGTGTGCCGCTGACAGCTTGAACTCATATAGCCAGCAATTCGGCAGCCCGGTCGGTGTAGATTTGCTCGGCGGGTTTGACACCGACCGTGTGCCGCTGACAGCTTGAACTCATATAGCCAGCACCGCGGCAGACCGGGAGGTGTCGACGCGCTCGCCGGGGATAAGGCCCACCATGCACCGATGCCAGCTTGAACTCATATAGCCAGCAATTCAGCAGCCCGGTCGGTGTAGATTTGCTCGGCGGGTTTGACACCGACCGTGTGCCGATGACAGCTTGAACTCATATAGCCAGCACCGCGGCAGACCGGTCGCTGTAGATTTGCTCGGCGGGTTTGACGCCGACCGTGTGCCGATGACAGCTTGAACTCATATAGCCAGCAATTCGGCAGCCCGGTCGGTGTAGATTTGCTCGGCGGGTTTGACACCGACCGTGTGCCGCTGACAGCTTGAACTCATATAGCCAGCACCGCGGCAGACCGGGAGCTGTCGACGGGCGCTCGGCGGCTTCAAGCCGACCGTGTGCCGATGACAGCATGAACTCATAGCGCCAGCACCGCGGCAGACCGGTCGCTGTAGATTTGCTCGGCGGGTTTGACGCCGACCGTGTGCCGATGACAGCTTGAACTCATATAGCCAGCACCGCGGCAGACCGGGAGGTGTCGATGGGCGCTTGGCGGATTTGACGCCGACCGTGTGCCGATGACAGCTTGAACTCATAGAGCCTGCACCACGGCAGACCGGTCACTGTAGAATAGGGGGTGGGGAGGGGGGGCGCCTTCTATGCGAAACAGCCCCCCTGTGAGTTGGGGGGGGGCGCCTTATACGCGGGTTTTTCCGGAAATCGATCCAGAAGAGGTACGTGCGCCTTCTACATGAAAAGGCCTTCTCTGAGTTGGGGGGGCGCCTTCTACGCGGGAGATTACGGTAATAACAAAAATGCTGAAGCTTTATTTTTTCCATGTAATATAACTGATTTAGATTTAGGTACCGGACATTACAAATTATAGATTTCCATTTTCAAAGACACATGATGAAGAATTCTCATTCAGTAACATGTCCAAACCTCTTGGAAATGATACCTATGTTCATATATAATATAAAAAATAACTTTGGGATACTCCAGGTGTTCTTTATTCAATACAGGACACTTGTAAAAAATACAAAAAGTCAAAAAAGAACAAGGTTGGCCATTTTTTTCACTTTGGCAGGCTACAAGTCTGAGAGTTTTTGACACATGACCACAAATGAACATATTTCTGATAGCCCTAAGTGTCCTCTATCAAATGAGTCAATGTAAGACAAGATTGGTTCACAACTTCTTTCTCCAGAGCCATAAGAGTCTAAAATGACCCCAAAAACATAAAATCTACTGCTTTCTGGCGACCTGACCAATATGATTTATGTCTTTTTGTTGGAGTCCAGATTTTGGGCTGACTTTGTTAGATAGGTGATAGATGTGGGATGGACCCTGGTTTAAAAGTTGGGGCCATCGGTCCCCGGGGCCATCGAACTCTAGGGCCATCTCTCACACAATCTGTCAATGGTCGGGCTGCATCTAGCACAGCAGGCTGAACTCAACAACTTTTTATAAGCTGAGGTGATATGGCTTCTTGCACAGAGAGAGGTACAGAGAGATGTGAGTTTTAGGTTTCTAAGCTAGGCTGCATCTAGTTGATCGTAGCCCAACTCATAGCATCATTTTATGAGTTGGGCTGCTTGGCATGCCGAGAGATTGAGACCCTCCTCCTTGACAGTGTGTGAAAACCGGAAGTAACACAAACATTGTTTATATGTGCTTCGTTTTCTAGCTTAGACATTTCCCTTAGCTTAAAGAATCTAGAGGAGCACTCTTTACATCAATCTCTAGCCATGTGTGAAAAATTGAAACTTGATTCAATATATTTAATGAGCTGCATAATATTCAAATCTGCTGACGTACGTGCACCAATCCTATGGCCACCATCTTTATTTTGATAAAGTTCCCTGTGAGCGGAGGCTTCAGCACTTTTGAAATCTCATTTTCGTTAAGTTAGTCTTCATGTATCGAAGAAAGAATTATATACTATAGTCATGGAGGGGGGATCTTAAATTATACCCTGGTAAAATATGAAGTCAACTGGGGAAGAAATAAAATCAGAAGTGCGCCATTTTGCATGGCGCAAATGGGTAGATTTTCTCAAAAACTGGCGTGGGGGTATCGGAGACCCCCAGAAAGGGGTCGACAGCAGTGACAAGGCTGCATCTGGACCAGGTATGTGAACAAATTTTTCAAATGCAATAGATCTCTTTGGTTCTCACACAGGATGAAAAGGTACATTTAAGAAACATAATACTTTTGGAATTTTTATTCTATCATGATTCTTGGCTGAGTTATGGACGTTTTTGTAAGCAAAGGTTGGGCTTTTTTTCGTCAGAATTTTAAACTATACAAACGGTTTGCGTTGTGACCTTTACATGATTTTTTACTCATTTTTCACATCTGCTTTACCGAAGAGATGTTTATATTTTCTGAGAGCCAGTAACGTTGCGGACATAATGCCATTAGAATGAAGGTTATCCGACCCATAGAAGCAGAGATATGATTTTTTGAAAATAAAAAAGCTAGGAAAACCATTAAAAATGCTCAAAATTAGTTAATTACCATACTTTAATTTCCGCATCCTAGAAACCTATGTTTGCATCGATAGATTTGTTTTAAACTTGGTACAGTTAATGTTTAGTTAATTTCCTAACTCTTTATATAGTTTTTGAGTCACTTGAAACACTCCTTCATATAAATAATTAGGTCTTAATTAGACATTGACCTAATGAAGGCCACAATTAATTAACTAATTAGAGTAGGTAAAATTTTTAAGTACTAGATCAAAGGAAATCTTGTATACTTGCTATAAAAAAATAAGAGATGTGAGGAGATTCCAATATTAATCATATTAAATAGATAATTACATAGAGATGTCCCTGCACACCCCCTCCAAAAGTGGCACAGTTTTCTATGACATGGTCCACGCTCCTAACAGCCCTGACGTTCACGTTAGGGATGGCAGTACTCGCCAGGTGGCATGACCAATGCTCTGCCTGCTGAGGCAGCCATTTCTGCCCGACCTTTTCTATCTAGGTATGGTCAACTCTGCCCCCACCCTGGAGGAGAACCTACAGAGATATTTGTATGATTCCAAATGCAATGATTGCCTACAACACCTCTAGTTTTAGTATCAGTCTATAATTTCAGTAAAAGCAAATTAGCAATGATATAAATTATATCAGAGTTTCAAAGTTAGGTTATGCTGAAAAATTTACAAAATTAGTGATACTCCCTAACCACTACATAGGTGATGAAAAGCCATTATTTTTATGTAAAAAAAGGTCAGTGTGCATTGATTCAAGTATGGCAGTGTTTTTGGGAAAGGAAGTTCTCAAACAAAGTAGCACAGAATTTTTGCCTATGTCCACTTCCCTGGTCTTAAAATATATGAAAACTTCATAGCACCTATAAATGAATCAATAATGTTACAATACAATCATTTTCCTTTATTGAAAACCTGATGGCATTGAAATCCCTTGAGAATCCATTGATTTACAATCATTTATATAAAAGATGTCAAGTGTGTCTTTTTATCACACTCAGAAAAAACACCCTCAGACAGGCTCTACAAAACCTCCTCCTATACAGAAACTATTGACATCAACAACACAAATCCAACTGATTCACGAAGAGAAAATGTTAGGCTTCCATATGGCTGGTGATATATAGCTCTATGATGAAGTTATCATTTCTTGGATTCTAACCAGGACCCCCCCCCCCCCACCTCGGGCAATTTCAAGGCCATTCTGAGTGAAAACCCAGTCCCCGAGTCCTGACAGCATCACGGTCGAGGCGTTCGTGGTATGGCCGAGGGATCAATGCTGGTTTGTTAGGCCACCCCCTATTGGTCCTCCCCATGTGGGTCAATGTTGATCCCCAAGTAAACTTACTACCCTTCCAAGCATAGTTAAGGACTGGTACCTAGCCAGACCTGGCTGGGGTGGAAGGGGGTGGAGGGAACAAGCTAAGGTTGTGTAGTTAGCGTTCGAGGTCACCCCCACCCACAATGCACTGCATATGGTTAGAAAACTGCTGCCTGAACGCCTCGAGTATGATGGATTTAGCTACCAAACTCACATCATATCATAATAAAAACACATTTCTCACACTTCTAGCATCTTAAAGAATCGACTAAGTCAGTTTTGAATAATTTTTGAAAATTTTTTTTAATCCCCTTCACATACCTACTACCGTAATCTCCCACGTATAAGGCGCAGCTCACGTATAAGGCGCACCCCCAACTCAGAGAATGCAAGTCCATGTATAAGGTAGGCACAGTCATAAAGCCCCATACTGCAAGGATACCCCCTACCCTACTTTCCGCATATGGGAATTTTCTATGACATCATACCTAGCAACATCCTGACCTTATTTACAAATGCACAGACATGGTTAGGGTACCAATGGAAAGCTACTGATTCAAGGATTCTAATGGTGCCAACATTTTAAAGAACAGGTGGGGGGAAAGTTGTATTGTTGGAGGAATTGAAAAATGTATTTTTTTAGAGCTTTGGTTCACACACTTTTACTGGTTGGTTCACACTATTGAGGCCATAAATTGATCCTACTCATCAAGACAAATCCAATGATGGGTCATTTGTAGCTGTCAGCCAAGGGACTCTCCTGAAAATTTTGGGTCAAACATTTTGGACACATGACACTGGAGACCAAAAATTAAGCTCTGACCTTGACCTTAACCTTATATGACCTGAAAATAAGGTCACCTGGACTGGAAGGGTATTTGATACATATTTATAGTATTTAAGCATACTTATATTACCACGTAAATGTGGTAGTCTCTTTAAATCTAGGTAGAATTGGCCATGGAATTTAGGTCTCGCTGAAAAGTCACCTTTGACCTTGACCTTAAATGACCTTGACCTACAGAAGGTCACAGGTGAGCTAGATCGACCGGGCATCCAACACTCATCATTACATTTTTTATTTGAAGGAAATTGGTTAAAAATTGATAAAATGAGAACAGAAAAATGTGTTTTCAGCACCAGGCAGTTATCTGTCAGCGGTCACAACACCCTATATGCTTCACTATGGGATAATGGGCAGAATTCTCCGACGACATAATTGTCATTTTCTCAGAAACTATTAAAACAAGATATTGACTTGAAATTTTCACTGAATACCTATTTCAATTAGATCTATCCAGTCATAACATCAGTTTACACATCTAATGCATTTGAAAATTTTGTGACTGTGCCTATATAAGGCGCACCTCTATGGGCAGATTTTTGTTACTTTAGTACTGTTCTATAGTAAAAATGCCCCCCCTATAAGGCGCACCCCAAACTCAAGGCAATGTCCCTCCTACGTATAAAACTCAACAGCATTTTGTTTGGCGTATAAGACGCACCTTATACGCAGGAGTTTACGGTAGTACTAGACTAGATGATCATCTGGCACATAGTGGGCGATAATGTGAGAAGTCTAAATTCTAACCAACTTTAATGGTGGTTTTACTTTCCTATATATATTCAATTTATACTCACATGAAGCCTGAACCTCCGGTCACCAGAATCCTACGCTTGAAATAAGTTGGTATCCCGTCACTTGGGATTGAATTACCGATATCATTATTATTACTAGCCATCGTTTCTTGCACCGGAAGCTTTGCAAAACAATAAATCGCGACAACTATCCAGCCAAGTGTAAAACATAAAATGACGTAGACATAATAGACTCTGCTCTATGGCCCAGTGTCTGTTAACTATTAACTATTACATAAAGTATTGATAGTATAAATAGTATTTTGGTCCCTTTTTGGCCACTGGGCAAAATTCACGACATTATGCCCACGTCTTCAAAATTTGCGTAGGATTTTCGCTGGTTGCCATCAGGAGAAATGTATGAAAGGGGTGAAAGAAGCAATCGCCGGAACCAAGTTCAAGTCAAACGATACTTTTGTCGGCAAATTTGACAGCTTATACAAAAATTGCAAGTTGGACACCCATTTCGTTCAAAATGTGACATAAATAATTGGCTCTCTCCCAATATTGGGTTATGCTAACATGCCTGGAGGTACATTAGAGAAGTATAAGTGGTCTGAGACAAGAATTTTGTGATGACAACCCTCTAAAACATTGGAGAAATCAACCAAAACAGTGCAGTCCGGGTCAGTCTCAGTGCCGTTGTAGCCTGTAGGTACTAAGCCTAGGCTAAGGTAGTATGGTTCTGGCTTCTGCCGCGCCACAGACTGCCGAGGACTATTACAGTATTAGTATTAGTCTCAGAATTCAATACCTGAGAAAACATCAAAACTACTAGCTAGATCAGCACCAAAGCTGGTTTCGCTTTTACACACGACCGGACTAGGTTTACATTGTGTGACTGAGTGGTTAGCGGGAATGTGCAGGGTGTGTTTTTCACGTTTTCAAAAAGTTTTTGTAAGCTTTCATTTTTCAATGGCTGTCGTACCTTGATGCTTGACAGAGATGACTTACCGGTAGGCCTCTTGAAACAGAAATTTCCCCTAAAAACAAAGAGCCCTACAACACTGATACTAGATAGATCCGGCATGTGATTGTTCATACTCATAGCCATACTGAGTCTCATACTCATAGCCCAGGATAGCCTAAAATCCTTGACCTTGTCGCAAGGCTTGTGCCGTTGTGGAGTCAGGGCTGCGTGTGACCATCAGCCTGATCAGATAGACCTGTCTGGTAGAAGGTACATGCCATGTGCATACTTTAGATAAATAACTTGAACAACTTTCCACACAACTATCTAGTCCGGAGACTAATAATTCCCAGTATGGATGGGCATTTACAACTGTGGAAATTGACTTTGAGTGTTTGCCTGGTACATTGGATTCTGCTGGACAGTGCGTGCAGTAGAACTGTGTCCGGGGTGTATCGAACAGCAGATAGCCAAGCGTCTAAAGGCCAATATGTGACATCATTTGCCTTCCATGGTGAGTATATCTATGGACATCAGTATTAAGGTCCATGGTGTTGAACAGGGTTTAAAAAACTGCCAAATACCCGCCTATAAGCCCCACCCCCTCTTTGGTCGGATCCTATAAGTCGCAGGGAGATTATGGTAGGCACTTTAAAAACAGTACAGTGGGAGGTGAGAAAAGCTGGCATGCAGGCTGACACTTTTTGTCAGGTGTGAGGGTGGCCGCTCTTCTTGACCATGCCAATATCGCCGATTTTGAACAGAACTAAGCCTTCTTAAAGATATCTTGATAGATATATTTTAAGTTTAGATATCAAGCTACCCACCAGCGAAATCTCGGTCAAAAAAGAGCAATTATTAACCGATTTACATAGAGTTGAATGTAAAGGTTGATTTAAAGCTTTAATAAACATATCAAGCATTGGAGAAACAAAAACTACCACCATAAACATGTTTTTAGGATATTAAATGACCAGTGTGTAAAATTTAATGCATTTCTGATTTCGTCCGGAGATGATTCAGAGCTGTCCAAAATATGAGACGTATATTTTTTGCCCTGAGTGACGGCCGCAATTTTGGTGCTATCTGACACCTTTTCATGAGCATTTTAAAGTTACTTGGGTTATACTTGGAAGATATAAAATAATACCATTGAATAGCCAAGATTTCAAATACCTGAGAAATATAAATTTTGTGAAAATTGTACCAGTAGAACCCTTTATTACAGGCCCTTATAAATTGGAAATAAAGCACACACCACTGTGGCACTGACACCTGTGTAGGTGGCCACTGACAGTGGCTGCACTCACATCACAAAAACTAACACCTATTTCTACCACTTCAGTAGTGCTACTTGCCTCAGAATTTAAGACACATTTTTTCTTGTAGCTGCAGTTCTAGACAAGATAGAAACATACTTCCAAAAGTTTTGGAAACATCACAAGTAGCTCCACTGAATGCGGCTTTAAAGAATTTTCTGTATTCACTTTGAATTTTTTGTTGAAGTGCCTAATTATGGCTCATGTAAAAGACATGGTTTATACGTTGGAGCTTACATTATTTAGTAATTGATAGAGTACTAGTATTTAAGATACCCGGTATTGTAAAGCATTTCAATGAATCAGTTGCCTTCACTAACATTATAAACTCCCAAGAAGTAAGGAAGTTTCCATCGGTAAAGCTAACCAGTCATTACAACTGCAGACAGGCCAAGCAAAGCTAACTCGGGTTAGGAAGATAGTGAGGAGAACCAAAGCCAGGCTTAATATCACCAATTGAAGTTTCTTTTAGGGTTGTAAGCCAGCTTATGTTCTCTGAGTCAAGGTATTCATACTGTTGTTATCCCTTTAAACCGAAAGATATGTTGTACAAGTGATAAAAAAAAATTGTTCCATGTTCAGGTGCGGCAGAGATCAAGTACCGGGTGAACTCAACAGGACATGGATCTCCCAAACTCTACCTGATTCTGGATGAAGACTGGCCAGAGGCACGCGATGCTGAACAGTGCCACCTGAAACTGGAGAAGGCCAGAATTACACGTCAGTAGTCTTTTTTGCTTACTTTCCGAAATATTCAAACATATTACATAATGCCTTCCCCCTGTTTTAAGCCCAATGATAGATTTCTAAAATGGACAGAGCAGTGGGGCTATGCTGGCCAATGGCAGCAGGTGCATATGTCCAATGAGAAAGTTCACCCCTTCCATAGGTTTCTTTTTCTCTAGCAAGACTATTGCAGATTATGACTGCTTATGTAATTAGGACAAGTTATTAAGTAAAGGAAGTGACTGATTATTATACTGATTGTGGACTGAATTTCATCATGAACAGAAAAATGGACACATAACCTTTTTTTTTTAAATTCACAGATGAGGTCACTAACATGTCGGGTACGGTAGAACCGGCTGTGTTCAGCAGTCCCCGTATATGGCACATTGTGTTAGCGGACGAGTACACCTGTAACCCGTCCAACACTGACATCAACCCAAACTACATACAGTACACGGTTCTACTCTTCAACCCAGACTCCATCGGGAACCCACTTAATCACTTCAGTGATGAAGAAACGGGTAAGTACCGTAAATCTCTGTGTATAAACTGCAGCTATAAGCTTCACCTGGGAATTGAAATTTTAAGGATTTATCATTGTTCTCTAGTGTTGAATACCCGACTGTAAACCATATTCCTTGTTTTTGGTGCTTTCTAGTAGTCACATCTCGGCTCTGTATCCCATTGAAGCCACATTCTATATGTGGGAGTTTCGGTCCAGTTCAGTCTGAGGGGGATGTATTGTATCAAATAAAAAAAAAAGTACGGTAGCCATTTTATCGGCGAGCGACTCACAGTTCTTGTGTATAAGCCTCACCCTACATTTGAAAATATCTGTGGACCATGTTGATGAATTTTCAGTGAATATAATTGAAACTCTTAACTAAAGTATAAAACGCTTAAAGAATAGAATCCTGGAAATCTGTTATATATTACCAATGACAAAAAGTAGAGATGCATTTTTGTGTGGGTGTGTGTGTGTTTGTATATTTTTGTGAACATTTCTCGCCCCAGGTTTGTTCCGGTTCTACCAGCTGTTGACGTTAGGTTACTTCATCCTGGGCTGTATTTACGGGCCACGTCTCTATGAGGCGCTACTTAAGGAGGGCCCGATGAACCTAGTCCTGCAGCTTCTGAGTTCCGCCACGGGGCTGCAGGCGCTCGGCGCACTCATCATGATGCTACATCTACGTGGGTAAGAAGATTGAACATAGAGAAATAAGGGGTAATGCAGTGGTGTTCAAATGGTGATATGTTCAATCAGCAGGTTAACTGAGCCATTTGTCAGAGGCTAGAAAGCGGATCTTATGTTTTGATTTATATATATACAGGGAAGAAAGCCCTCCAAGGATTCCCTAGGTTTTAAGTATTCATTTTAATTTTCAGAGGAATAATTCACCGGTATTACTGGTATTTTTCGTATTTGTTTATTTCACCCTTAAGTGTGACTTGCATCCGAACTGAACCTTAGACTAAGTTAATTGATATAAATTGTTTAAGGGGAAATACATGTAAGCTAAAAAAAATTCCACCTATAAGCATGTTGCCGATTGGACTTAATTTGTCTACTCTCAATTGCTTCCAGATATTCCAAAGACGGTATTGGGACGCCATTTTTCGAGCTAATATCTGAATGTAAGTAAATCTTTCTACTTTCCTAAATGCATTTGTCTTCAGGAAGTCTTATAAAGTGAGATTATTCTTCTCATAGTTGTAATCACCTGTATACTGGCATTGATACATTTTGTATTACTGTCTTACCATGACCTATTATTGTCCGCAGTTTCATTTAGATGGGGGGCCTCCTTTTTGTCAGTACTTTACTATTTCAGACCCCAAAATTTGCTCAAAAGTATGGGGTGTTCTTTTGGCATGTGCCCAACCCCGCCCCCCTTTCCAAATCCTGGATCTGCCACTGGTCCGACTGTCCTCACGCCTTGGTCGTTGTAGGCTAGTGTACCCAGACTAGTCCGCAGTAAATTGAGGCAATAATTTTGGCGTTATGTGAGTAGTCAGTTTTGTGAACAGAGAATTTGATGATGTGGCTTAAAACAAAGTAAATATTTATAACTATATATTACAGTCTTGGACGTGGTGTCACAGTTCGTCATGCTGTATATGCTGCTGAGTCTGTCGTTAGGATGGACGCTCTCTGGGAAACCCGTCAAACCTGCTCGATCATTCCGTAAACTCCGCGAGAAACCAGCAGCCAAAGTAGTTGCATTGATTGGAATAGTTCAAGTAAGTACTTCTTACTATATCTATTTCCTATATTCAATTAGAGGGGAAAAAACTAAAGAAGAATAACACCTCATTTTATTTTATAAGTCATATCTTGACGTTGGGAACATCTGCTATTAACAATCAGTACGGTAATCAGTGCAGTGCTGGTAAATTTACTCAAACTTCTTTCTAATGTAGTTTTCTCTCCATGAATCTAACTTTAGCTCTCAAAATGACATTGAACACCCATTGCTCAATCTCTCACACCAGGCGGTGCTGTTTATCTGGGAGCAGTATGAGGAGAGAGAACATCGTATGTACCACGCACACAGGAGTTACGCGGGAGTGTGTCTGGTGTTAGTGCGTATTGTCCTCGCGGCACTGTTTGCGGGACATCTCTACAACACAGTGGGCAAAGAGCGCAGTGCACTGAAAAAGGAGTTCTATGGCTCTTTTACAAAGGTAAGTCCCCAGTTGTATGTATTGTTTAGCCGTGGTTGGGAACAATGTCAACATAATAGGGCCGATTCCTCAAATTTCTTCTTGCTTTCCTGTGGTATAAATTAGTGATCCTTCTGAGTCTGAGAAGTGTTTAGCATTCTTTATTGGACGGGGTATGCTACAACATAGTCTTAGGCTTTAATGGATTCATGCTATAGAAAACTATTTGGCCTTTAGACAAGACTGGTCATTTCGAGATTTGTACTGACCCTTTTGACTCGTAAAATAGAGTCATTGTTCCAAAGTTAGTCTTCTGAGCAATTTAAAATGTTGACCTGCAGTGTTAACAATACACTTTTCAGCAAAAAAAAAAGACTTTTTACATTAGGCTACATGACTTTGATAATAACAGATTCTCTGTTTCCACATATTGCAGTGTACGATGCTGTGGTTCCTGTGTTATCCATCACTCGTTACCTTATCGCGGATATTTCCCGCCTATCTCCGCTACAAGGTATGCAACTAAGTTTTACTTGGATTCACCTGTTGTGTTTGTTAGGTTATTATAGTAAAACATGTTTATGGGATTTGAAGATCGAAATATTGTACAAGTCCCTAGTACCTTATAAGATAGATAGTTCATTCCCAAGATTTACACAGAAACAAAATTTCCAAATTCAAGAGTAGTAGCCGGTCCAAACAACATTTTAGGAATATATTGAATAGCAAAACTGCTTCTCACATATGAAAAAAACTAACACTTTTCACCCAGTTTCCAGTTGATTTAGTAATCTGTACATAGAAAGAATGCGGCTAAATATAGAACATTTGTAGTTTTTATTTATTGAAGAAGTAGAAAAGTAACATTAATTAAAAACTGTCAATTCTGCTTGCAGTTGGTGACGATGTCGGTCGTGTTCTGTCAATCAGCCGCTGTACTCATCCTCTACCAGCTCTTCCTCTCACGCTCCCTCTACTGGGAAGTCTCGGCACTATCCAGTACGCTACCGCTCCGGATGGACAAAAGTTTCAGTATAAAGATCTACTCCTGATGTCTGCTTCTCTCTAGGTGTTTATTTATTTAACCCTTCAAGTGCTACATAGGGCCTCTAATGCATCATGCCCATTTGTCGTCTTGATGCATGAATGCTTTTATGCATCATGCCGACTGTACCCACTACGGAGGGTAGGCATGATGCACGAATGTGGTTCTTGTAGTATACAGATGTGCCCGGGCTGCATTCGCGTATCATGCATAGCGTCTGCATGATGCGTGATTGCATACCTCACAAATATACTTGCCATAGCTGCATTCATGCATCATGCCCACCCTTTAGGAGTGTAGGACCGACATGATGCACAAATACATCCCTTGTATGTTGATTCGTCAGGGCTACATTTACACATCATAACCACAAATGGGCATAATGTACTATGTTGTCCTTAAAGGTTTAGAAAGGTTAGGTGATCAGAGTTATACATATAATTAACACAGGGTTAGTAAAAGTTAATTTATGAAAATATGATCTAGTGGATGTACCACAGATGTGGATCTGACAGTAACTGTGTACGACTGTAGACTGAATGTGTGTGTGATGTATGTCTTGACTCAACACTGCAGACAAATGAGACTTGTTCCAGTGGATGAAAAAAATAAATTGTAATCTACATTGTATTTATATAAAATTATTATGAATGAATTAAAATTATTGTATTTGAGATAAGGTGGTGGTCTATAAAGTATGGGCAGTTTAATACAGTGCTATAAGCCTACTTCACTAACAGAGTTCCCACTGGTCAGTTAAAAAGATATTTTGTGAAAGAAAATCAGTTGAAACAAATTTTTAAGTGGGCTAAAAGAATCTGCCGGGGTAAGACATGAAGATCAAAATTTCAAACAAGTGCATGGTGTTGTCTTTTTTCCCCTTACCCCATACCAGGGATGCCACTTACTGATCATCAAAATTCGGAAATCCTCCTAAATTTCTCAATTTCCAATAGGAAATACCTATAGAAATGATTGCCAAAAATTTGGAATTCCTGAAAAGTTAAGAAAGATGGTATCTCTGCCATACTCTTCAGCGGTTGATCCCCACAAAGTGAGTTTTGCTCAGTTTATAGAAGCTGATAAAGCTCTGGTAAAATTCAGTTGAAAGTTATTTCATACCGTGACTGATATAGAGTGGGAACCCTGACTAATAAGAATGCTCATTCACCCTCCATGTCCGACTGTGCATCAGTGCATCAATGCATCATGCTGATACACTCCCTAAGGGTCGATATGATGCATCAGTGAAGTGCTTGCGAGCCTATTCGCTTCGTTGATGAATAGCGCCAACCAATAGGGGTATTCCTGCATTAACAGCCCTTAAATTAACCCTTTGAGGGCAGAGCAAAAATAGTTGCCCTGGCCATGAGGAAGGCCTCTGAAAAAAGTATAGTTCCTAGAGGACGAGCCTATTTTCAATTCCTATACAAATCCTATATAATGGGCGTCGACTATAGTCGATGCTAGGCCTACCATGGTGTCAACTATAGTCGATGCTAGCCCTCATTGGGTTAAAGGGTTTGTGAAGTGTTAACATTATAAAGAGTGGACATATTGACATTGTAAGCCATTCAGAATATTGGTGATAATGCTACTGAGATATGCCTCATACATAGGTCTATTATAAGCATCCATGACTTCAGTACAGTACTTATGTATATAAAAAAAAAGAAATCATGTAAATCATCTTTTATATACTATTTGCAATATAGGACCTAATGAAAAAAATGAAAAGATGTATTAAAGTACATGTTATTTATACAAATAACAAGAGTTGCCTAATGTTATTATTCATGTTTTCTTTTTAAGTTTTAAGATTAAAATTGCCCCACTTACAAGGGTTTCCCCTAAATTTGATTGTCATCCCCTGGGGTAGCATCATTACAGTAATCGGCCCTGTGTATATCTCAAAAGCCAAGCTACAGCATTCAAGGCCTAAACTTGTGGGCCGAGTGATGCCACTCACTCATCAGTGAAAATTCGGAAATCATCCTAATTTTCTGGACACACAATAGGAAATGCCTACAGGAAATAAATCCAAACGTTCGGAATTCCTAAGAATTTAGGAAAAGTGGCATTTGTTATGGGAATGGATTTTGGATATGTGTGGCTGGAACTTGGTGCTTTAAGGTGGCTGGTGGGGATAGAGTAAAAGTAATTAGATCTTTGCAATAATCTCACCAAAGTCTAAGAATGATTTGTACTTTTCAAATGTGCAAAAATAATAGGGGGGTCCCATGCATTTTTTTGAGATACAGAAGATTCAACCCTATAGAGGATCATATAGTGATTTGTCACATAAATCCTTGGATTCATATCCAAAAGTGATTAAATTTTGTTATAGCTTCTTCAGCACTTAGATATTACGCATATCTTTGCAGTAGATGCAATATTGACATATGGTCCCAAGCATATTTTTAATATTTTTGATGATTGAAATAATAAATGTAAGGATATGGTTAGAATAATGACATCTAGGTTATGCATTCATTTCTAGGTGGTCACACACAGCAGTCCCCATGTGATGTCTAGGCCTTACTCACAGAAGATCCTGGGTTCAAATCCATGCCAAGCCTCCCCGTATTTTGCACATTTCGTCTTTCCATAAAGTCAATGTACAACAGAGCCCCCTGGTGTCCAAATGATGAACTAACAATACCCACCAGCCACCTTAAGAAGACTTATTATGGCTGTGATTCAGAACATCCTCATTCTAACAAATTCCAAGACCTTTTCGATGCATAGGGAGGTGAGTGAGGGAGTAATAGATGTTTAACGCCATTTCGACAACTAAGGTCATATTCATGGCGAGAACTACATTACTATTTCACAGAAGAATGTGTCAGTGCCCGCGCATATGTGCACCACACACATCCAGAGGGGATAGGACAGAGGAGACATAGACCCTTTTAGGTGGGCTAGGGAAGCCCAGCATAGGGAGGTAATTTCCAACAACGTTTGGGAGGGGGAGTGGGGCATCTTGCTATTAATTTTTGTATAAAACCGTTCAAAATTATTATTCAAGAGGTATAGATACATTCATTATTCCACCATACCCTTTGTTACGCTCTTTTGGTGTACAAGCTACAAATTGTCCAGACAATTTGTAATGAAGAAATTCTCTGTGTAGAAGGTGTTCCCGGTTACCAGACGTGTCACCCAAAAATTAATATTCCATGGTAATCATCAGAGGTGCTTTATAGTTCCTTCCCAAATTCAAGGGTGCGGTTCACACATAGCAGTTTACAGTAATTTGCATTTAGTTGAGGTAGCCTGAGTTGATTTGAAGAAATAAAACAACGCAGAAGCAAGATAATTCTTGAATTTTATTTTCATCCTCAAGCTACTATTATATAAGGCAAGATTTCCCTCAGTGCAACAGTCACACCAAACAGTCATCAACATTTCTACCATGGTGATAGACATAATCATATGTAATAATGTTGCAAATATCTGAAATATCACACCGGTTGAAGTTATATCTTTCAAAATCATATACTCCCTCACTGCAAACAACACGTGTATGAAAATAGTGTTTTATGTATTACAAAGATAGGAGAATTCCATCCTCTCTTTATTCTCAAAACATCCTATTATTGTATTGTATAATGAGTTTATGACATAACCCTCCAGTCAAAAACTTTGTGTGGTCTTATGATCATTGCGGCTATATATACACCTTTTATCACCATTGTTCTGTATAGTACGATATGACATACTTTGAAATACATGATGAAAATCATGTAGAGTCTCACAAGAAAGGTATTAGCTCCATAACAAGTCCTTAGGTGATGGCAATCGTATCAACAGACTGTAACCGTTACCTGCATATTACCTTTTAATACCTATTAAATTTATTATGTCAGCTACCATGGTTACCACAAATAAGTAATTCCTTTATGCTTTTCAAAATCAGGATTATAAAAGACGCTCTTGAAATCCAAAGCACACACAGTACAAAAAGTAATGCTAAAAGTTTCAACAAAGACAAATGTAACTATTTGTGGACACCAAGTGGTCATTAACCAGAGGCTGATGATGGGAAAACTACTTGCTTCATTTATTCTCAAATCTTGATCTGTAGAGATATGAGATTATCATATGATATGTGTGCAATAGTGCATATCATTAATATTGTATAGATCACATCACCTACTCAGAAACAGAGTGCTCTCTGCACCCATCTTACGACTTATCTTCGAAATCCAAGTTCAAACATTATCTTTCAATACATTTGTACAACATACAACCTACGAAATAAACCTATATCATTGATGATGGCGAAGGCTGGAAATAAGATAGGGTGTGCAAACAGGTTTGCCATTGTCCCATTCAGACAGGACTGGCAATGGAATCGGATATGCTCTGTGGGTATAAGGTCTTCGAATATAATCTTAAGCGCTAAAATATACCTTGAATAAGCACCTGTCTTGGCAGATCAGTAACTAGAGGAAAACGTCAAGACGCTGATAACTCGGAAAGGCTAGCTATTTCTTATCTATTCTGTCTTTTGGGTGGGTGGGGGGAGGGGAGTCTCACAATTGTAAAAATGGTATTTAAAGTGGTACACTTTTGATAGGGGTGGTGCCAGCTTGGCCATTCATTCCAAAAGTATGACATCAGCACTTCAATTTGTGGTGAAGACATGGGTAAACCAGCACAAAAGGGCGGGAAAAAAGGTTTCCCAATGGAATGTGTATTCTTCACCATTGGACACCCAAAGGGTCGCCTCTATGCTATTCCAGTACAACATTTTGTTATCTATCTATCTATTGTTGTAACATTACAGTTTTATTTAACCATCAAACTACATATTTATAATCTCAACATATCAGTCTAACAGTATATGAACATATTTTTGTATAATTACACTTCTTTAATGCTTTATTTCCACAAAGTTTACCCATCTCTGCCTCTTTTTAGGGACCCCCAAAAGCCTCTTAATCCATGGTGGTGCCTATAACTCTTTCCGAGTTAATCACACATATAGAGTGAACTCTGAGAGGTTAGTAGTATTAAAACACATAATTCAACTTGGCATACGCAGTGTTTAGGTCTATTTCAAAAGAATAATTTCAAATACAAAGGAGAACAGAGCAATAAACTGGCAATTACTCATGGTATGGAGTTCACTCATGTTAAAGTACACACAACAATACTACATTATAACAGTCATTAAACTTAAATATAATTTATTCATTGTTCACTACACTGGAGATATAATGGGTTACCAAAGACATGAAATTATGCTATAGTACATAACTATGTATATCAAGTTAAATATCACACAATGACATGCACCAAGTGCTTACAGGCCCATCTCTGCATTATCTTCTGAAATAAAGATATTCTAGATGTCCATAAGAGCATAACCTCCCTAAATTACCCCCTTTGATAGGGAGGACATTTAAGATAACAAGAATGCAATGGTCATTGCCACAGGGTTTTGAATATGTATCTTGGATAAGCATTGGGAGCATAAGGGTTATGCCTACATCAATTATATTTATGGTCCTTAGTATTCTAGTTCCTCATAATCTATACCAGCTTTGATATGATATATCATTAAGCAATCAAGGCTGAAGTTTTATTAGTGTTAAAGCAAGCCAGTCATGTTTGCATGCAGTGCATTCAGCTCTACTTTTAAGTAAATCATATAGATTCTTTTTCAAACATAGAGATGCAACATACTGTTACACAGTCACTCATATTCAAATTGCTTTAATATCAGCAAGTAGGCTTCTTCACATCCAGTGGTTTATAGATGCGCATGGACCTTTGGTATGCCTTGATGTACACTCTTAAATCGAAGTTATAGTTCCTTACTACCTAATATATAAATTCATACATTTCAGCTATATCTTATATATGAAACAGGCACCTGTGGCTCAATTCATCCCCTCTTTAATTTTTCTTTTATCTAATCGATAATCAACCGTAAAGGTTGTCTTCCTTAAAAGAGACGCCCAATGTTTGAGGGCGGGTTAGATGTATGTATACACACACAAGTAATTATGGTGGAACCAGCTGTAACTACCATCATAATGAAACAGGAAAACCCAAGCATTTCCATTACCATGAATCCTGAAGGGGTAAAGAGATGGCATCAATCCATCTCAAGGGGAAAAAGGAAGTACTCCCATTTCATCAAGCATGTCACTCATACCTCCAGCATCAGATGACAGAATCACCATCAGGACATCCTTGTGTCGTTCAAACAGCCCGTTATTCAGATTATTGACCATATCGGCCAGAACCCTGTACATGTAGACATGTTTGCTGCTTTGCTCTGACAACGATTTTTCGAGGTAGAACACTGAAGTCGTTAGCTCTCCAAAGAACATTTTCTCCTTCCAGTTTCCTTTTATGACATCGTCAGATTTCAAGCGAGTTTTCAGGTTTTGCACCGATGCAACTTTGATTTTTGTCATGACTTGGTGCACCTTTGTCATCTGTTCTTGAATGGTGGCAGTGAATTGCTCAGGGTTTGACACTATGATGTGGTGTGCAAGTCTTTGACATCCTTGTTGCATGGCCTGGGACACCAGATGCTCTCTCAGTTTGACTGACAAGGCTGTAGGTCTGTCCCCATCATGGCTCACCGCTTCATTGAAAACTGCTGTCAGCAGCTTTGGACAATGTGATTTCGGGAAGTACTCGAGGGTACTTTCAATGTTGACTTTAAGGTTCAGATCAACAAGGAGTTTTACATTTGCAGAAAGCCTTCTCTGCATTCCCAGGTTGTTGCTGTAGATGATGTTTTTAGATTTGGAGAGGTGGTTTCTCGAAGACAGAAGCCACAAATCCTGGCGCTGGTCCAGTGACACATCTGTCTTAATCCTCTTGAAGACTTGACGTGTTGCCACTTTGGCAGCCTGAAGGTCGTCAGCATTGTCTATGATTTGCAAGCCAACCTTATCATGGATTACATTTAACACCTGCTGATAGGCTCTTATGGTTGGCTTTTCAAAAAGTCCTAATAACAATAGGACTTCCTTGCAATAGGTCAAATTATCTGGTAGGCGGTTCAGATATGGCTTGACCTCTTCATTGGGCTTTAGCCCGATGACCGTCTCATCTGGTTTCACAAATCTCGTTGCTTGATCAACCGGTACACAAAACTGATTGTGCATTATCGACTTGAGTCTTTTCTTGTCCTGCCCTGTGCATTCACCAAACTTTGTATAGACATGGTTGTAGCATGCATCTATAAGACCACCAAGTTTCACTCGTTCTTCAATGGACAGATTTTGATCTGACATGCCATGCTCACAAACCTTCACAATGTTTCTAGCTACTAGTTCACAAGATGGCTCTGTAATTACACCGGATGAATGAAGTACAGCTTCATCAAAGTCAAACTTTGTTTGAAGGTCATCGATCAATGGCGCTACAGCCCAGACCAAGCTGCTGTGTACTACAACAACACTGCCTCTTAGCTCTACATGTGTCCTCTCTGATTTCTCAGGACAAATTGAGCTGTTGCCACTATCCCTCCGAGGAATGAATGGGATGTCTGACAAATATTCTAGATATTGGGCCTGTTCATCTGGGTCAATTCTCCCCTTGATATAGTGCAAAATGCAAGAGGAGTTGTTGAGTTGAATGGACCTCCTTGCATATGCTGCTAGCATTTCTTTTGTGGCATCACATACCATGCCAGCCTTCCTCAACACATCATATGGTATATCTGTATGCGGAAGATCTTCTTCCATTTCCTCGAACAGTTCAATGTCAGGATCATACAAGTCACTTGGCTTGCAATATTCACCAGCACGATTTCTTGCACACTGCAAGTCTCTCATTGCATCTACCACCTCTTGACTATCGCCAAGATTACTAAACACCCAATCCGTGTGCTCTTCAAGACCCTGCCTGGAGAGTAACTCCAGATGTTTAAAGATGTATTGAATGTACACTTCCTCTGCTGTCCAAAGTTTACATCCGACTTGCTCGTAAAGACCTCTAAAGTCATGCTTTTCTCTCAGGAATAAAATACCTTGGTGTGGTCTTGTCCATGCATCCATATCCACCATTGGGACTTGTTCAGGGATAACATGTACACCATTCCCTGTAAGTGGCACATACTCCCCTGTCAGCGTTTCAAAGACGGGAATGTCCCCCAGAAGATGCTCATGGTCTCTGAGATGATACAGATTCTCTGTCAGGTATCTCAGCAAAGACTTGTCCTTAAAGATATCTGCCACATCTTCTTGTGCATGGTAGTGGTGGTTCAAAGCATACAAGATACTTCTTGGTCGGTCGAATGAGGCCAACTTACCATCTGCTACTGACATCTGGTACACAGATATTGGGAAGTCATCGGAATATAATATGCTACGCTGAAGCTGCCTAGCACAAGCATGTTCTCTCCCCTCTAGAGTTTTTTTCTGGAATACTCTATCCATCATACTTATTGGATAAAGGTAGCTTTTCCTCCCTACTCTTGTCAACCAAATAGAAAGAAAACCAGCTTGGATTTCCAGTTGTATGCTATCTCCTCTGGTGATTTTGTCGATAACCTCCCAGATACGTTTAATTTCAAGTTCTTGAATCCTACAAGAAGAGAGATCCATTATCTTATTCTCTGCCAGTTCAGGGTAATTCCTTTCAAATTCTTCACAGAAGCCTTCAATGTCCAAGTTTTTAAAGACTGGGCTATCCACATCCTTAAATATGTCTATGAAATATGGATGCAGGAACTTTGCTGAATGAGGTACTAGCATTGTATTCTCAAGACTCTTGTACACAGGCTTTGTCTCGTCAAAGGTACAAAGGTTACCATCAGATGTAACTAAGAGTGGCAAATGGTTTAGCTGTTCACTGAATGATTTTTCAACAACACAAAATTTGATCATTGCTTCGACAACTTTCCTTCCTTGTTTGCACAGAACAGACCTCTTATCATCTTCTACTAATTTTGAGAGACGTGTGTGGTTGGATCTAATCGGGTCACCTAGAAACATTAACAGAACATTAGGTGAAAGATGAAGCGGCTCACAATGACAGAGCTCCTTGATCATTTTTTGCACTGCTTCGGGGCATTCAACTACCTTTAGCCCACACAGATTTGCTCCTTTAATAACGTTTGTAGGGTATACTTCACCTATTTGACCCCCAGGAATGAAGCATGCCTCTGAAGGTTTGACCCATGTGACATCAGTGGCACACGATAATACTTCTGGAAGTACTGTTTCGTCGGTCATCATTTCATAGAGTCTTTTGACCATTGGCAGTATATTAGGTGACAACGCACCTTGATCTTTTTCATTGTCACTTCTTGGGAATACCTCAAAATATTTCTTGATGACTGAGGTATAACACGGAAGAAACTTGGCCAACTCACACCTCACCAATTCTGCTCTTGCTCTAATCAAGTCCAGATATGCCTGTGCTACTATTTCAGTGATGTATGCGTACCACCTTTCATTCAGAGACGCCATTGGTGAACCTTTATCAGCAGCTGAAGGGACCCCTCTGAAGTCTCCAAAGAGGTGTACTGGTAGGTCTATCCTCTGACATGCTGGGAACATGAGATTAAAGTCTTGTTTCTGTCTACATTCTGCGACTCCTCCTATAGGGCTTCTCTGGAATTTCTGGTCTGCAAAATCAATACTGCTATTTTCAAGGCCACAGTGTTGAAACACATTCCAGACCTCCTCATGCCCATCAGTTTTATTCAACCGTAGTACATAAGATACTTTCTTAAATTGACATTCTATGTGTTCCTTCTGATGGGAATTTTCCATTTCAACATGTCGCCTGAACTCCTTTACCTTGCTCTTATTTTCTTTCTTGCTCCCACCATCAGGTATGGCAGAAGTTATCACGACTGTTTCGAATTTTCTCTTTTCTGTGTTATATCTCGTGACACTGATTTTCCTCAGAGACGTCATAAAGAGAAGTGCCCGATAACCCTCCTGTGTAAGGCTTTCCAACAGTTCATCAACATCTTGACATGTCGATGGTGAGTTGCACAATGTTGAGCCTTTGGTACTTTCTGGATTTCGTAATGGAAATCTGAATTGAGTTCCTCCCGGATAGCCAAAGCCTTTTTCTCTATAGCACTCAAACACATCTGGGAAGAATTGTCTCAACAAAGGCACATCCTCATACATCATTGCTGGTTCTTGTGGTGATGTTCCTTCAACATGCTGACATGTTGGGTCATATGCACACAAAACCTCTGTTTCATCATCATCAAGTGTTGCAAGAACAGTCGGTGTGTCAGTGAGGTGGTAGACACTCTGAATACCACTTCTATCTTTGTAGCTGCTGTTATTCTGGTTCAGGTTTCCTCGGAGGAACAAACATGGCAAGCTTTCACGCTTTAACTTGGCATCATTCTCTATGCACAAGCTTGGCCCTTGCATTGCTTTCCAATCTTCACTGAATACTGTTTCAGTATTATGTTTACCTGGATCCAATTTGAAGTGGATTTCAGTTGCCCCAGCATCATCTGCTTGTTGCAGCAACTCCATCACTATCTGACTATGCTGTGGGTAGGCTTCCAACACTGAGTGGATTTCATCTACAAGGTTTCTATCACTGTAATAAGCTATTCCATGACTTCTCTCAGAGAGTACATGTGCACCTAACTCTTTTACTCCAAGTGATGATGCAACGTCATTTGAAATACATTCATGGACTAGGGGATGATGAAGGGTGCTTTCCAACCCTTGAGTCTTATTGTAACAGAGAACTTCAGCTGGTTTCAGAACACCCTTTGTATCTGGAATGTATATCGGGGTTTCAATATCAAGCTCTTGAATATTTTCACAACGTTCAGGCAGATTTTTGCACAGTTCCTCTAGGTTTCTTTTCACAATGGCCAGTGTGTTACGATTCAAAACCTTATCACCCTTTTCCTTCTGTATCATGACCATTGATGTGATGAAGTTCTCAAGACTGAAGTGGTTTTCTACACCAAGTACCTTATAAAGATGCTTGTATGTTTGCAAGACTGTTCAAGTAGGGAAATGCTGTCCACTTTGGTTTAAATGCACAGACTGCCGCTGAAACTAGCCTTGGGGTAGACCTCTCTTCAACAAGTAGAAAACTCAGAGTTGAGAATTCTTGTCGCACCTTCTCAGCCTTGATGTCATCTTTACATTCTTCATTGAGGTGTTGGTATACCTTTTGTAGACTTTCCCTGACAAGGGGAGATTGGATGTTTTCATTTTCTGAGATTATTTCCTGAACATGCAATTTAACTGTTCCAATACTGACAGAATGGGCAGTTTTGATTCCTAAGAATTCGCCTACATCTAATGAAATAGATATGTCTCGATGGAGTATAGGAAGTTGTGTACATACAATCAGTGGTTCTTTGATGTAGTACAGCTCAGATCCACAGTACGAGCAAAACTCTTCTCCTTTCCATATTGATTTCCAGTCCTCTGGCTTAATATCAGAAGGTAGAAACCTCTCTGCTTGCAGAGCTTTCTGGACATGGGATGGTACTTTATCTTTTTCCTTGGCCAACTTCCATTGGAGGTAGTCCAGGAAATGTTGGACTTGTTCTATGTTTGATCGAGGCCTGATACTTCTCAAATTCTTGGACCGTTCACAAATGTCATCCCAACTCACATCATCTCTTACCATTCCAAGTGTGCAGAGTCTGTTATAGACATGCTTCCTCTCACTGTCACCATCACAGGTTATTGCTGGGAACCTTCCTTCTTCCTGAGTGTAAAGAACAGCTGCTTCACCCTCAGGATGAATCAGAGTGTTTGGTTTTGCAAGCTTTTTGCCGTCTGGACTGACTGGAAAACATGCAGTGCATTTCAATTTGTCCTCGACCACGCTTGATTTTGATCTTAGTGCCTTGACCAGTAGAGCATCTCTGTCTTTCTCTGCCAGAGGAAGCCATGACATATTTGGCAAGAAGACTTTGGTGAAAAACACTTCTTCAGTGATTACTTTTGAATCCAACAAACCTGAATTGACTTGGCCTAATGTATCTTCCAAGTTGATGGGCAATTTTACCAGAGTTCTGCTGCTTCCTTTGAATACTGATGTTATTACTTCACTGATATGGTCCACCATGTCTGTGCAGGATTGCTGAAAATGAGGATGAAGAAAGTATGCATCATGCATGGAAACCCTTCCTCTGGGACTAAGGAAGATGTTCAATATCTCAGGGTTCTCTAAGATCCTCTGCCAGAACGTTTCACTCATTGAAGTAATCAGATCATCCTTTATGATCACAGGAAGGATTGCAGACAAGTCCTCATCTTTAGAGGTGAGAGAAACAATGTCGGCCAAGGCTGTCATGTATGCAGTACAGACAGCACCTTTCATCAACCCTTTGTTCCAAGTTCCACCAGCTAAGTGCTTGTCATGATCCGTTTTCTGTACAAGGTGCCTACGGGACTGGTCAAGGACGAAGGTGCCATTAATGTGGAAGGGCACGGGAGATTTCACTGGAAGTGGTAGAAATGAAAAGTAGGACCCTTTAGGATCGCCACTTGAATCATTCTGAGGCTTTATTTTGTACCTCCCATTTTCCTCTTCCAGACAGATTGCGACCCCTGCCACCGGTTGTTGCTTTGCGGTTACTCCTTCTACATAAGGCATGTCTTCTATACTCTGTGACACAATCCACAGTGTCTGAGGCTCAGACTCAGAGACTGTTGTTCCGAGGTACTGACTACCTTCTTCACTGGTTTTCATGACAGACTTGATAATCATTGATGATTTCAACTCCCTCCTGTGAGATTTATCATTGCTTTTTACAGAAGCTTTCAGGATGCTGCATTGATTTATGAACTTTTGTGCTAGTAAGTCTTCTGTCCTTGATGGGCTGGACAGTTCACACTGAACACCATGCTCTTGAAGATGTTGAACTGGCTCCTTGTGGATTACAAATAAATCTGTCATTTGTAGCTCTGCTCCATTTTCCTCTCGTGGTATAAAAGAGACAGAAACCTTCAGCACATTCTGTGTGAACAGTAGTAAGTTATTTCCATTCCTGTACACCATTTCTAAGAGCTTCTTGACATTTCTCTCATCATAGCAGTTACTACTGATTTCGCTAAACATGCTTTGTTTATGTCGTCTGAGGGGGAGCCTGAAGAGAGTCCCATCGAAGCTTACTTTCTCTGAATCTGGTTCAAGATTACATCCACATACACCATTCCATGGAGCAAACTGATCTGAGTACCTTCTACGCAATGTCCTTGCTAGTGGTATCTTCTTACCTGGCTTATTCTTATTCCAGAGTGCTCTTCCAAGGTTTGTGGTATGAGGATCAAATATCACAAGTGTATCATGACTGAGCACACTTGGGACATCTGTAAGGTTGTAGACGGAACTGAAACCAAGGCCAAATGTCCCTATTTGATCTATCTTATCTGATTTTGTTGCTCCATTCAACTTTCTGATATTTTCAAAATCCTGATCAGTGAAGACTGCATTGTTGTAGATCCACATTGATGGGCCTTGCCAATCTGCCATCCCTGGATCTAATAGACTTTTCTTCCACTGTTTGTTCTCTCGCATATCATACACCAGTCGCAACTCTGTAGCTCCAGCATCATCTGCATTTTGAATCATCTCTTTCAGCACTGCCAGTCCATCTGTATATCCATGTAGGACAGATTTAAGGCGTGTGGTCAAGGGCTCATTTTGTCCAAAGTCCTGAATTAAGCCAATTTCCTCACCATCAAGTTCTCTATGCTTGATTGTGGGGATGTAGAAGTGATCAATGACCTCTTTTGGAACTGCTGGATGGACAAAGAAAAGATTATCAACATCACTGAATTCACTGCAGTCATCCCAGACAGTGCATTCCAAGGCAGGCTTGAACCTTAACATTGAAGCATTAGAGGTTTCTATAGGTACCAAAGCTGTCTTTGCATCTTGTTTGCAAAGATCCCCCAGTAGATTTATAGCAAGTTGGAGATCATGGGCAATACTTGATGGACTGTGGCTTTCCTCTTCCATATGCTTTGATACAATTTCCTTCAATACTTCCTCTGGGTGAATACATCTTAGTACACCACATTCTCTCAGAAGGTCTCTATGCATTTCCATCTCAGGTGGAACTGAATAATGATAAGGTGAAAGATCTATTTCTGGATCTTCTAGCAGCATCTGTCCTACACACTTGAATCCCTTTCCATACCAGATCCATGATGAGACTGAATGATGATACAGTGAATCCTGGATTTCATCCTTGGTGAATTGTGCCAGTCCACAATAAAGTTCATCTAGCACAGCAAGGTAGAAGCTTTTCTCTTTTGAATTGTAATGCTCTGTTACATATTTCAGCTGGACGACCATATCACTGAGGTTTGGGGTGACCTTTGCTTGCAGGACATCCAGAATTGATTCATCCAGGTCTACGAATGGTACGCTGCTACCAGCCTGCTTCGCAAACTTGATGTGGCAGACATCTTTCGGGGTCAGCAGTTCAGCAGTTGATCCCTTCCATGGGAGGTATTTTGGATAGCCCTCAGGCTTATTCTGTATGACTCTAAGGAATGCTACATTTCGGAGTTTTTCCCACCATTTCACAAGTGGCACCTGTTCTGTCAGGGTTTTTGTCAGCTGTATGAAGTCATAAGCTCCTCCTGGTTTCGCTGAGAGTGATTTTGCAATCCGAAGAAAGTCGTTAGGTGTAAGTTGTGTCATAGGTCGCAACCCAAGTTTTTCCAGGCAAGCCAACCTGTCACTTGTATGGTACTTCTTGTGTGGAAAGAATTCCCATCCAAGCAAAGATGGTAGGAATGGAGTTTGAGGGTGGTACAACTCTTGAGGTGATTTCATTTCCTGCATCTCTGTCTCCACAAGAACAACTTCGGCAAGTTCTGCTGAGATACTGATGTTTTCTAGTATGACCTTTGGGTGCTGGTCCATGATATAGCAAAGAAGATTGTCTTCTTGTTCCCTGGTGTACCTCTTTAACTTGATCGCGGGAAGCAGTATGTCTCTGAGAATCTGAGGAAAACTATCTTGATGATATTTACATACATCAAGTGCTTCAATCATATACTTTACCTTTTCATCAGATATGTCAATCACAGGAACAGGAAATGGAACAGGCAGTTCCAGATTTGGACCTGAGAAATTGATATCATTCAAAGAAACACTTCCACTAACCTGAAAGCCACTGCCACTGACAGTCGAAAAGAGTGGGAGACCCAATAAAAAGCTTTTACCCTTAGGTGAAAGTAACCTGATTCCTGAATCACTCATGTATGAAATGAACTCACTGAAACATGATTTCCTACAAGACCTAAACTGCTTGATTTTCTCATTGAGAATTTCTTCTGACCGAAGACTGAGTGACATCAAGGCATCCGTTATCCCCTGACATGTGGGCAAGTTTACAGAATGGTACAACAAGTCTTTGTGTTTGTATACAAAGTCAGGACATTCTCTGAGAACAATACACCCAACATCAGACAGAAAATCAGCGACATCTTTTGGAAGAGTATTTTCTTCGGTTTGACCAAGAATGATTCTTCTCCTTTCTGAGAATTTACACAATGTCTGACAATTGTCTATTGGCATAAGATGGAGCTCATCCAGTTTGCACCAATCCTGAAAACTGGGACTGTTGAGGTGTATGTAGTTCCAGATCTGTTCCAGCCATGTTACATCAGGGTGTGCTTTATCATCTGTTGACCAATGGACTACACCATCACATTCTGCCCAAGTACTTGGTAGAACATCAGCTAATATGTTGATGGTATGCTGGAAACTCAGTCGCTTGAGTTGGGTAGCCCCTATAAGAATCAAAATATGCAATATCATCAGGAAATACAGGGGAAATGAAATTCAAAGAAGCTATCCATTTTGTGCAGAAAGCAAAAAGCCTTTGGTAACAAGGAGGGCGTCAGGGTACTGAACTATCGTTTACGATAGTGGGGAGACATTAGGGATGCATGGTATCATGGAAACTCCCTGTTAAATCCTTTAATTTTTTTTACTCAGACACGCCACCTAGTACATTGACTGAGAAACATTATGTGACATCATAGGCAACGCCCACAGCCGGAGGATTGAAATACTTTTAAAATGCCCAAACAAGACATTGAAACCAATTAATTGTCCTATATGAATCGGGAAACATGACAAAAAATGGAACGATGTGATTTGGTACGCACAAAGGGCTCAGGGCTAGTGCTGCCACCTACCATATTAAAATGTAATGAAGAAGATATCGAGCAGCGCATGCGCAATGTTAACAAACAGGTCTACTCTAGGTACACTACTCTTACAAGTCTTAGTATATGATGTTGGCCAATGAAAATTGTTCTTTATGTACAGTAGTATACCTAGGGGGTAGGCAAAGATGGTACCTGATAATGAACATTGTGGAGCTAATGATTTTTCCCGCGTTTTTTTAAATGCGTCCAAAACGTCTCACTTTTAGACGCTGTTTTTGAATCAAATAGAAACAAAGAGAGAAAAGTCCAGCCCGGACTGGATTGGAGAAGATATTTTTATGAAATGACTTTTTTCTTTATTTAATTTTGTATGAACTCATGGATGGATTTTTGAATTTTTTTCTTTACTGTAACTAAAGACTGATATATGAACTACTCATGTATGGTAATTTTATTTGTTTACATGCTTTGTTTCTTGTAGAAAATTGAGATTGAAAATTGTATAACTGACTTTTTTCCAATGCCACCACCTACCCGGCGGTATAGACTCAGGGTGGTCCCTGAGCCAAAAAGTAATGTATGACAAGTAAATTTTACTCAATATACCACTTCATAGATAGAAACTGGAACTTGCATGACGTCCCCCGACCTCGGTGCTCTTGTGAGGATCGTTCCCGGGGATCGTCATTGTGTCAACAACATTTTTTTTCCTCTTGTACATGTTGATATTCAAGTTGACAGTTACTCTAACTATCATCAACGGAAAAAGAGGGTCATATTTAGGGAGGTTCATACGAAGCAGTAGAAAAGTAAAGATTCATTTGGCAGATATTTGCTACGTTATAAAAATCCGCTGTCGTCGGCAAGAGAAGCCAGTTACCCCTGCGCGTAAGCTGGCATGGTCATGTGGTTAAATCTAGCCCTTTGATTGGTTAAGAACTTTGCACACAGTTATGCGTAGAACTTTTATGGCCTGATATAGCGATGTACGCGGGTTAGCCAAAAGCTGCTCGATCTTGGAATTATTTGCGCGTAATGACCAAATATAGAGAAATGGACTGAGGCTTCCGGCGTGCTACCTATTGCAAAAACGATGAACTAACTTCACCACATAGCTTCAAAGAGGGAAATTCTTTTTTAACCAATCACAGCTCAGCCAGCATTCTGTTCAGAAAAAAATTAACATATGCAAATTATCTCAATATGGAACTATAGAAGTATGGGGAGACGTCTTAGTTCTATCTGATAACAATTATTAAGCTAATAACGAAGGGTATTAATAACTAATGTTTATATCATTTTGCATATAGTTCAATACAAACAACTCATACTGTATATATCTGTTTTGTTTTGCCACCAGTGGCTAAAAGGCTGAAGTTTGTCAAATGTAATGCTTGATAGCCATTTTCAATAAAGATGTGTATGATTTATCATTCTCGTTTTTATGGGGAGTGTTACCACCAAGGTAGAAAAGTAGCATGAAGAAACCAAGATTGGATTACCTGTGCATGATAATGTCGTAAGAGAGGATACAAGCTGTTCTGGAAGATTTATGTCCACCAGCCTTTGCTCAAAACCTGGAAGCAGGGATGATGGATGTTCGTGCGAGGAGAGGAATATTGGAGTTGCACAAGCCTCTTCTTGAAAACACAGCATTTCTCCTGACAGGACAGGTAACAGAGGGAGGTCTATCAGATCTTTAGGCTTGCCATGATCCAAGAAGTATTGTAACAACATCAGTGCATCCTCCCTCTCAAGTACATTTCCATTTCTTGTAATTTGCTTGGTAGCGTTGTGGACATCGCAAGCTGATATTGTTCTTTGCTCTTTCAGGCTGTATTTCTGTATAGCATCATGGATATGAGGAGGTGTGTTGGTTATTGGGAACCCAGCAGTCAGGAGAACTTCCTTCAAGAGTTTGTTAACCTTGTCAGGCAGATGATCATCACATCGGAAAGTTTCCTCCACTTTGAGCCAACCTTTGCCCTTGGCAGGAGAATAGAGACAGCGCTTAGTGAACAACTCTTTGTAGATACAAGAAACTAATGGCTTCCATTTCACATCAACAGAGTCCTCATTTGGCAAAAGTCTATACAGACTATCAGGTGTAATACTGATCTCACTCTCCTCATTGCAAGTAACCTGTCGAAAGAATGCCACTACTGCATCTGGTATACACTGTGTGACTAGAAGCTGATTCCACTCGATTTTGGAGTCATTTGATGCTGCATCTTGGTCAAGAGTTGGCCACCTAAGGTGACGACGGTTTTTTTCCATGGCAAAATATGCATGTGCATGGAATGCTAAGCCTGTTCGCTCAGTCCCATCTAGTGGGAGGGGAAGGGTAGCATAAAGATGACCAGCATTTCTGCAAAAATCATCCCCCACATCCTTGGGTTCTGATATTGGAAGAGCTATTCCGACCCATGGTAGGACTTTAAGCTCATCTGCAGTATCAATAACTGCCTTGTCTCCATGACAGCTGTGGTAAATAAGCCAATCATGGCTTTCTGTTAATGTCTGCTCAGTCTGGAAATGTTTGACTTGAACAGTCATCTGTAGAATTGTATCAACAGGTTGATTGCGCCATTCCTCTTGGCGTACCTTTTCAAGAAACAGCTGCCGTCTCTCAGACACCTCCTTTGTTGTACTCTCAGTTACTTTCATCTCATACACCAGTTTGGGTTCATCTGCTTTATCAGATTGTCGATATATCTCAATGTGCTGAACACTCTTTAGAAAAAGTAGACTCTGGCCCTCGTCAATCTCTAAGGATTGGAACAACTGAAGAACCTTCTCTGCAGTGTACATATTTTTTGATAATTGGTTGGCATGACTTCTCAGTGGGAATCTAAAGGCTGTGTGATTGTATCTTTCAGCATTTGATAGGAAGTCTGCATCCAAGCCAAACACACCTTTGAATAAAGGCCTCAGTTGTTCTTCTTTGCATTGAAGGAAAGCCTTATCATCGTTTAGATGCCAGTTCCATGCGGATTCCCTCCCTGGTAGATACTCCTGGTGCGGGTCGATGATGCCAATATAGTCACCACTCAAGATGATAGGTAGATCTGGATAGATGATAAATTCACATTTTAAGGTCCTTGTTATCAGGACATCAGGATTCACTCATAAGACAAATGTAGCCTAGGCCCTCTACAATTTAGAACCCTGCAAATCATAAAATAATGGTCATAGGTAATACCGTTACCTATGACTGTGATGTATGATTATCTCTCAGGCCAAAACAATGTCTCAGGTAACCTGACCCTAGAATTTCTTTTCTTATTTTTGAAGAAAATATACACTTTCTGGCAATCTTTTACTTAATGTAGTCTTCTGCAAGTCACCGTGAGTCACTGCAACTCGTCGTGTGTCTTTGTAACAGTAAAATATAATTGCAAAATAAAACAAGCAGTACAGAATCAGTATAATTCATTTCTAATGAAATGCGGAGTCCAAACTGTCAATGAAGGACTTTTTTCAATGGAAAGATAATAAATGTCTCAGGCCCAGGCTCTTATACTATCACTGGCACTGCATCACTCACGGAAATGGCCAAGCTATAGCAGTACAAATGTGCTACTTTCAATTTCAGGCCTCATGACCACCCCCACCCCCCACCCAGAGTTAGAAACCTAGTCTCCACTTTCAGTTTATATTCTCAGTTCATTTGTGAGGGTAAGACATGTCAATTACTAATATCTTGCAATTCTTCCAGATGGATTAGATTCTGACTGAAGATTTCTATGCATGTATGGTTCGCGCAGTCAAAGTATCGGTGTCATTTCTACATTTTTATATGTGGAAATAGCAACATGCTAGCAATATGCATGTCCTACAGATAAAACAACAGGACTGAACCCACTGATGGGAATGTGATCATGTGGCAAAGGCATGGATTACAACAGTGAGCCAATGAGAGAGGAGCAACCACATGGCTGGCATACATGCAACATTGGTGCAACCAATGAGAAAGCATCTTATGTAATAATGCACGAAAATGGGTGTTCCTGGCTTGAATTCCCCCCCAAAGTGGGGCTCAATTCCAGTCAGGAGGCAAAATCTCAATGTGCATTTGATGCTGACATTAAAGAAGATTTCGCCTCCTGAAAAAGATCTGACCTACGCTACCTATTATTTTTAGCATGTTACCTGAAACAGACAACTATTTTTGGCCTTATAATATCATTGATTGCAAAGTATTTGTAACTGTAGTCATAGCATAATACCCAATAAGACAGCGGATCAAAGTAGTTGGCAAAGTAGGTATTGTTGTCATTTCTACATTTCTATACAAAATCTCAATGTGCCCCCCAGGACTGTGCTAAAAGAATAATTTTGTAATGGTTGAAACTATAAAGACACATAGAGGAAAAGATTGAATGCGTGCAATGCACGATTGGCCCAGGTTCGTCCATGACCTACCGTAGGTGACTGGCACTATAGTGACAGTCTGTCAGTTGTCATTGGTTAAGCCTATGGAGAATACACCCATTATGGCTCGTCATTTTCATTGGCGAATAACTCGTCTCTTGGCACGTAAAGCATTGCAGAATGCCAGCAGGTCTTGAATAAGGACCCATATTAACCATAGAAATGCATGGGAGACTGAAATTCTCCTCCATTTTGTTATAATCCAGCAGTTTCGATAGCACTGTAAGGCGATCGTCTCGCTGTCGGCCATTTTGGATTTTGATGTTCTGTGCGCATGCGCGACCCGCTCCTTGCCGTAAGTGGCATTTTCGACGGAGAAATGATAGATTCTATCGATTAAACTTGAAATTAATGGCTTTTTGAATATAATCCATGAATCTTTGGCAATATCAATCGAATTGAATCGAATACACCCCCTCAATTAACTGTTAAACAAAAAATAAAATCTGAGGACCGGTCAGTCTGCGCACATGTGTCAAGTCTCGCGGCCGGAAGTGAGGCGGTCAACATAACACTCATATATAAACGATCTTATACCTCTTATACAGAAAATTCCACCTTACCTGCTGAAAATTCCACCTTACCTGCTGAAAAAGCGTCTTAATTGCCCAATTCCCATAGGAGTCAATGTGTTATTTCTACCCCCTGTCGACTGCCGAAATTGACCGCCCAAAGCAACCCTAAAGAACATGTTTCCATGATTTTTCCCCAATTTCGATGAGCAATTCCCATCTTAAGTTCCAATTCATGATCATCAGTTTTTGGCTGAAAAGGCGCCGCCAATAGCTCAGGTAGACCTGGGCCAATAGAGACAATAGAGAGCATAAAGGTGAAGAGGCAAACCGGGGGGGGGGGGGAGAATCTCAAAAATGTACCTGTAATATGAAAGATTGACTTGAATCCCAAACCAAATCGACCTGTTTGAACCACATCCTTCTCTTTGGTGCTTTCTTCCATCTGGCAAATCCCATCCCAGTCGTTTTCACTGAAGATTGCATCATTGTATACGAGCAGTGCTGGCCCCTGTGAGATAAAATATCAAAAGCATGCATACTAGCAGCCACCTCGGATTGGCTGAAATTCTTCATTGGTGTGGTAGGATTGTGGGTAAGGCGTGACCTATATTTGACAAGATTTTTATTCCTACACCGCCGTGCTGGGGGAATGGTGAAAGTAGTCCCGGCCAGCTATCCCACAATCCCACCATATCAGAGAAGGATTCAAGAATACGAGCTGCTGTTAAATTGGAAAGTATGGTGAATGAATTTCATGCATTCTTAGCACTGGAAAATGCATAACTATTATTATGGACTTTAATAGTCAATAGAATTCTATAACTGGGAACTTGTACCATAAGGCTGTAATACCTCACTTACAAGGCTTACCTTGCATATAAGGCATACACTTAGTTGAACAATTAGGTCTAAAAAAATTATGTGTTCAGGTTATGCAGGGTTGTACCGTAATATTTTGGTCCTTCCCTAACACCAAAAATAAAGTGAAAAGTACAGACAACAGGGATGTAAGTCTGGCATGGGCAAAAATCAGGAAGCCATACATTTACTTGATATAAAAGCCTTCTATTTTTCCAAACATCCCTCCTTACCACTCGTATAACGAAAGTACATGGCATTCAAAATTTTCAGAAATCAGGAAATCCTGATAAATCCTGAAGACTTACATCCCTGAGACAAGCATGCCTGAATTTTCATCGTAGAATATAAGTTAAAATACCTACCTGGAACTGTTCCATGTCTGGGTGTATGAGACCTTCTGGGGAACTTTCATAGTGACCTTCATCAAGGACGAACCTGACCGTTTTAGCTCCTGCATCATCGGCATTCTGGATGAGCTCCTGTAAATCGCATACAAGGTGGTCTTTGCTTTAACTTTCATCTTAGTTGTTTGTCTTTATCCAAAAATTAACGAGTCCAGTTACAGAGTGACTTGCCCATGACTTCCCAGCACCAGGGACACAAAGCATTTTAAGGGCAGTAGTTTTACCTATGCAAGTGTCTGTTTATTCCCTGTGTGGTGGGTGTTGTGATGATAATGTAGCCAGCATCATTCCCCAAGTCCCCAAGTGATCACCCCAAAAGTGATCGCCCCAAAAGTGATCAGGAATAACTGTGATCACCCCAAGTTATCAGTGATCACCCAAAATGAAGTTACCACTGATAACCCAACCAAAGTTATCAGTGATAACTCTAAAAGATGGAGCAGGTTAGGTCTAAGACCTAAAAGACCCGAGTTTTTAATGCAATTTTGAATGCTATTTTCAATTCAATTTTCAATATTCAATCAGATATTGACAAATAGTGAGTGATTACTGACATATGTTGATGAACTGCTGACAAATAATGAGCAATTACTAACATGTATTGATTAATTGCTGACAAATAGTGCATTATTACTGATATATTTTTACAACTACTGACAAATAGTGAGTAATAACTAACATATAGACTAATTGCTGACAAATAGTGCATTATTACTGACATATTTGGACTAATTACTGACAAAATGTGAGTAATTACTGACAAAAAGTGAGTAATTACTAACATAAATTGACTAATTGCTGACAAATAGTGCATTATTACTGACATATTTGCTAACAATGCATCATGCCATCCATAAAAGGGTTAACTGCACATCATTGCCTTGTCTATCAATAAAGGGTTGACTGTGCATCAATGCATCATGCTATCCCTAACTGGGATAATGCTAGCCACTCGCCAAATCGCCAATGGCGAATCAAAGTTCATTTTGGCTAATCTTATCCCCTCAAAATTCGCCAAATTGGCTAATTGTGGGTACTAGATTCATCTAATGTGTGTGGGGGGAGATATGGCCATCTCATCCTCGTTAGATTAGGCTTCTTTGCCCTCTCTTTGGGGACTGCATGAGTTCAACGGTACAGATTTTTTTTTCTTACTAGGAAAGCATTGAAATTTCTGTGCCTCTTATCAAATAGTGCCAACTATTCCCTTATTCTAACTTTCCTAGATTTCCCATATATGAGGATTGAAATTGGAAAATTGTGGTTTGGCTATCTGGCATTAAATTTGGCTAATCAAAGTATGAACAAAGTCGCCAAATCGGCTAATAAAATATAGATGCTAGCATTATCCCAGCCTAAGGGGTTAACTGTGTATCAATGCATCATGCCATCCATAAAGGGTTAAAGTGCATCAATGCATCTTGCCATTCTTAAAGGGTTAAATGTGCATCAATGCATCATGCCATTCATAAAGGGTTAACTGTGTATCAATACATCATGCCACCCATAAAGGGTTAAAGTGCATCAATGCATCATGCCATTCATAAAGGGTTAAAGTGCATCAATGCATCATGTTATCCATAAAGGGTTAAATGTGCATCAATGCATCATGCTGTCCATGAGGGGTTAAATGTACATCAATGCTTTGTAACATCCATGAAGGGTTAACTGTGCATCAATGCATCATGCTATCCATAAAGGGTTAACTGTGCATCAATGCATCATGCCATTCCTAAAGGGTTAACTGTGTATCAATGCATCATGCCATTCATAAAGGGTTAAAGTGAATCAATGCATCATGCCATTCATAAAGGGTTAAATGTGCATCAATGCATCATGCCATTCATAAAGGGTTAACTGTGCATCAATGCATCATGCTATCCACAAAGGGTTAACTGTGCATCAATGCATCATGCTATCCATAAAGGGTTAACTGTGCATCACCACATCATGCCACTCATAAAGGGTTAACTGTGCATCAATGCTACATGCCATCCATAAAGGCTTAAAGTGAATCAATGCATCATGCCATTCATAAAGGTTTAAATGTGCATCAATGCATCATGCCATTCATAAAGGGTTAACTGTGTATCAATGCATCATGCCATCCATAAAGGGTTAAAGTGCATCAATGCATCATGCCATTCATAATGGGTTAACTGTGCATCAATGCTTCATGCTATCCATAAAGGGTTAAATGTGCCTCAATGCATCATGCTATCTATAAAGGGTTAGATGTGCATCAATGCATCATGCCATTCATAAACAGTTAAATGTGCATCAATGCATCATGCTATCCATAAAGGGTTAAATGTGCATCAATGCATCATGCTATCTATTAAGGCTTAAAGTGAATCAATGCATCATGCCATTCATAAAGGGTTGACTGTGTATCAATGCATCATCCCATCCATAAAGGGTTAAAGTGCCTCAATGCATCATAGGGAAGTATGTGCGGCCCCTGGACAGCCTGCTAATCCTGTGCACCTTAGAGGGTTAAAGTAAAGTACTCAGAACGACGTCAGTACAGAGAGCTGCTTTGGTGTGTGGTCATCAGACCGGAACGAAATTGTTTATCAAGAAGGGAGCCCGCCAAAAGCTGTGCTGGGGTAGACCTACCATAAATCAATATACAATATACAATACCTATATGATTTACAATTTTTTTCCATAGTAATATGCACAATATACCAAATTGATTTCCAAGTTAATCCACAGTACTTTGCAATGGTCAATTTAACATTAATATGTATACAATACCATTGCAAATTTAAAAAAAAAACAATTTCACATAAAATGGGCAGTGGTCGATTTATGGTGCACATTACCCCTATACGCAAAAAGCTTCGGCGAAAACGTGTACACTAGAAGTAGACCCGAGTTCGGAACTTGGGTCTAATGAAGTTATCAGTGATAACTAAAAGTTATCACCTAATGTTATTAGTAATAACCCAATAAAGTTATCACTGATAACCCATCACAGTTATCACTGATAACCTCAAATGAAGTTATCCAAAGTTATCACCCAAAGTTATCAGTGATAACCTATCACTTATGAGTGATAACCTACCAGTTATTAGTGATAACCCCAAATGAAGTGATCAATGATAACCAAAAGTTTTCATTTAAAGTTATCAGTAATAACCCACTAAAGTTATTAGTGATAACCCACCATAGTTATCAGTGATAACCTATCAAAGTTATCAGTGATAACCCCAAATAAAGTGATCAATGATAACCAAAAGTTTTCACACAGTTATCAGAGATAACCCACTAAAGTTATCAGTAATAACCCACCAAAGTTATCAGTGATAACCCAAATGAAGTGATCAATGATTAACAAAAGTTTTCACCCAAAGTTATCAGTGATAACCCAACAGTTAGTAGTGATTACCCCAAATGAAATTATCAGTGATAACCGAAAGTAATCACCCAAAGTTATCAGTGATCATCCCAAAGTGAAGTTATCAGTGTTAACCTAAAGTTATCAGTGATCACCCCAAAATTATCACCCAAAGTTGTAAATGATAAATGAAAGTTATCACCCAAAGTGATCACACAATAAATCTCATCCCAATATTGGGTCAATGCCTTTCAAGGGTTGCAATGAACAACTTCACAGACAGTCAGTGTTGCCAAGGTGATGTGACCTTGTTACAGTTCTTTCCTTCCTTTTCAATGGGAAACTGGTACTTAAAGGGGCCAGGGCTATGACTGCTGATAGTTGATTCACATTCAATAGTGATAGAGAAACAACAGAATGGCCTCTATTAAATGTGTAGGGGCCAGCTCTGGCTGTAAGTCCATGGCGGTAGGCCATCTGCCCCGTTCCGGTTGCACCAGCCCTCAGGGGCTGGTCATCCGGTATAAGCTGCCCCCCTTGTGTATCATACCGATCCAGATGTAGGTGGAAGGTAGAGAATGTCAGACGGGGAAGTAGCTCAGCGGTAGAGCTTCCGCCTGCAGGTTGGAGGGTCCCTGGTTCGACTCCCGGTTTCTCCAGGACATTTTCCGCTGACCTCTACACTGGTGGAGAAAACCGAGTTGGTCCTGCCCTGCAAGGGGGGACTACGAGAACTCGGTACCTGGGCTAGTGTGACACGAATGACGATTCAATTTGCTAGTGCTGGGAGGAGACTTGGAAACAGGTGGTTGGGCCCAACTCAGTACTAGTCCCGGGTATCTGGTACCAATAGGGTACTGAAGTCTATATTGAATCTGGTAGGGAGGAGTGTAGGGGCCAGCTCTGCCGTAAGGCCAGCAGCCCCGTTTCTGGAGATCCCAGCCCCCAGGGTCTGGCATCCGGTGGTAGCTCCCCCCTACGTCTGTGTCATACCAATCCAGGTGTAGGTGCCTGGAACGGTATAATACAGATACGCTTCGACCCTGGCAGTACTGTGTACTGGTAGGTCAACTGGGAAGTCAGGAGTGCCTCACACTGCTTGATAAAGCCCAACCGATCTGGTTGGGAGGAATGCTTGGTGCTGGTTGGCCTTGGTTGAAGCTGGTTGGGAAGAGTGTAGGGGCCAGCTCTGGCTGTAAGTCCATGGCGGTAGGCTATCTGCCCCGTTCCGGTTGCACCAGCCCTCAGGGGCTGGTCATCTGGTATAAGCTGCCCCCCTTGTGTATTATACCGATCCAGATGTAGGTGGAAGGTAGAGAATGTCAGACGGGGAAGTAGCTCAGCGGTAGAGCTTCCGCCTGCAGGTTGGAGGGTCCCGGGTTCAGTACCCAGACCAGTGAAAAGATTTTGATTAAAAAATACAATACCCATGAAAACAGTCTTCAAATATGCCTACATTGTTTTCTAACTTTATAGACTTCTTCCATGAAAAAAAAATGGAAACTTTTAACTATTTTGAACCATAGATTTTAAAGAAAACATAACTTTAATCACACATAAATACCTCACTGGTAGTAACGGTCCAGTACCTAAGACATGGTTGCTGTGGATATATGGTTGCTATGGATACTGGACTCGTTAATAACCATTTCGATGTGCAATATGACAATTCTGAACGTGAAGGGCGAGTTTTGTGTCTTATGGTCTAAGACAGACTTGGGGCTCTTAGCCCTCAAATGTCTCGTGACTCTCAACTTGTTTTATAGTTAAGAGCAATCCATGGGATCTAATTACTCTTATACCACGATTTTGTTACGTACAGTGCTGATATGGTCATATCTGGCATGCATTATATACCGTAAAACCCCACCTATAAGTTGACCCCCTCTTTGAGAAACAAATTCAACCTATAGAAAAAAGGCTTGAGAAATATTAACACTATAATCTATTATATAAAAACCCCACCTATTAGTCGACCCCCCAACTTGGGATAAAAAATCGACTCATATGATAAAAAAATGTTTTTAAAAAATAGACTTATAGGCGGGGTTTTACAGTAGGTATATACAGCCCATGTGCATTTTTAGAATTTTTGATATACACTTTCTCGAGGTCAAGTTTTGGGAAATGTGTGGCAGACATATAAAGTCAATCTGGCCATCATTTCAATGTGAAAAATCGTCCAAACTCGTAGGAGCATTGAACCCCGGCCTGTCTGGCAGAAGACTGGAATCATAACCACTAGACCACCACGCCAGGTTAGAGAGAGGTGCGCTGTTGTATCCTTTACCATGAGAACAGCAGTGGTAGGTCTGACGGCTTCTAGTAGCCACGGCAGACGGGTTGGTTATGGGCCAAGCCCAGGTGGCATTAGATTGCTGCAGGTGTTCACACACATACTCACATTGGTGTAATGTTTTTTTTGTTTTTTTTTTATTCTAAATGTAACGCCCCCCAGGGGGCCGACTCACCCCCTCTTATAAGCCACCAAACGGCACTGCCGGCTTGAAAATGACAATTTTCAAACCCGAGCTTGAATATTGACAATATATATTATTTTCTAACCTGTTATGAGAATAAGCTCTAACCCACCCTCACCAAGCATCCCCACTGTTGCCTAGCAACTGGGGGGGGGAGGGTGGTGAATTATTTTAAGGTGCATCCATATATGCCCCTAAACACACTAAATAATTTTTTAACCCCAGGATGAAACATTTTTATCCGTGTTAAAAATTATAAATAAGACCCACAAACTCCTGAGTTAGGGGCACCGCTGGTTTAATTAACAATGGATGACTCCTGTCTCCATCTTTTATTTTAAACTCACATACAGCCTGAGGATTCACATGATGAAACTGCTTCCCTCACCCCTAAGCCCCACAATAGGGCCTAGATCCCATCTCCGCCACATCAACAAATCTAATTTGTTGACACTGTGAGGTTTCCATGTTACCAGGTATCCATACCACCTGATGACATCACGTCGCTATGGCAAAGAGGGGGTCCACTATATAACAGACCAACTTTTGGTTTCTGTTCAGAACGCGGTAGCTGTTTGAGTTGTGTACATGGTGTAGCATCATTTTAGCATCACATTGGTGTAATGGATAAGACACTGGACTCTGCAGACCAAGAATGTATTTTGCCATTCTGGCTTGTGGTTTCGAATCCCATGGTGAGGTGAACGATGTTTTTCAACTTATTTTATTGATATTTTGATGCATTCTGATGCATCCTGATGCATCCTAGACGAGGAAATGGTGGTATAAACTTTATAGGTCATTGATATCCCTGCGCGGCCCGGGTATATACAGCATGTAGGACCCGTGGGCACCATTATCAATGATCTATTAGGTAAATATGTGCATTGGAAAAGGGGGCCTTATTGTACCAGGCAGTAAACCCCCTTTTCGCAGAGATAAGGCTCTTATCTCTCAAACACTCTTATCCCCCAACAGTCATTCCCCAAATGCCGTTTGAGATACATGTATGTATCTGTGTAGGAAGCATTTGGTGTGAGAGGCCAATATCAAAACAGAAAACTGTTTGAGGGTTAAGAGCTCCTCGAGAGATAAACGAGTCCCATACCCGATTAAAAGGAATTTTAGTTCATTTTGACATCCATTCAATAATGCACTGGATCCCTAATCTTTCTAATTATCTCCATGAGCTCACCCCTGCCCCAAAAAATGAACTTTCTGTCCAAATGCCCCGATAATTGATAATAATAATTGAATTTAGGATACGGCAAAAATAAGGAGTGTGACAAGCTTATTCTTTAAGAGTATAGCACATAATTTGTTTTCACATTTTCTTTTTGTGGTCACGGGGAACTAAATCCATTTCCTCTATGTTTCTATATAGCGAAACACACAAAAACAGCCACCTAAAATGTTCGTTGGTAAAAGTTTCAACCATAGCAAGAATAACTCATCCCTCATACATAATGTGACAGAATGTTGGATAGGCTTAACCCTGAAATTCTTAAATAAGGGAATGATATGTGCAGTGAGTGCCATTCTACCCTATTTTGGGCCTAAAAATCTCCATTGGCCAGATTAACTTTGGCATGCCTCATAAAATCCCCAAGGCCTGGCATAATATAAAAACACACCTACTATTCCATTTATCAACTATTTGGGAACACCTGTGATTTTTTTCATAATTTTACCAATATTTCTTCTGTCTAATTCTAAACCAATCAGCAGTCAGAACACCCTTCAGTGCAGGCCTGAATACCATATGACTCACGAGAGGGCAGCATTTACTTCCATGTGACCTTGTACAACAATTGAAATTTTTTGACAAAATTGTATAAGGATTTAGCAACAACATAAAACAGTTATTTTGGGGTAGGGTTTTTAAAAACATGGTTTATGTTCCTAAGCATGAGTAGGGATCCCTTATTTTCAGATTTAAGGGACAACCACAGATTACCTCATGAAGGAGGGGCAGCGATTCCAGGTCCTGGCTAAAAATGGTCATAAAGCGTAACATCATTTGTGGATGGTCCCTTATCATTGGGAACTTTTAACAGACAATTCCTCTATTGATGTGTCAAAATTAGCTACGGGCTCACCTTGAGTATTTGTCCATCGTCAGGGTACTGCTCCAATATACCCTTTAAATATTTAATCAATGTTGGTGTGCGAAGGCCCCTTCTGAACTCTGGAATGTCAAAAGTAAAAATAAAGGCTTTAATTATCAATGTTGTCTTTCTTATAATTTTACATTCGATAAACTTGTGGAGGATCATTTCTCTCCTTCGAAGTTCTTCTCTTTTTTTTATATATCATCTAAATATATATTATCAAAGAGCATACCCACACCCACCAACATACCAAGCGTTAATTCACTCCCATTTACCCTCCCTGGGGCCTCTTTCCCTATGTTAAACTATATAAAAATGATACAAAATCATAGCAGATACGGACAATACGTACAACCCGGGGGGGGCACTTCCCCTTGAAATGGATACCGACTGCAGCCCGACTCGAGAGCGGTGGCGGTGGATTCCCACATGATCCCGAAAAAGGGGGGCGGTGCATTCCCATCAGATCTCTAATAGCAGGGCAGTGAAATTCCATTAGTTCCCAAAAGGACTATTGTATATACACCATGCATATGAGTGCATGAAAGTGATAAAAAGGCACAGTGCTGGACAATAAAAAATTCAAAAATACAAATACATGAGTACAATAGGGTGTAGGCTTGAAAGGGGGGGGGCAGTCCAGTAAATATTTGGGGTTGTCGAAAAAGGGGGGCGGTCAATGTCTAGGCTATCAGTCAAGTAGGGCGGGCAGATTTCAAGATCACTGGGAGATAGGGCGGCAGGGCGGCAGTTGAGGGTGACTAACATAGAGTCAGTGCCCCCCCCCCCCGGGACATACAGACACATACAGACTCTGGTTTTGACAAATGTTCTTCTCACCGCTTCCACCCTTAATTCCCTGATCACCACCAAAATTAAGTGCGAGTGAGTAAGTAATGCTTGTTTTTTTTTTAAATGCCATTTCGTTCGACAGCTATTAAAGATATTATTCCTGGTATATGGCAATAAAACTGCTGAGGTTTTTTTTTCCCTGAAATGAGATGTCTCCGCTGTTACTACTGATAATCATTCTTTTATTTTGTACCAATTCATTCATTGTATATATTCATCCTGTTCCATGTAAATGAGTTAATTTTATTATTGACAGTCCGTGCTATACAATGGGTCTAGACCCCTAAAATCGACAGTGTGACATGGCCTTTTCTTAAAATCGAGAAAGGATATGGAGCTTCTAGGGACAAAGACATGGGACAAAAAAGATAGTGACAGGGGACATGGACTTTTCTTAAAATCGACATGTGATATGGAGCTTAATAGTGACAAGGACAGAGGAAAATACAAATTTAGTGACATTTGACATGGGCTTTTCTTAAAATCGACAAGGGACATGGGGACCCCCTATCCAGACCCCCTATACATCCAAAGAGTGGATACGACCGGCTATATGACTAACTTAGTTGTGATAATGTATTCCTACAAGGTAATATTCTACATGGATTTGTGAAGGTACTCCACCGGAAATGTTGATCGGGTAGACCATAGCAATTTTTGTTTTGTGTTATGAGTGATTAAATGAAAAAAAACAAAACTACATTATACATGAACCTATGGATGAATGTGTCGGTGCCCCCGTGTATTTGGAGCGAATTTCACTTAAATTTGCAGAGTGTATACACAAAGGAAAGACGAAGATGGCCTAGCGAAGCCCCAAATATATGGGACAGATACACGCACTATTGATGTACATATATAGTTTCATGGTATCAACGTCATTGCCTTTAAGTTGCAGTTTCGGTCTCAGGAATGGCGATTGTGTTTCGGTTTCGGTTCTTACACCACGCTGACTACCTGCCTGCCACGTATTTCCTGTCTCCCTTGTTGGGCACTTTATCACAACAATACATGTCTACGACCAGCAGTGTGCCAGCGTTTACATGATTAATACGTTGCTTTTTCAGCATAACTAAAACGGGTTCCACCCCAGTGATCCCATAAGCAATAACAGGATCACTGAGGGTGGAACAGTTCCATGTGGGTGTCTCCTGGTTACAGGCTCTTGGGCCTTTATTATTCAGTACTATATTGGCTATATTGAGAAAAAGGCTAACAGGTTCCTCAGTTACAGGCAGGGAATTATAATGGATTACCACATTTTGACGAGGGGTAAAAGGTAATGATTTTTAAATGCGAATTTTCTAATATTTGTATTATGATGGATAATATATCAGAAATAGAAATTTCTGATGGAGTAAAGTAATGATGTAATGACGGATTTTGATTTTTTATAAATAGATATCATGATCTTAAATGAGATTTCCTGATGGAGTACAGCAAAGCTGTAATGACAGATTTTTTTTCCAGAAATAGATATCATGATCTTAAATGAGATTTCATGATGGAGTACAGCAAAGCTGTAACGACAGATTTTTTTTCCAGAAATAGATATCATGATCTTAAATGAGATTTCATGATGGAGTACAGCAAAGCTGTAACGACAGATTTTTTTTCCAGAAATAGATATCATGATCTTAAATGAGATTTTCTGATGGAGTACACAGCAAAGCTGTAATGAAGGATTTTTTTCACAAACAGATACAATGATAAAATGAGTCGTCTTCAAAATAATTGTAATATAATGAGGAAAAACTGAGACTGGTGAAGGACTCAGTACTAAAGATAAGGATTCATTGGTACATGGCAATTACCAAATAATTATTACGTACTGAATTGCTGTAGTAGCAGATGGCACAATGACGATTGAGGAATAAATTTACTATTTGTCAGCAATTAGTCAATATGATGCATCAGTCAGGGCGAGCCTCTTTTTCATGATCAGATTGCACCTTCAGGTAACCCAGCGATCTGCTCTAGGTACCCTCAATTTTAGAGACCCATTGAACCTAGATCAGTTTTTCCACACCCAGTAAAGTGCAACACTAAAATCATTATACTATTCTTAAAGCCTAGACAGCACAGAATGACCCATGCTCAAGAACTGACTATTTCCACCATGCTGATTCAAACTTCAAATCCATATTCCTGATAGATTCATAGATAGATTGCATCAGGGCATGATGCCCCAATGAATCAATGCCTATTTCTCAGCTGTTTATTGACAGATTTCAAAGTGTAATACATCAATTTTAATGTTCTCAAGCACAGTGATTCTATTCTTTCAATATATAGACCCATATTCCTGGTGGTTTCTGAGATAGAGTGCATCATGTAAGCTAAGGCATGATACACCAAAGAAATAAAGGCTATTTATCTTTTTAGTGTGAATACTTAGTCACCATGTGTCAGTAGTTTATATTTGCAAGCATATGAATTCTATAAGGGACCAATAGAAAATGACTTTATATTGAAAAGTACCGAGACACTGCATAATTATGCTAATTATGCAATTAATTTGCACAGATATAGAGTGTTCGGTATCAATCTGGGGTGTTTCGTCCCCACAAAGAACATGCCCCCCTAAAAAAATTGTTTCGAAAAAGAATAAGAGAAATAATTTTTCTGACTAGGAGCCTTTTGGGCCCCAGCCAGTCCACATGTGCCCTTACCACAGTGTGCATGCGCCCTACCTCCAGCTCCAAATAAGCCAATGACATGCCACTTAGAACTCCTATTTTTATAGCAGACTTTAGCACGTCTAGGTGATTAAAGCCTAGCCAATCCATGCAAGGTCTAGCAAAACAAGCTAAGACTCCTGATATAGTCATTTCTTTAGCATGGGTCATTCCTGTGATGTCTAGGCTTAAACAGTATCATTATTTTAGTGTTCCCTTTGGCTGGTGGTGGAAAAACTGATCTAGGTCCAATGGGTCTCCAAGGTTGAGGGTACCTAGAGCATAATGGCTGGGTTACCTGAAGGTGCAATCTGATCATGAAAAGGGGCTCAACACAGATCTGATTGATGTAGAGAGACAGATTATCATAATAAATAATCCATCAATTATATTGAAGTATATTGCTCATCAATTCAAATCAAAATGGCTGGCTATGGCTACATACGTCATGTATCATGCTAGACAAAAAAAGTATATCAGTATATCAATTTAAATGTCAATGTTTGATCATAACAAATGATACATTATCAACAGATGTGATATTCATGTAGTCACAAAAACAGGCTATTCGCTTGAAAGATCGAAAGTTTTCAGATTAACGTCAATAATATATATATATATATATATATATATATATTATATATATCTGTGTGTGTGTGTGTGTGTGTGTGTGTGTGTGTGTGTGTGTGTGTGTGTGCGTGTACAACATGTAAGTTTCAAAGCACTGGGGTACAGAATGCATTGGGTCGGAGTCCCACTGGCATTGGCACTGTCCCAGTCCACTCTCAAGGCGTTCGGGCAGCGGTTTTCTAACCATATGCAGTGCATTGTGGGTGGGGGTGACCTCGAACGCTAACTACACAACCGTAGCTTGTTCCCTCCACCCCTCTCCACCCCAGCCATGTCTGGGTAGGTACCAGTCCCTAACTATGCTTGGGAGGGTAGTAAGTTGACTCAGGGATCAACATTGACCCACATGGGGTATACCAATAGGGGGTGGCCTTACAAACCAGCATTGATCCCTCGGCCGTACTCCGAACGCACCAACTGTTCACACTAGAATAAGGCGAGCTGGCCCTATTGAGGTGTTTCTATTTACAGGCATTGGCGGGCAAACAATCCAAATGAACTGCATAGACCTACCTCATACTATCTAGCTAGTGGTTGCAGGGGAATTAGAGAGACGTTGTCACCTCATACTGTTTACAGTGCCACCCTGAGCGCCACCCTCTACTGGAGTGAGTCGCTGATGTTAGAGTGGTTGTCACCTTACCCGGCCTTACCCTGATGGGAATGTCACAGTATCTCGCTCTGAGGATGTGAGGATATGATTTCCCTTACTTAGAAGGATCGGTGTGCTAAGATGATAAAGATGCTGAATAGATATTTGACAACTGGGTAATTCAATATTGTATCGAATATTCTACTCTGGGTGCATTTAGTAAATGATTTACCTGCATGCCCACACATGGAGGCACTGTTTGCCCGCAGACAACCACCCTGTGACTTAGCAGGTAGCCACATTTTTAAAACGTGTTCAATAAAAGCCAGGTTATAGACTAAACACTTTTTCAGAGAGAACGATAAAAATATTAACATGAACATACATGATACCGGTAATCAAAATGTGTTTATATAATATGGCCTACAGAGGCCTAGCTAAAACATGGGCAAACATGATGGGTCTAGACCCCTAAAATCGACAGTGTGACATGGCCTTTTCTTAAAATCGACAAAGGACTTGGAGCTTCTAGGGACAAGGACATGGGACAAAAAGATAGTGACAGGGGACATGGACTTTTCTTAAAATCGACATGTGACATGGAGCTTAGTGACAAGGACAGAGGAAAATACAAATTTAGTGACATTTGACATGGGCTTTTCTTAAAATCGACAAGGGACATGGGGACCCCCCATCTAATGGGTCTAGACCCCTAAAATCGACAGTGTGACATGGGCTTTTCTTAAAATCGACAAGGGACATGGAGTTCTAGTGACAATGACAGGCCAGAAAAAAAGATAGTGACATGGGACATGGGCTTTTCTTAAAATCGACATGTGACATGGAGCTTAGTGACAAGGACAGGCGAAATTGCAAATTTAGTGACATGTGACATGGGCTTCTCTTAAAATCGACAAGTGACATGGGGACCCCCCATCTAGACCCCCCGTGGTTTAGACCCCCAACATGACATGGAATCATTAGACGAACTCTTGAAAGTCCCCTAAAATTATTATTTTTTCATAACATAAAATTTGTTCGATCATTATAACCATTAAACGTGAACCCGGGAGGACGTGAACCACAATATTGAATAAATAACTATAGTCTCCAAGTAAACGTGAATAGAATGGGAAAAGCGTACTTAAAGCGCCGGCACTTACCCATTGTCTCTTGTAGGCCCACACAGTGGGTGGTGGTGGCCTGGGGCGTGGGCGAAACCACTCTTCCAGGATGTGGCTATGGCTCCTACATTTTGTGTACTCAGCCACCCTACCGGGCCACCCTATTAAACTGAAGGAGGTTCTATGCCATCTGCACGGCCATACACAGAACTCTTGTAGTCCGGGCTTGTAGTCCTAGGGCGTGCAACACTGTGACTTGGTTGTGCTTTCTCCCTCGGGACCCAATGCGTGCAGGCACACGGGGGTATGTCCCTTGAGTCTGATGGGCTCGCCCAAAAGCCTTCAGTTTGGCGGAAGCAGCTCTGCAATTGACCAATCCCAGCTCAATAATGTGGGCTGGTCAAATGGGCCTAACTGCGGTCCCCAACTACTAGTTTGGGAAACTTGTGCAAGTATGTTAGTGCTAGGCCCGGGTGCTAGACACGATACTCTTGTCACTAGCCTGTCCTAGAAAGGGAGTGGTCATTATAAATTATCTTTAAGGGATGGGGTTGTGTTGGGTTTAGGGTTGGGTTTATAATAGGCCAAATAAAAAACGGTGTGTCTCCAGTAACCCGACCGACCCTTGAAAAGCAGGTGCAAAAAAACTTTTTTCTATGAATTTGAAGAATTTTGTCTCATTTTTTCACATTTTAAACAAATTTGCCCTTTTTGAGGATTTTACCTGTATCCTTTTATGTGTTCTTCCCCTCTCCTACAGTTGTCATGTTCCCATCATTATTTTACAATGAAATCAAAGAATTTGTGATACATCCATTGATATGTGCCCTATCATTTCCTATGTAAAAAAAGAAATTAAAAAAAAAAAATCCGACCTACCGACCCTACCATTTCAAATCATGTTACTGGAAACACACCTTTATTTTCTTTTGGCCTTTAAATAGCAAAAAAAGGCCTATAGGGGGTAGGCCTACTAGGCCTCTCTTTCAAAGAGGGACATAACAATTTCCCCTACCTCTGGTGTGGAGGGGGGGGCACAAAAAAGAATTCTAACTATCTTGACCAGTTTGGTAACCCGACCCCCTTCGGATTAACCTTAAGTTATGGGGCCATAAATGACGTCATGAAAAATTTGACCATTTTTGACCCCCCTCCCGCCTCGTCATGTTTTTCGCCAATTTTGCTGAAGGTATATATGGGAAATTAATTCTGTCATGCCGGGCCTGAACCCCCTCCCCCCAACTCTAGCATGACGTCATTTGTGGATGGCCCCCCACTCATAAAATGACATATAGAATATCGAGCTGGTAGCCCACTATATAATTATAGTCTAACATCAAATGGCTCGTCCCTATCACGTGTGGCGGACGTGTGGCTGAAATCCAACTCATTACGGGAATTCCCCTGGTTTCCTCGTGGTTTTCTTTTTTTTTTTCCTTTTTCATCTAGCACACTGGTTCCCTTGGCAAGAGAGTGATCGCAGGACCGAGATGACACAGGAGAAAGAATCGGGAAATGCGGGCGGAAATGCCTCTGGATGGGGGACCACATGTCAAATGTCGATTTCAAGAAATGCTCATGTTATATATCTGACAACTAAATCTCCATATCATCTCTATAAAAACCTATCAAGTCCCATGTCGAAGCACCTAGGTCAAGTCACTAATTTGTTTGTCTCATATCACTAACGTCCATGTCACATGTCAATTTTAAGAAAATGCTATGTCGCCATGTCGAACCTAGTGGTCTAGATCTCTAGACCCAGAATTTCTTGCTGGCTGCCTCGTGGTTTCGATCCATGGTTTCACCAGAGTGGTTTTCTATTGGAAAAACAACATGGAGATGCTATTCCTACACTGTTTTGGCATTTCTAGAGCACTATTTTCACAGGAGCATTTTGTCTTTTACTCGTGCCACAGTGCAGAACATAGGCACCGAGAGATACTGAGATTCTCCTTCTTAGTTTCGGTTCGAGGCTAGTGCCTAATTAGCATGTTTGGTTTCGATATAAGGGTGAGTCTGGTCAAGTGCATCCCTCGTAGACCCCTTTACACTGGAGCTGGTCGTAGCGGCCAAAGGATATTCCACAAAATCTTTGAACCCGCCTAGTATCACACCTGTCCTACTTCCCCAAAGTGAACTCAAGACTGGAACAACTGTCGCAGTTACAGGGGGACAAGATGGCGGAATGCTGTTACTCACCAGCCCCTATACCGACATCCCGGATCTACCAGTGTTTGGCGGGAAGAGGTCCAACCTCGTGACTCCTCCCAGACGCGCCAGACGCCGGTCCCACGCCCAGAGACAATCCGCCGGTGCGAAACAGGAAGGTCGACTGGCATCAGTGTTCCTGTCATGGTCGTTGTACTGCAGCTTGTACAACTGCAAGTCATGATGGATGGCCCCTGTTGTTTGTCAAAAGCAATGTCTACAAGTTGAGGCCACTGAGTGGATGTAATAGAGCTATAAAAGGTAGGTACGTGAATGAAAGGGCTGCTATGAGCGCGGACCATGTCCTAGAAATCTGTGACAGGTTTGGGAGGTGTGTGCAGGGATAGGTCTCAGTGATTAGCTTTAAAATTATAGAAATAGTTGATGAATAAGGTTCCTGATATTTTATCTGCCAAGAAGACAAGATTTCCTTTGATTTAGTGTTTCAATTTTGTATGAACTCTAATTAGTTAATTGATTACCACCTTAATTAGGTCAATGTTTTAGTAATCTCTCATTCATTATATGATAGAACTTAGGAAGTCGAACAAAAACATATAGAACAGCAAGTACATAGTCTTAACCTCATCTCTACCAAATATGAAGGAATTCTATCGACGAGCACATAGGATTCTAGGATCAGCCAACTTAAATTTCAGCTAATTTTGATGGTTTTTCTCAACTTTTTATATTCATAAATTCATATCTCTGACCCTAGTGGTCATATCAGCTTCATTTAAACTGCATTGTATCCGTAAAGTCATTGGCTTTCAGGAAATATATGGTTTGCTATGATATATCTCTTTTCAAATTATGGCAATAATGTAGCTAAAGGTCACAGACAATTCCTCTTTGTAGAGTTTAATTTCATGACAAAAATTTGGCCAACCTTGTCTCACAAAAACCTCACCCAAAAATGACCTTAAAATTACAATTCAAAAAGCATGTTGCTTCTCACATATGTGCGGAAAAGACTGTGCCAAAAACCAAGAGCTCTCATGTGTTTAAAATTTTTAGTCACATACCTATAAAAGGTAAGTATTACCTGACAATTTCAATTTATTTTATTTCACAACCTCTAGGTACTACGGCCGATGATAATTATACACACATCCTTGAGGTGCGTATAAGCGCTCACCTCCTCGAGGTGCAAGCAGTGGCCTTATTGGGGGTCTAGATGGGGGGGGGGGGGGTCCCCATGTCCCTTGTCGATTTTAAGAAAAGCCCATGTCAAATGTCACTAAATTTGTATTTTCCTATGTCCTTGTCACTAAGCTCCATGTCACATGTCGATTTTAAGAAAAGTCCATGTCCCCTGTCACTATATTTTTTGTCCCATGTCCTTGTCCCTAGAAGCTCCATGTCCTTTGTCGATTTTAAGAAAAGGCCATGTCACAATGTCGATTTTAGGGGTCTAAACCCATCTTATTCTCACCTCGAGGAGGTGTACCACGTCCAGGTGAAAATAAGAATCCTTATTCTCACCTCGCGTAGGTATGCTCTTATTCACACCTTCTGGAGGTGTGGGATTGCAATTTTCATCCACACCTCAAGTAGGTGGTAATCTTTTTTATTCACCACTGGGAGGGGAAGGGGCTCAGTCTCAGAAAATTCAAAGGGGGGTTCATACTTTTGGAAATTTCAAATGATCAGGTGGGGGGGGTCACAATAATTTTTGTCATAAGATTACCTGTAGTGATGGGGGGGGCTAAAAAAATTACCCTCTCCTTTAATAGCCAAAAAAAAAAACACGCGAGTAGTATAGATCTAGTATGTATCGGAACAGGACTATAGCTAATCTAAGGCCATGGGAAGTCAGGTCACAGTTTACCGTCCGAGCCATTTTGAAAAGTGATAAGGCTTTTTTTCATTATTCATTATTTTCCATTCCGAACTGTATACCGCGAGTTAAAGAGGCGTGTATCCCTCATAGTCCTATAGTATGCATGTATAACTATAAGCCATACACTGACTTTTTGTTTGATTTTACAGCCTGCAGTTATCAAGAATCAAATATATGCCAGCTAATGTAAACAAAAATACCATAGATTCATTTGTATAAGTTTTTTAATGGGTAGAGTGAAGGAGACGGGGTGGCAATTTGTGACGCACAGGGTTAGGGCTAGTGTTAGGGTAAGGTAAAGGGTTCGCTACCACCCAGTCTTCTTCAGTAGTTCTTAGATGACAATTAAACAGATTATTTCAACATTCCGTTTATTTATAGATACCATCTTTTCTTAATCATAACTTTGCCTTATATATATAGGCCTATCAACAACACAGATGTATGGGACATGTGTAGTCATGTTTTCTATGGAGCTATATCAAGACAGGAATGTAGTAAATGCTTGTTTTTCTCACAATTGGGATGCAAATCATTACAAAAGGCTTCAGTTAACAAGTTACTGTGTAGGTATCAGCTATTAACATTACAAACTAGCTTGCAATTTAGCAAATGAGACAAAATCTACGAGTATGTCCTAAACCAGTCTCTTTCTTATTGGCTTTTCCTGGCAGTCCTGGCACTGTGGATAAGTGTTGGCATCCTCATCCACATCATGGAGATATTCCCCACAGAATATACAGCACTGCTCATAGGCCGTCACTTTTTGGTCTGTGTGGGGCTCTTGAAGTGGAGACCAGCAGCCACTTGAAATAATGAAATTTTTTCAAATAATGAAAATTTTCATGCGGCCCCTTTAGAGCCATGCGGGTGGTGGACAGTAAACTGTAACCTGAGTTCCCATGGCCTAAGGATATTACTCACTGGGGATGCAGCCAATCAGAGGCCTCCCTTTTGGCGGGAAATTCAAATGTGGGGTCACATGACCTAGACCCCCGTGGTGTGGTGCCAAAATGGACCAATCAGAACCCTCCCTTTTGGTGGGAAATTCAAAATGGTCACGTGACCCAAACCCCCTGTGGTGTGCGGCCAAAATCGCGCCCTCTAATTGGCTGGCTGTTTAGGTCACGTGACCTCTATTACGCAAATAAGGTCACATGAACCTAATTTGAATGGACCAATCAGAGGTCATTTTGGTAGGAAATTTGAAAAATTTGGTGACGTGACTATTTCTTTTTATTTTTTGCCCAAAAATGGAGACCTCTGATTGGTTGGCTGTCCACACGTCATACCGTCAGTCAGCTGTATGCAGCAAGCAAGTAGTTACGTGACCTTATTAGCATAAAGAGGTGTGGTTTATTATATAGATGGGGGTGTGACTATATTGAGATATTTTTTATATAAATAAAAAAAGGCCAAGAAAAAAAAACAACTAGGAAATATTTGGGGGGAGACATTGGGTTGGGGGGGCCTTGGGTGGATGGGGCCCCTTTTATTTTGCACTAAAAATAAAAACCTAACAAATTTATTTTATTTATTTTTTTTTATTTTGATAAATAATATTTACACTTTATTATTTACAAGTTGCTAAATACAAATCACTCTCTACATAATATAGACGAATATCGGAGAGGAACATGACAGAACCCACACATTGAGATTTACACATTCAACTTTTGTTTGTCATAATTCAGACGGTATATGGTGTTATCTTGGTGTACCACTTGGAGCAAGTACCCTCTTGAAATGAAGGATAGGTGTAAGCCATATTTCCCATCCACATCTCATCGATATTACAAGTGAAATCCACTGAAGTGCTATACCAAGTACTCCATTCAGTTTGTCTGGATATGATACTTCTCAGTTGAGCAGCTGGTACACCGGGGTAAGGAACTCTGCTACACAACATTCGATCGACACACTTTTGACAAAAAGAGTCGAATGTTCCCTTTGAACAATGACATATCTTTCTCAAGAAGTCTGAGTTCTCTTCCAAAAGAGAAAGCAACGTGTTGATTGATTCTATCGTATATCGCCTTTTGACGAAAGCACATGTGTTCTCATTATGGAATTGATATACTCCTATAGCTCTATCTGTGGTGGTACCAACCACTCTTTGAAATGCATCTTTGAAACACACACTCAATGAATCAAATACATCCCTAGAAACAAATTTTTTGAACACCTTGGTTTAACAACGGAGCCTTAAAGAACAAAACATCTGATGCATTTATTATTTCCCAAGTGAAAATGGGATTGCAAGTACACATTGTCTTGTCTTTTTTTTCAACACTGATACACAAGGTAAGTCAGTGGACGAAGTAGATGAAGTTAATTCAACAAAGGATATTATCTCACTGGCTTATCTACATCGACATTTTTTCCCCCCTTTACAGTTATTTTTAAAAAAAATTATTAATTTTTTTTTATTTTCATAACTCTAAAGGACTCGTCGTCACGCCGTCAGAATGTACGCAACGCTTTACATATAAGTAACTTAGTCAATTTTTCTCTATTGTGTAAGTGCATTTTGTTTTCTAATACTTTAAAATTTGTATTAACAGTGCGGATAGTTTTTCGTTTCAAAAGAACATCCAAGAAGTCTGGGTTCTTCAACGTTTTGTTTTTTTATGACACCCTCCGCACTCCATTTCTTTTTTTTTTTTTCACCTATCGAGTCTTTATTGTAGCAAATGTAAGTCTTGGAGTTGAGACTTAGAATCCATCACCCTCCCACTCGGATTTGAAAAGACCCTAAGTTCTCTGATCATGAATGTATTGTTTCTGACAACAAGCGAGGGGGATCCATTCTTTGACGCCTTGGGTCATCGCACACCGCTGTTGGAATCCAGTTTCGTTTCTCTCTAAAGTACGATTCTCTCAGGTCGGGTTTCACAAGTTGGTCCAACGATTCGCCGCTGAGAGCCATGTAAAGAGTGTCAGTGTCCATTTGACAAAGAGCGTAATCGCGTCGATCGATAAATTTATCCAAAAAGTCGAACGTGAACTTGGCGTAAAGGTACACCATGAATCCTATTTGAATAGGAAGATTGTTCCTGACTGTTTTCGGTTGTAGTTCGACTTCAAAGAGAAATGTGCTCAACTCTGTACCCTTTTTGAACCGCCACAAATTGGTCAATAATTCAAAGGTTCCACCTCTAGTGTATTTCACAGTGGTGTGTTTTTCTTTGTTGCAAATTGTTTTACCGTACGTGGTGTTTCCCATCAACTTGTAACAGTCTGACAGAATTTTCTTGTTTGCGTTTACATCACCTCGTCTTCGCGCCGCGGTTACTTTGTCTGCGAAACCGGCGAAGGGACATCTAGGAAAGTATTCTATGAACATCTGCACTTTGATGACTATTAAACCATGATCCAAATACCACTTAAGAAGAGGTGTTCTCAAGAGAATCTTTTTTCCGTGGTAACTGCCTATCAAGGATCTCTGAGGAGCGTTCATCAGGTTTTCGTTGTTTGCAAAGTCTGTCATGTGAGTTCCTCTGTCGGATTTTGAAATGGTCACGTTCTTGAAAACAGGAGTCATTTCTTCAAAGTATTCACATAGGTGAGGAGGAGTAGTAATGTCCACCTGAATCAAACAGAACATTTTCCCATCTTTCACAGAGGATATGTCACTCTCTGTCATGGGATTTCGTGCCACTTTCAAGTCGTCGACCTTCCAGCGTTGTTCGGACGCCATAACCTGCGGATCCTGACGTTTCATCTTTCTCCATTCACATTCACATGACGATCAACTTGTGACCTAGAGCTTTTAAGTAAGCACTTACTCTAGCTGTTCTGTCACGTTTCTCGTCCCTGTCTGAAGCACACGGATATCTGCGCAGCACTATGCACTCGTGAGCATGGAACCAACACCCGTGAAATAGGAAAATGGTGTTAGAGGGCAGGTGAAAACCGTCTGCAAATATTTCGGCCACCTAGAGATACCTCCCCTCCGTTGAAAGCGTGGCAAAGTTTCATGCTGTGAGTGTGCTCCAAGTAGCGTAACCACTCTAAAGCACTCTTAGAGTGTCTTTGCCTAATTTCGGTTTGAACTTGGTCTCGGGTCGTCTCACCGGGTAATAACCTGTGCAGTGTGCTTTGCTCATGCAGCGCAAGTACAGAGAGTTAGCGTCTACACCTAGGATGTGTTCTCGCTTCTTCGCTGTACTTGTGTTCCCTTATCAGTGCTGGCATCCTTCTCGTGAAATCTATGGAAGATTTTTTTGGATGAGAGAGTGGAGGTCGGAGTCGAACTGGTGGAAGGTCACGAACGGGGTCTCTGTGGTTTGAAAAAGGATCCGTAAAGTCAAACCCGGAAGGGAGATGCCATCTTTAAACATGTCAATGTTGCGCTCCCTGAAAAATTTAGAGTGATTATTCAGTGCCTCTATGAAGGGTTTCACGTGTTTGTTGTTGTAGTGGATCAAGTAATCTCTGAAAATTTGCATGTTCTGTTCGGACCAAACGTTTTCACATTCGGCGTAGTCAGATTCAGTCATCTTGGTGCCAGTCAGTTTGCTGTCAAATGCAGATCTTGGTGGTAGTGTTCTGTTTATCAGTTTCCTGGTAGATGTCATCCATTCGTAAGGATTTGTTTGTTTAGTTTTACGTCCGGGGGCCATCGAGGAACTCAGAAAGTGTCCTTTGTGCTGATTTCTGGTGAAAGCTAGTAGATAATTTGCGTAGTTATAACCAGGTGCCAAATAGTTTACTATGTCCAAGAAAACTGTGGGCCCAGTGTAAATCGCCAAGTATTAGTTACTTCTCTTTATGACGCTGAATTCTTCGTTTTCTCGGTCTTTGGAGGAGGAGAACGATTGAAGCTGTACTTTGATCAGATTTAAGTCATAACGCCCCGAGTTGAAACCTACGACCGGAACTTGGCGGAGATATCTCAAAAGTCTCTGCTTCAGTTCAACTAAAGGGTGTCTTATCCGAGTTTCATTGAAGTCGATGCCGGGAGGACTGAACGCTTCCTCTAAGTGAAGAGCTTCAGCTATCCTCTCATCTAACTTCGCTAACGTCGGCCGGTAAAGTTCTATCACTGCTTCCCCGATGATCTTGGCAGTGTCGTTTATGTAATTCAAAACTTTATCCAACAAGGGGTCTGAATCTGTGTCGGATTGTCTCACGAAGCAGACCAGACCTTTGTGACCTTCGCGGAAAGTCGGATGCGACACTAGCCGACAGAGGGACGTGTTCCCACAGGACTTGACACGTGTTTGTATGTGAAAAAATGAAATGAAATTATGACAAATAAAAAGTGGAATGTGTACTACTCCATATGTGGGTTCTATTGTATTTTTATTTAATATTTAACTACCTTATGTAAATTTTACTTTTAGTACCTGCCCCTACCCAAAGGGCAGGTTTACTATAAAAAAAAAAAGGGGCCCCACCCACCCAAGACCCCCCAAACCCAATGGTTCCCCACAAAGGCCACCCCACCCCAAGGCCCCCCCCCCAAATATTTACATAAAAAATATCTCACTATAGTCACACCCTCATCTACATAATAAACCACACCTCTTTATGCTAATAAGGTCATGTAACTACATACAGCTGACTGAAGGTATGACGTGTGGACAGCCAATCAATCAGAGGTCTCCATTTTTTTTGGCAAAAAATTTTAAAAAATTAATCACGTCACCAAATTTGTCAAATTTCCCACCAAAATGACGACCTCTGATTGGTCCATTCAAATTAGGGTCATGTGACCTTATTTGCATAATAGGTAAATTTTACTTTTAGTACCTGCCCCTACCCAAAGGGCAGGTTTACTATAAAAAAAAAAAAGGGGCCCCACCCACCCAAGACCCCCCAACCCAATGGTTCCCCACAAAGGCCACCCCACCCCAAGGCCCCCCCCCCCAAATATTTCCTAGTTTTTTTGGTTTTTTTTCTTTACATAAAAAAATATCTCACTATAGTCACACCCTCATCTACATAATAAACCACACCTCTTTATGCTAATAAGATCATGTAACTACATACAGCTGACTGATGGTATGACGTGTGGACAGCCAATCAATCAGAGGTCTCCATTTTTTTGGCAAAAAATTTTAAAAAATTAATCACGTCACCAAATTTGTCAAATTTCCCACCAAAATGACGACCTCTGATTGGTCCATTCAAATTAGGGTCATGTGACCTTATTTGCATAATAGGGGTCAAATGACCTAAACAGCCAGCCAATCAGAGGGCGCCATTTTGGCGGCACACCACTGGGGGTTTGGGTCACATGACCATTTTGAATTTCCCGCCAAAAGGGAGGGTTCTGATTAGTCCATTTTGGTGCCACACCATGGGGGTCTAGGTCACGTGACCCCACATTTGGCCGCCATCAAGGGGGGGAAGCAAAAAACATTTCCGCGTGTCTGTGTGAAAATCCACCAGCCCCCCCCCCTGTTGATAAATAATGACCAATCGGCCCTTACTGATGGGGTGCAGGAAATTACAGACGCCTCTTAACAAAGGGGGGGTGAAAAAAATTTGGCCATTTTGGGGGCCGGCAAGCCCCCCCTGGTATGGCCTACTCAGGCTGCTGTACCTCTACCTCCTCGGTGAAAATAAGGAACTTTGTCTTCACCATGTCGAGGTGAGAATAATGCTGCTATTCTCACCTCGGCGAGGTGCGTGTAAGGGCGATTATATGCACCTTGCCGAGGTGAAAATAAGAACAGATATAACATGGTTATCGAGTTTAGGCACTGATTTCAGTTCCTAAAATGGATAATATGAGTTATGATATTTCGGGATAAGGAACCGAAAATTGACAGCGGACCGGACATACCTTGACAACGAGTTGACACGAAAGTAAATCCTCCATTTTTGAAGCTTATGTACCAAATCTGGCAAAATGCTTTGGACATAACATAGTTGAAACCTCATTCTAACTCCCTGTCGGGTAGATTACTTGATATTAAGGCTGAATTTAACATAAAAAAATAGCAAACTTTCGAAGCGAGCGAATGGCCGTGCGTCTTCACCATTCTGTCAACAGTACCTGTGGCACCGCCTGTTGTGTACACAATATACGGCTCATGCTTCTATCACCCCCTGAAGCCAACGAGTGCAAGTCTATTCATTATATATTACATTCTTATACGCACATCGTAGAGTTGCGAATATCGCTTCCAAGGTACTACGGGTAGAGGCCGGGATTAGCCTCCCGCCTGGGCCGGGATGTACCGTAATCTCCCGCGTATAAGGCGCAGGCCGCATATAAGGCGCATCTAGAGTTTTGGAAAATTCTCAAAAAAAATGAAAAATTCATAACTTTGGTTCTACTGAATGAATTTTCAAAATTCAAAAACCTATGTGTAGCTTTGGCCACCTCGGACCCTCCTGGGCCCCCTTATGTCCTATTTTGACCAAGGGGGCATGTAAGATATCAAAAGAAAGGTCTTGGTGTCCCCCTTGTGGATCCAATGAGAACTAAAACCCCCGTATAAGACGCGCCTTATACGCGGGAGATTACGGTATGTTATGTTTTGAAAGGCGGATGGTTACTTTAACTACAGGATAGATACAGATTATAAGGGAGGAACTCAGAAGTCATGTCTGGTCATCTTGGATGTAAACAGGAAGAGGAGGAAGTAGATTTATTGCAACACTATCTGCTCAATATCTAACACTAGGTGGAGGCACCTGTCATAGGTCTATGTTGGTGTTAGATTGTAACGCTAGGTGGCAGCACAGTTATTATATGGTACTGTGACATCTCCCTTCTTAAGAATGTTTAGAGATTTAGCTTTTGTCGTTGACGGACACACCTACCACTCTTTGTGGTATACTGCCCTGTGTTTGCTTGGGGCATGTCATTCTGCCTAGTCTGACTTTCCGCGCATTCGCGTTCACCGGTGGCGGCCTCGATGGCAGTACCTGTGTCCGGGACTGGGGTCTCGTCGAATGTCTCTCGGGTGGTTCGGATGTGTTGGCGGTTACGGGGGTATTGTCCTGTTGCAGTTTTTATGACATAGGATCTAGGCTCGCCGCTTTCTCTCATGACTGTAGCTGGTTGCCATTTCTTGGTGTTATGGTCATAGGCTCTCACATGTTGTCCAGTTGTGAGGTTTGCGAGTGGCTTTCCGGTCTTGTTGTCAACCCATTGTAGTTTCTGTTTGTTGTTGCACGGCTTGTGATATAATGGTAGGTTGGCTTGGATCTTTCTTCCGAAGAAGAGTTCAGCTGGTGATGGAGTGCCTTCTTCGATTGGGGTGGTCCTCAGGCATAATAAGGCCAAGGCAAGGTCTCCCTTGTCTTCAAACGCCTTTTCGAGCGTCTTTTTAATGATTCCCACGAATCGTTCTGCCTTCCCATTGCTCTGGGGATATCTTGGGCTGCTAGTTTGGTGTTTGAAGCTGAAGTCATTGCTGAACTTTCTGAAGTCGCTAGAGTCATACTGTCTGCCATTGTCACTGATGAACACTTTTGGTATGCCAAGTTCCGAGAATATATTCTTTAGTTTCTTGACTACGGTTGGTGATGATGTGGATCTCAGTCTTCTGATGACGGTGTAAGAGCTGAAGTAGTCTACCACAAGGAGGTAATCTTTTCCCCTCCAATGGAATAGATCAGAGCCTACAATCTGCCATGGGTAGCCATGGATGATTGGCTCCTTCTGTTGCTGAGGCTTATTCCTCTGGCATGCTGTACACTTTTTGACCAGATCTTCGATATCAGCATTGATGTTGGGCTAGAAGACTGTCTCTCTTGCTCGAAGTCTGCACTTTTCAATGCCTTGGTGTCCTGTGTGGATCTTCCTCAGGATGTCCTCCTGCAGACTCTTGGGTACGATGATGCGGTGTCCCTTTAGTAGCATGCCGTCGTGCACTGCTGTCTCATCACGGAAGGTCCAATATGGTTTGAGATCCTCTGGACACTCGTTCCAATATGTAGGCCAACCGTCTAATGTGACCTGTATCAATTTCTTCAGGACAGGATCTTCTTGGGTGGCAATCTGAATCTGCTGCACCCGTGATGGTGTTACACTGATCACTGCGTGAATCGTGGCATCGATGTCGGATATTGCCTCCGCTGATGGGGAGTCGTGATAGGCTGTCTGCTATCGGTATGTCCTTTCCAGGTACATATTTCAGGCTGAAGTCATACTTCTGAATCCTAAGAAGCATGCGCATGAGTCTTGGTGGAGCATTAGTGATGTTTTTCTTCGTAATCGCTTCTAGGGGCTTATGGTCAGACTCGACAGTGACGTGTCGTCCGTACACATAGTGATGGAATCGTTCAAGTCCAAACACGACGCCCAGCATCTCCCGTTCAATGTTGCTGTAGTTGCTTTCAGTTGTTGTCAAACTCTTACTAGCAAATGCAACGGGTTTACCATCTTGGAGTAGTGTCGAGCCAACTCCTCGCTTGCTTGCATCTGTCTGGATGGTAACTGGCTTCTTTGAGTTATAGTAGGTCAGGGTCGTTGATTTACTGATCTCTGCTTTGATCTCATCAAATGCCTTCAGGTGCTCGGGTCCCCATATGAACTCTATATCCTTCTTGGTGAGGTCACGTAGCATTGCTGTCATCGTGGCCAGGTTCTGTGTGAATCGGTCTAGGTAGTTGACCATACCGAGGAATGACTGCATTTGTGTGATGTCAGTCGGCTTTTCCATCTTTGTGATTGAAGTGATCTTGTCGGGATCTGGCTGTAAGCCTTTTTCTGTCAGAATGTTCCGGAAGAATTTGATTCTGTTAGATTTTACCACACACTTGTCGGGGTTCAGGCGTAGCCCTACTTCCTGTGTGCGTCGCATCACGTCTTCGAGGTGCTTGTCATGTTCTTGTTCAGTCTTGCCGAACACAACAATGTCGTCAGCTATGGCGATCACACCGGGAAGGCCTTCGAATGTCTGGTCGACCTTCTGCTGGAAGACGTCTTGGGCTGAGTTGAGCCCGAATGGTAGGCGTTTAAAGCAGTAACGCCCGTAAGGTGTGTTGAAGGTTGTGAGAAGCTTGGACTCCTCGTCCAATTTGACGTTCCAGTAGCCTGATCTGGCATCAAGGATGGTGAAGAGTGTTGCGTCTTTTAGTTTTGGCAACACATCGTCGACTGTCTGTGTGTAGTAATGTGGCCGTTTGACCGCTTTGTTTAAGTCTTTCGGGTCAAGGCACATCCTCAAATCACCAGATGGCTTTGTCACATATACGATGCTGTTGACCCAGTCTGTAGGGATGTCCACTTTCTCAAGTACGTCTAGGTCAACCATTCGCTTGATTTTGGCTTTGACAGCGTCTTTCAAGGCTTCAGGTACTCGTCTCGGTGGATGAATGACGGGGTCAGCACCCTCTCGGTGCTGGATGTGATACTCTCCAGGGAATAGTCCTACTCCCTGGAAGCATGTCTCATACCGTTTGATGAGTTGTGTCTTCGCATTGTTGTTGCTAGGTGATTTTGTCTGTTGGGTGACTGCGGCTATCTTGCTCTGGCTGTGACATTCTGTGCACGAAGTGGCATCGGCACAGTTCAGGGTGATGAGCTGTAACTCTAAGCATGAGTTCAGGCTCAGCATTGTCTGCCCCTTGTCGTCTGTGATGTAAAAGTTGAGTGATCGGGAGGTGCCTTGGTGCTTGCAGCGGACTGTCTTGCAACCGAACTGCCTGATGGTGTTGCCACCATAAGCTGTAAGGCTAGTCTGGTGCTGACTCCTACAGGTTTATCATGTTGGACCTGCTGAGGGAATAGTATTTTAAATACCCTCAGAGGCATGACATTGACCTCTGCACCTGAGTCAATTTTGCATTTGACTGTTGTGGCGTTGTCTCCTCCCATCATCTGGACGTTGGCGAAAGCCTACGTCTTTGTCTTTACCAGATGTATGTCGTTCGTTTCCACACTGTCGAGCGTGAATGTGTCGTTTTTGTCACCGCTGTCATAGTAAGTGCTCCCGTTGTCCACCTGGTGTACCTTCTTCTTGTTCCTATGGTATTGTTTGCTCTTTGAAGGCTGATGAGACTTACTTTGTTGTTGGTCTCTTTTTTGGGCAATGCAGACCTTCTGCCAATGCCCCGTCTTACCACAGTATGCACACGTAGAGTTTGCAGCTGGGCATTTTGCAGTCTTGCTGTGCTGCCCACCACAGTTGAAGCATCCCTTAGCTGTGGTTCCACTTCCCTTAGGAGCTTCTTTACGTTTGTGTCTCGGTTGGCTGTCGCCAGACCTTATTGCTTGTATCGCTTTAGTAGCTTTGATATCTACCATTTGTCGTCGTGTGCCTTCTTGTGAGCGAGCTATCGTCATCGCTTGGTCGAGCGTCAGGTTGATGTCTTTTTCGATGAGGCGGGTTTAAATTTCTTCGTTGTGTATGCCTGCAATCAAGGTGTCTAAGAGTTGTTCCTCTTTGTCTTTATATTCGCATTGAGCAGCAATCAGTTTAGCTTTTGTCATGAAAGCGTCAACTGTTTCCGTCGGCTCTTGTATCAATGCGCGGAGCTGAAACCGTGCCACACGGAAGGTTGATTTAGGTCGTACGTACCCTTCGAATCCATCCCAATGTGGTTTGAGTTTCTTCATTTCAGCTGCCGTAAGGTTTAGTCCGTCGCGCACGTCTCGGCCTTCTTCTCCAACCCATAGCATAAGATACTGGACCTTAATCACTTCTGTTTGCATGGACATGGGACCTTCGAAAATGAATTCGCAAGTTCGTCGAAACCGCCTGAGGGCCTCCGGTAGGTTGTCGGACCCCCAGTCCATTTGTGGAATCGGTACACCTGCGAGTGCGTCCGCCATGGTGTATGCGAGTTGCGCTTCAGACTGGTAGAAGTTCGAATGTCAAAGTCTCAAATGGCAGATTTTTTGTTCCTACCAAAAAAGGAAAAATGTCTTGAGGGGAGCGGTTGCCAGCACATGCACCCTCTTGTGAGCCTTTACCACTCACCTCCCTATCCTAAAGTTTGTCTGCACAAGTTATGATTTTTTGGGAGAGTCAAAATTCCAGTAAAATGATCTCCAGAAAATTAACTATCTGTGCTGCCCCTGTCAGGTTTATATCATATATGTTAAAATTCACATTTAGTCAAAATGGGATATTTTTGTATAATATATGATATTTCAGCAATAACAAAAGGATAAAGTCACTTTCTATAGTCTATAGCACCTGGTTATTGAATGTCACTCAAAAATTGTACACAGAGCCATAGAAATGTCATGTAAATATTGCAAATATTATGTCTACCACTCTGTCAGAGTGGAGTTTGTATATTTTTACAATATTACAATAGTGTCAATTTTTTGTAATTTTCTTCCTTTAGTTGCTTATATACTGTCGGTATATATCAGTGTAATAGAGTTTTTTGTATAGGGACACTGCTATTTGCTATATATGTAGTGTGATTACCAATGTCAGTAGGTAGTGGCTATGCCCACAGGAACAGCAGTAGGTACTGGACAGAGTATAGCCAGTGATAGAACTGGACAGAGTATAGCCAGTGTCAGAATGATAGTCAATGTAGATCCCTATTTAACTCCTGTGTGTGATGTCTCCTTGGTAAGTTCCATGCATAATAGTATGTAAAAGTCATTTACTTACAGGTCTGCCTTGGATGTGTGTATTCTTACCATACCACTAAGCATGTGGGTAGAGGTTCCTTTGTCTTGCCCTACGACCCCCCAAATTTTGTCAAAATATTGGCACTTTCTGTGTAGTCTGGGTCTTCTGCATTATTCCACCTGTAGATCCCCATGTTCTGACAGCCATGTTATGTTTTGAAAGGCTACAGGATAGATACAGATTATAAGGGAGGAACTCAGAAGTCATGTCTGGTCATCTTGGATGTAAACAGGAAGAGGAGGAAGTAGATTTATTGCAACACTATCTGCTTAATATCTAACACTAGGTGGAGGCACCTGTCATAGGTCTATGTTGGTGTTAGATTGTAACGCTAGGTGGCAGCACAGTTATTATATGGTACTGTGACAATGTATAAAAAGACAATGGCATTACATCCCTAGCTTAGTTAGATATCTATATCTCATCTCTCTACCGTCGTGACGATGGTACAGAGATGAGAGTTTAGATATCTAAGCTACAGAGATGAGAGGTTAGATCCCAGCCCCCGCACTTAGTGACTGTAGGGTACATCACCTGCGTTACGAACAAGCTGAAATAAGGGTTCTTTATCAAAAATTTCCAATGTCCTTGAAATCCAAAATAAGGGGTATTTTTCTCAGAATATCCATGGATTTTGAATCTCAAGAAAATCAGTGGATTTCAAAATAAGGGGTGTTTTTTTATTAAGATTGGCATGTATGTTTAACAGAAATGACTTTTGTGGTAATGAATCATCTATCAGTATTGTGAAATCACCGAGGCCAAAAAAAAAGGTTCCGGAAGGTCATCGAGAAGCAACAAAAGAAACAGGTGGCCCTTCGGGAAAAACATATTCAGGAGAACGACCGATTGATCACTGACATTCAGGATAACAATCGAGAGTTGTATCAGGAGAGAGATGATCTCATATATGAAATTACTAAGCTGCGGATGATGCAGGAGGGGTCCGAGGATTCCGAGGAGGAGGAACCGGATCTCGAGGAATCAGATGAGAATGAGGGAGCCTTGGAGGATCCCAACATCAGTTGTATCCCACGGGATGGCGGAGAGGAAGGTCCACCGATCACCTCTACCCCAAAGCCCATTCTGAAGAAGGGGTATGACCCTTTCGTGAATAATCAGGCTACCCGGAATGTCGTAGGGGACAAGTATGTTCCCGGCAACGATAAGAATGTTCGGCTAAGTGTGGGCCAAAAGGATGCCACCTTCACCACTGATGGTGAATACCAGTACATTGACACCAGGGGGCAAGCTCCGACCCCGAGTCACTTCGATCACGCTCCTCCAGGGGGCGCCGGGGGACTAGGCGATATACCTAGCCAACTGCAGGATAGCAGCCAGTCTATTCCGAACGATCAGACCTATAGGGTGCATAGTCAGGCGAGTAGTACAGATCAGAATAACAACGAAACCCCGTGTGATAGTGGGACTTACCACACCGGTGCTCGGGCTCCTGGGAGTACCGGACCCCAACCTGGTATGAATACAGGGTATGGGTTTACCTTCTGGAATAGTCCGAACAACAGCCATCCGGGATCCGGTGGTCCGGGATCTAATGGATCTGGTGGGGGTGGTAAGAAAACCAAGGATCAGAAAATGTTAGATTGGAGTCTGGAGCAATGCACTAGGTTGAAAAGTAGGGAGATCTCAGCTAAAAAGAATCAGATCGAAACTAAATCCTTCGATGGGTCAAAACCATAGAGAGATTGGTTTTCGGACTTCACGGACGACCGTGAGGTAGATGGATATGATGAAGACGAATCGTTACCTATACTGGTCAGATGCCTGAAAAAGGGACCGGGTAGGATCGCGGTCGACCACTGGAGAGAACAATATAAGAATAGGGGAACGTACACTCAGTTAGTTGAGATTTGCAGTTCCTATCTCGGAAATATAGTGTCGGAGGACCCGATGACTCAATATAGGAAGAGAATTCAGAAGCCGGGAGAGTCGGTCCAGGTTTACGGATTGGAACTTCAGATATTACTACGGAAGGCCAGGCCTAACCTGGTGATGGATGATGATTATGTGAGTGATGAATTGATCTCACATTTTGTGCGAGGGCTACGGGAAAAAGACCACCAGGACTGTGCTTACCGAGCATGGGGTCCGGGTGCAACTATGAAAACGCTATGTGATGCCATAGCCAATTTGAATAAGAAGAAGACTTTTCTTTCCGGATTTGTCCCTCGGGAAACCGCCAGTATGGTACTCCCGGATCTGAAACCAGTAGTCCCTACCGCAGCAGCTGCTGTCTTGGAAACCGAAATAGAATATGAGACAGTAGAATATGAGGAAGAAGACGGAACAATCTCAGCATTGAGGTTCCCTAAGAATGCCAAGAAGTTCATTCCCAGAAGGACCTTGACTACTCAGCCAAGGCGGGGAGTTCCCGAGAGTCGCGATAAGAATGTTTCCGAACCTAAGGAGACTACAGTTAGGAAGGATGAGAATAGGCCGTCTGGAAGCCTAGATATGAAGAGCATGATGGAGGGTATGCTGAAGTCTTTCCGGGAGGATCTTGAGAGTCACCGATATAGTAGGCCGAGGTATGATAAGTCTAGGATCAGGTGTTATCGCTGTCAGAAAATGGGCCATGTAGCCTATGAATGCCGGGCCGCTGAGCCAGTTCCCCGGAATATGTCGGCAGTTGAGGAGGTAGAACCTAATTCGGAAAATTAAGGAGGGTTGAGGATGTGGCAAGTTGCTCAACCCGGAAACTCGTTGTATGCCAGAGTGCTGTCCCTGGTAAGCCATCTGATGAATCCGAAATGATTACACCCGGGGAGAAGGGATCCGAGATTGATCTCCTCGCCCCTCCTATGGCCGGGGACTCCAACAGAAGTGAGGACACCGAATTAGTAGTAAAGGAAAGTACGCGCGTTGGAGAAGAGGAAGGGTGGATAGAGGTATTCACACGTGTATGTGCAGCACACCTTCCCCCGAACCATCCATGTCTGGAGCACCTGAAAGACCATGGATTGGATCTCGGCATTTCGGAAGATTTCGATAGGTTTACCGGAAACCCTTCCCCCCTGGGAGGTAGGAGATGGTATGTGTCTGTTACGACCCAGGGTAGGACTGGGGAATTTCTGGTCGATACGGGGGCTAGCCACTCGATGATCTCCAATAAATTCTACAGCCTGTTGCCAGACAAGAGTGAGAACCTCATAAAGGGGGTAAACGCTTGTACGGCCGATGGGACACGTATGCAGGTTCTTGGTAGAACATTTATGAAGGCATCGATTGGTGGGAAGGAGTTCGTCCTCTCCCCTACTATAGCCAATATGAATGATGATGGGATACTTGGATTGGACTTATTCGAGCCTATTCGAGGCGGAGTTGAACCCGTGTACGGGGAAGTTGAGGATTCGGAAGCCCTATGATATCCAAGTGAAGTGTGTATTAAGACAGATAAGTGCAGTAGCCAGTGTGGTGGATACAGTAAAGATACCTCCGGGTGTCTCCTGTGATGTTCTTTGCACTTCGGATAGGAGACTAAAAGATCAGGAAGGTGTATTTGAGCCGGACGTGGTTCATTTAGCCAGCATTGGACTCGAATCAGTAGATACCCTGATGGGAAACCCGTTCTGGAGCGTACTACCGGTAATGAATCGAGGAGATAAGACCATTTACCTACAAAAGGGATCCAAACTTGGGTCCACAACGTTAGTAAATGAGATACGAGATGACATTCGGGAACCCGAACGTAAACTGGTAGGGAAAGAGAAAATGAATATGGAACTGGATAACCTAGTAGAGGAATCCTCTCTGGAAAATAGCTATCAGAAGATAGAAGTTCGGAATCTGGTACGGAAATACGAGGATGCTTTTGGCTACGCCGGTGGCCCTATGGGCCGAAATGATAAGGTATTGCACCATATCAATACTGGAGAGGCGGAGCCCTTCAAGATTCCGTACCGCCGATTGCCACTTAAGAAGAAGATCATCTGCGAGAACGAGATAATAGACCAATTGGAAAAGGGGGTAATTGTGCCTAGCACTAGCCCCTGGTCTAGTCCAGTCGTCATGACCACTAAGAAAGATGGGAGCATTCGCTTCTGTGTGGATTATAGGAAATTAAATGGACTGACTAAGAAAAATTCGTATCCTTTACCCAGGGTTGACGAAACTTTAGATGCCCTGGGAGGGAACAATTGGTTCTGCACCCTGGACCTCCAATCCGGGTATTGGCAGATCGGAATGGAGCCTAAAGATATGGAAAAGACCGCGTTTTCCAGTCACCTAGGCCTGTTCGAATATATGGTTATGCCCTTCGGGTTATGTAATGCACCTGCCACCTTCGAAGCCATGATGGAAACTCTTCTGAGTGATCTATTATGGAAGAAGTGTCTGGTGTATCTGGACGATGTAATTGTCTTTGGAAAGACATTCCGTGGGTGTTTGGATAATTTGGAAGAGGTGATCAAAAGGATAGTATCCAACGGATTACGCCTAAAACCTAAGAAATGTAGATTATTTCAGAAATCAATCACTTACCTGGGTAGGATTATATCCACCGATGGGATTAAGGCTGATCCGGAAAAAATAGAGAGTGTCCAGGACTGGGAGAGACCAAAAACTGCTAAGCAGGTACGATCTTTCCTGGGGTTCTGTAGCTACTACAGAGACTTCATCCCGGGATATTCCCGAGTAAGTTTTCCTATGCAGAGCATCGCTCATTGGACGCCAGGGGGAGTTCGGGAACCATTTCCATGGGGGAACGAACAAGAGGAGTCTTTTAGGAAACTAAAAGCCCTATTTACGGATACACCGGTATTGAAATACCCAACCCCTTCAGATCACTTCATATTGGATACGGATGCTAGTAATGACAGCATTGGAGCCGCACTGTCCCAGGTCCAGGGCAGTGTGGAGGTACCGATCGCATTTGCTAGCAACACTCTGAATAAGGCCCAACGGAATTATTGCACCACTAAGAGGGAACTCCTGGCTGTGGTGGTGTATACTAAGAAATTTAAACATTTTTTATGGGGATCAGATTTTACACTAAGAACTGACCATTCATCTCTCCGATGGCTCCTTAACTTCAAGGATGCCGAGGGGATGATAGGTAGATGGTTGGCACACCTTTCGGAATTCGGGTTGGAGCACAGCCAGATCCAACATAGGTCGGGGAAGAAGCACACCAATGCGGACGTCCTATCTAGGAAACCAGTCCGGAAATGTGGTCGAGAGAGTTGTGGTGATTGCGGACAGCATAACGCAGTAATTGCTGCCGCGCATGTGCCACTCCGGGACTATCCGGGAACTCTAATCGAATGGTCACCCGAAACCATTCGCGAGTTCCAAGGTAAGGACCCCGTTACCAAGAAACTCCTGGAAACAGTTCCGTTAGGAATCAAACCTGTCCGTCCTGCTATCAGTATGGAGAACAGGGAAATGAGAAGACTCCTAGCCCAATGGGCCGAGCTAGAGGTCAGAGACGGAATCTTATGTAGATGGAAGATTAGTCCAACTAAAAAGATTCTTCAGATTGTTATTCCGAGCGCTATGCGTCGGGATATTATGTATTATTGCCATGGCCACGTGACAAGTGGCCATTTCGGAAAGAGTAGATCTCTGGAAAGGCTTACCCGGAGATACTACTGGCCGGGAATGAGTGGAGATTTGCTAAGGTGGATCGCCACTTGTCCCGAATGTTGTAAGAATAAACCCAGGGAAGGGTTGGGAAAGAACCCATTAGTTCAGGAATTATTCGGGGTACGCTTCGCCAGGATTGCAATTGACATCATTAGTGGGTTTAATACAACCCCTAGGGATAACACTTGCATGATGGTTGTTTGCGATTACTATACGAAATATACGAAGGTATTCCCTCTGAAAGATCACAAAGCCATCACTTGTGCGGAAGCATTCGTGAGAGGTTGGGTGTTGCAATACGGGGTCCCCCTGATGCTCCACAGTGATCAAGGAAGAGAATTACAGTCAGAATTGTTTCAGGAAATGTGCAAGTACTTGGCCATCTGCAAGACGCGCACTAATCCGTACCGGCCTCAGTCGGACGGCTTAGTAGAACGGTTCAACAGAACCCTACTACAAGTTCTGAAACCCCTAGTGAATAAATATCAGGATGATTGGGATATCCAATGTGATTTCGTGGTGCATGCATATAACAGCAATGTGCATGCCTCCACTAACTGTACTCCTAACATGTTGGTTTATGGTGAAGACATCATAATGCCAGCAGACTTAGTGTTTGGAGTAATCGGAATAAGTCCGGAGACCCCGTGTTCGATTATGTTTGTAGAATCCTTACGGGATAACTTTAAGAAAGCTTATGAACTAGTTCGGGATCAACTAGAGAAATCAGCAAAATGGCAAAAAGTGGGCTATGACACTGGACTGAAACCTAGATTTTTCAGGGTGGGAGATAGGGTCCTTAGATTCTATAAACCCCTTGACAGATTGAAAGTAGTGTCTAGCTGGGACGGCCCACACGTTATAACTCAGATAATTTCGGAAACCACCTGCTTTATAAGGGATCTGTACGGGAACGTACGCCGATGTCATGTCGAAGTATTAAGGCCGTACAGAGGCAGGGAGTTAGCTGAAGAAATGTACGGGATAGGCCCGAATGTTATGGAATTACCAGAGGTCATTGACTTACCTGAACTAAGCGAGTCTCCTGGCGTAGAGGATCGGAATGAAGATACGGAAAAACCTGCAAAGGAAGTAAAGAGAAATAAGAAGAAACCAAAAAGGATGCCGATGCTCGGCACCCGGAAGCGAAGAAAGCGCAAGAAAAATGTAACTGAATCAAATGAGAATGATGCTAAGAATAAAAAAGTCTCGGCAGGAGTAGGGAATGCAAAGCGGACCGGGAACCCAAAGGCTAGATTGGATCTCGGGAATGGAGCGGAGTCCCCCAATGCTAAGAATAGAACTGTTAAGGAGGGCGTTCGCCGTAGCGCTAGGATTGCTCAGAGAAGCGGTGTCACCTAAATAAGCCCAACAATAAGTTCTTATAAGTATTGAATCCTGAAACACAACGATGTATAGTCCTGTTTTTGTGTATGTCTACACACTTAAATGTTTGTCTTGTTACTTGTTATGACAGAGAGTGGTGCCAACTATGTTGGCAGCACCTTCGGGATGCTCGTCCGGTTGTGATGAAACCGTTCTAACCTGCTCTGTTGTCGGCCCCTCGAGGTTCCAGTGGGTAATGGACGGATTAATCCGACGTATCAGCATGATGCTATACGTATTCTCCATGTGTACTCCAGATGATATCGAGCCGGGAAGACAATACGAACTCTGACAGACCATTTTGTTTCGGATGCGTGGAAAGCACGTGGCACCGCGTGACCTAATTACCCGGAACAAGGGTGTGACCCTTGACCCAGGGTTTGGGGTTTCTCGTGTGAGGTGACGCCATCTTGTTTAATCAAGCTTCTATGCCGAGGAAACTCGACGTGCTTGATTTTGCTCGGTAGCTTTTCCCTGCTGTAAGCGCTATATTCTGATAAATACGAACACTAACTAAGATTATAAGGTCAAGGAGTACGTTGAAGTACTACTGAGACCAGTCTACGAGTCCGAATTTCCGTCTAAATGGCAGAAAAGATGCTGTCCGAATCGAGTATGGAGGTGGATATGGAGGGCCGTTCGGGAATGAGTCCGGTCCATCCCGAAGAGGAGGCGGCTCTGGAAGATAGGGAAGCAACAAACACGCTGGTATGTCTGGATCTGAACACTAATGGAGTGGGAACAGCGGAGATGCCTCCACCCCCCTCCCCAGCAAAATCTGTACATTCAGAACCAACTGAACCCATGATGGACCCCCCGGAAAGTCATGGTAAGATCGATTATTCGTTGGGAAGCATCGTTTGGCCGAATGGCGATACGATCTTCCTCGAGAAGGACTACATCTGGAATCCGAAAACATCCAAACCGGAAAAGATTCCTGAGATGTGGAGGAACTTGATTAAGAAAGCAATCCCTGAAGATCTATCGATTCCGGACATATGGTTATTAAACTATATGGATTTTGCTACCGGTATGAGTGTGAACCAAGAGTTCTACCATACGGTGGCATACGTTAAGGACAAGTGGAGCCGGGATCACCCGGAGGCCACTGTTGAGGAACATGCATCCCTGTTCTGGTACGGGATGCAGAGATCACGGAACCCACCGAGCCCTGTTAAGATTGATTCGGGATCGGACCATATGGATGTTGACAATGGAGGCGAAGCTGCGGGAGGGGCTACTGCTAAGCCTACCCGCAGGAAGTCCTCCGTCTCATCTGACACTCTTTCTGAAACCGAGCTGCAAGCTGAAGACAGCCGGATTGAAAAGGAAGTTGTAAGAATGCAGTCAGAAGCCGAGGAGAAGTTGGAACAACAGGAAGCAGTGTTAAGGAAACAGAAAGAACAATTAAGTGAAATAAGTACCGGGCTAAGTGCTTCCGTAGAGGAGACCAAAGCCCGGATGCAGGCCCGCGTTTCTACTAAGGGCACTGTTAAGGAAAAGGAAGGCTGGAAACAGAGTTTGAGTAAAAAGGCGAAAGCCTTGATTAAGAGAAAGGAGAAAGAAGAGAGGGATAAACTTAAGAAGCAGGAAAAGATGGGTAAGAAGGCGGAGGAAGAGGAAGCCGGAAACGAGGTAACTCGGGTTGCGGCAGCCACAAGTCCGAAGCCAACTGGCGCTATCCCGAAGACTACTGTCGTTCCGAAACCTGTGGCTTCCGTCCCGGGAGACACCACGGAGTCTGACACAATGGGATTGGTCTACGGACATAGACCATCCCGAGCTATATGATGACGAGGGAGCACCCACCCTCGATGAGAAGAAAATCTGGAACAATGTCAGGAGTGGATTCATGCACATGATTCCCAAATCCCTGGAAGAGTGTAAGCGAAACACTCGATATTATAGCTGCCCTCCGTTCATTAACATGGATGGGGAGCAGGATGATGAAGAGTGGATGAGGTACACTCGTCAGGACCGGAATCCGAACTATTTTTATGTAAATTGGGTCGAGCAGACTATCGACAACCGGAATAAGGAGTATTATGATTTCGATGCCTACTGTAAGATCAAGTGGGCCATTGATAGTTGGGATAAAGAAAGTAACACCACCTGTCCGTTCATTATCTGTGCTAGGGGAAGCGATGAACCCAAAAAGTTCAGCTCCCATATGAGATTCATCCGTCATATTGTTGAGGAACATATGCACCATCACCCGGTGTATATGTGTTATATGAATAAGGGGAGGAATAGTGCCATCTGCTCGGGATTAACCACATTCCGGAAGAGTGAGCTTGTCCGACATCTGAAGGATGAACACCAGGTCGGTGTGAAGTCAGCTCTGAAGGCAGCCTTAGATCTGCACAAACTTCTGATTGATAAGTCGGACTCCTGGAAGAAAACCAACTTCCAGAGTCTGAATTCGAAAGTCAGAATATTGTGCGAAGTTGAAACGCACGTCAACTCCAAACTGGAAGCGGCGTTTCAGCTGAATTACACTCCGGGAAGGTTAAGGATTACCAATGAACAGTTCGGAGAGATGAGGGAGTACCGGGGCGACAGCGCCTATCGGGACTCCAATAAGGCCACATCCGCAAAACGTATGAAGCCACAGCCGGGTAAGATCTCATTCCGTGGGATCCAACGCCCGGCACCTGATCGTAGGGATCGCAGTCTGGAAGCATCGTCTCCTCTGTCTTCATTGAGAGGCGCTGCCCCACCTGTGTTTGATGTGAATGAGGATAAAGATAAGGACTTTCCGGAGATGGGACCATCCGGACCTGAAAGCCAGACCCTTAACCAACGGGGTAGGGAACGGCCCACTGGTATCGGAAGGGGAACACCCAAGTCTGCATCGTCCGGAAACCGCGCCGTCGGAAACTGGGCTAAGCCCACCCCACCACTCGTCGGAAATGGCAGGGGAGTCACGATCTCCACCCCCCAGGGAGATGTGGCAACCTCCTCTGTAGCATCCGGAAGCCTGTCTGAGAACCCCAGACGTCGGAAACATTCTGGATCCTCAGACTATTCCGAACGCGAGCCACTGCCTACACGGTGCTCGTATATTCAGGACCCAGTCAACTATGACATTTCGAACATCAGTCCGGAAAGCTTCCAGATTCAGAAATACTCTATGATGGAATGGCAGAAACGCCACCATGCCATGTCCGTAGAATACCTGCAAAAGGTCAAAAATCATAGAAACAGAGCATATCCTATTTTTGACACTTCTGTCTGCCCCTGTACTTAGAGTTTTGATTTTTTCTTGTTTTATTTTTGCTAATATCATTGGGCTTGATGAGTTCTTGATGTTACATATGGGTTTTTGGGATGGGAAATTTATATTTAAGCCTCCAGGGCCTCAAAATAGGCCAAAATTGACCCTAAATGAGCAGAAAAATCCCAAAAAAATATGTAAAAAAATATTTTTTAAGGAAATGGTACCAAATATGTGTGTTTCCATTTATGTTACATATATTTAGTGGTTGGACATTGTATCAGAGCCAAACATCCCCCACCTGGCCTCATTTCTTGTGTACTCTGGGAGCCTTTGAAGTTTGGTGAAGGTGTGTGTCTTGGCGAGTGATTCAGCCTTATACCCCCCTCCCCTAAAAATCAGAGATGTCAATGGGTTCAAAAATGCCTTTCAAAAATAGACTAAGGTCATATCTAATGTGTGTAAAAAAATGAGGGGAATTCATTGATAAACATGGAAATGAGAGACCCATACCTGATCTAGGCAAAACAACCCATTTTCGGGAAGACATTCTGGTCTAGACAGATTAAAACTACTTTTCCTCCTCCTGTGCAGGGTTTATATATTTAAATCTTTTAACTATGTGGGTTATTTACCCCCCAGATGTGCTTAACTAACTATGTAAAAAATTTGATTATTGCCCAAACCTTGCAAGAGCACAACTGGGAAATGGATTTTTGTCTTCCCGATTTTTGTCTTCCCGAGTGAATTTTGAGTAAGATGCCATGTTCATGACTTGGTTTCTTACATAAATAATTGTTATTATATCATGAAATTCGGTGATCTAGACCATTTTGACCTGTAGATCATGGAAATTAAGGTTTTATTAATGTCAGATTTGTGTGTACCACCTTAAAATGCACACACTTTTGATAAACGTTTATCACGATTCTCACATTTCTTGCCTGAACAAAAGGAAAATCAATAATTCTGCCCTCCAGTGTACAGTGAATATATTTAACTATTTTACCTAGGTCAATAATTTTTTACTGTCACATATCTAAGTACCCAATGTGTAAAACCTTTGGTTATTGCCCATCTTTTGCAACAGCACAGCTGGGAAATGTATTTTTGTCTTCCCGAATCTGTGTCTTCCCGAGTGATTTTTGATTAAGATGCCATGTTCAGTACTTGATTTTCTACATGAATAATCATTATTTTATTATGAAATTCGGTGATCTAGACCATTTTGACCTGTAGATCATAGAAATCAGATGTGCTTAACCAACTATGTAAAAAATTTGATTATTGCCCAAACCTTGCAAGAGCACAACTGGGAAATGGATTTTTGTCTTCCCGATTTTTGTCTTCCCGAGTGAATTTTGAGTAAGATGTAATGGTTCGTATTGACTTATATGTTGGGTGGCTCTTTGGCTCGCTTACCACTAGATATACCAACACAACACGAGTAGTTCGGGTTGGGCAAAGCCCCAGAAACCCCTACCTCTCGGGTAGGACTTTATTCAATCTCTCTGATGACAAAGTATTAGCGTCTGGACTGGACCATGTCCAGTCCCCTTCTGCCGCTCGTCCGGCTCCTTAGTAGGAGCTGGACGCGAGGCGTGGTGCTGCCCCCTCTTGTACCAACGAGGTATCGCAAAGCGACACCTAGCTAGCATAGAAGGAACAAGCACCACACGAACACGTCTCTCGGATGAACGGCACTAATATATATACAATGATGCCGGCCCCTACACCATGTTCATGACTTGGTTTCTTACATAAATAATTGTTATTATATCATGAAATTCGGTGATCTAGACCATTTTGACCTGTAGATCATGGAAATTAAGGTTTTATTAATGTCAGATTTGTGTGTACCACCTTAAAATGCACACACTTTTGATAAACGTTTATCACGATTCTCACATTTCTTGCCTGAACAAAAGGAAAATCAATAATTCTGCCCTCCAGTGTACAGTGAATATATTTAACTATTTTACCTAGGTCAATAATTTTTTACTGTCACATATCTAAGTACCCAATGTGTAAAACCTTTGGTTATTGCCCATCTTTTGCAACAGCACAGCTGGGAAATGTATTTTTGTCTTCCCGAATCTGTGTCTTCCCGAGTGATTTTTGATTAAGATGCCATGTTCAGTACTTGATTTTCTACATGAATAATCATTATTTTATTATGAAATTCGGTGATCTAGACCATTTTGACCTGTAGATCATAGAAATCAGATGTGCTTAACCAACTATGTAAAAAATTTGATTATTGCCCAAACCTTGCAAGAGCACAACTGGGAAATGGATTTTTGTCTTCCCGATTTTTGTCTTCCCGAGTGAATTTTGAGTAAGATGCCATGTTCATGACTTGGTTTCTTACATAAATAATTGTTATTATATCATGAAATTCGGTGATCTAGACCATTTTGACCTGTAGATCATGGAAATTAAGGTTTTATTAATGTCAGATTTGTCTTTAACACCACAAAATGCACATACTTCTGATATACGTTTATCGCGATTCTGTTCACATTTCTTGCCTGGGCAAAAGGAAAATCAATAATTCTGCCCCTCCAGTGTACAGTAAATATACTTAACTATTCTAACTATGTCAATAATTTTTTACTGTCACATATCTAAGTACCCAATCTGTAAAAAAATTGGTTATTGCCCATCCTTTGCATCAGCACAGCTGGGAAGTGTAATTTTGTCTTCCCAGATCTGTGTCTTCCCGAGTGATTTTTGAGTAAGATACCATGTTTGATTGAAATTCGTAGGTGTTCCCAGATTTTCCCCCTATTAAACCTATATACGACCTGAAAACACATATCATGGGCAATGTCTTCCCTATGATTAATAGTTCCTACCTTATTCTGTCTCTCTTTTATGAACAATGGCAGACAATGAACATTTTATGCAGTGAAATTTACTTAGAATCCCATATCAGCCCTAGAAGATAATGGACCATCGACAAAACTAAATCACAGAATATATAGCTAAAACTCTATGAACCCAACCTTTCGACCCAGTAGGACAAGAATAATGACATAACAGAAGATTAAAATACTATTCCTACTCATATGGGTGGCCTTAAGGTTATTTACCCCTTATATCACTCGGGAAGACACTGTTTCCATGGTATATACCTTTGGGGTGTTGCCATAGCAACCGTTTTCAGATTTAACTATTAATATTTCGTGAGTAGGTACCCCAACACGTATACACTATCCACAAAAAAAATCTTTGAGATACTACTAGGTTTAGTCTCAGCCCCCTCCCCCTAGCTCCAGGGGGGCATATTGTCAATGGACCATTCTGGGTATTATAATTATTTTTCATATTTACTAAATTCTTCGCCATATAAAACCTGAGCTCTGCCCATGATCTACACTCAACAATCTCCTGCATTCCCCAACAGGAACCAGGATCTATTACTCATCACAAACACACTTCCTCCATGACACTCTGTGACATAAGGTACAAGGATGTAATAACATTCCATACTTATCTACTCATACACAGTGTGACTGGAGGAAGTGCGATCCACCTGTGGTACCATATTTGGAATGAGAGGATATTTCACAATCTCCTCTCAGTCCTCATCAACATAATCTACCCACAGGTGGCACTCTCTCCTTATGACATGTGTCACTATTCTATTGGGCCACATGCACAGAACATTTCACAACACTGTGAGCTGCTCATGCCCTCAGTATATAAGGTAGCTTGAGCAGCTCCCAGTCATCTCTTCTAAGCTATCTTTCCTAAGCTATCATCTCTCTCCCAACTTACACCTTACACCTATACCTAGAACCTACGACAGGTTGAGCTATAGGATCAGAGGCAGAGCTTAGATCTTGGCGAGTGTTATCATTGTTACCACCTTTATGAAACACTCATGTCAGCTATGCAATAAAAGGATCAACTGAACTTCCCTGGATTCCGTGTACATTCACTTCACCACATGTAACCGTCCGTTGACAATTTGCTCTGTTTCTATGACTTTCGACCAAAACATTGTGGGTTCTGTAATGCATCTGACTGAATCAGTCCAATCTCTGGAAATCAGTCGGATCGAATCAGAGCGAGATGCAGAACATAAGGAGAAAATGAAGGTATTAGAAGCCCAGGAGGCACATCAGAAGAAAGCATCCGAATTCTGGACTGTTGAAGTAGCTAAGGCCAGGAGTGAGGTTGACTTCCTGAATCAGAAATTCTTTGAAGCCTTCGGAAAGAGACTGTCGGATTGGGATGGCACTCGCCGTGAGGCCAAAAATATGATCGATGAACAGATCGCTCTGTATGGGTTAGAACCTGAAAAACCCAAGGATTCCGGAAGCAAATAAGTATGATAGGATTAATCTGTGTATTTCTGATTTTTTTTTTTAATATGTTCTAACATAAATCTGAATGGTATGATGAGTGCTGACACCCGGAATGGATACGATGGCTGGCAGCAGACGATTACAATACATGGAACTCACCTGTAAACATTTGAATACGACCGGAATGGACATTCCAGGATCTAGGAGACGGACGACCCTGTACTCAGACTCTGAAAGGTCCCGAGAGGCCCTGAGCTAGTACCGATACACAGCTATATTGAGATGATGGGACGGCCATACGTACGAAAAACTCCAAGGGTGATATAAAAATTATATTACTATTTTAATCCTATATGTTTGTACAGTTTCCTGCTACACTGGTAGGTTACTATCTAATTACACTACATATATCTGGCAATTGTTAAGACCAGATCGTTATCACCACTAAGTGTTCAAGGTCGTATATGTGTTTTTCCGGTGCTATAAAAGTATAAAACTATTTAAAACGTTATTAATATTATTTACATATCATACTTATCAAAGTATCCTATGTTATTCGTATAATACATGTATCCTAACTGGAATTGATATTATAAATATCAGGTTCATAGCTAGAAAATTCCTTCCATTCCGAACCTAAGGGTTATATATGTTATTTATACCATCCCGTATGGGTTCGACACTAGAAATATGGTATCTATTTATTAACCTAGTTCGGATAGCCAAATAAATACTCCAGGTTAACATGGTATATATGGAAGCAGCTGTTTTAAGTCTTCCATTTCTTACTGTATAAACTATGATGACTAACACCTTATGTACTGTGTACTACTATATGTACTGTGTAAATGACAACACTGAAACAAACATCTGATTAGATGTATTTATTACACTTACAACGTACATACTACGGTGTAAATGTGTTCACATAACCATATCAATACTCATCGTATTTCCATGTTTATACTTTAATGTAGAGTCAGACAACCTGTAAGCCAGCCGTGCGCCCTTTATAATATATTTTTGTTGTAAATACTATAACTTAGTTTCTACCCGTTGTGTAACACCTTGTTATAGTCTTGGTGGGGGTAGTGTAGGGGCACTGTTTAGTAGTAGTGTTTATGGCTTACGGGTTGCCTAGGTTCCGAGCGGAGCGGCCTTTCAGGTTGAGAACCTGGCACGCTTGACGGGTGGTGGCAGCACCACCCTCCGGGCTGCGGGGGTTAAACACGAGAGGTCGCCACCCAACCCCTGTGGCTATATAATAGTCGGGTCGGAACCTAGGACGGGGAGAATCCTACCGGATTCCTCAGGAATACAATCTGAACTTTACTGACTCTGAAGCCTTACCTGGTAGTCGTAGATCCGAGCTTTCCGAACCACCCCTTTACCATACGGAATCCATTTAGCTCCCTGTAACCTAGGATACTGAATAAAGACTTGTTGCCTTTTGAAACCGGATATCATTGTATTCGTGATCCTTTCCGAACCACCAACGACCATACATTACAATATTATTAACCAGGTCAAGATCTAGCCAAAGATATGCCTATGTAGACCTATTTTCCCCCAAATTAGGATGTTGTATTGTCTAAAACCCATTTATTATCATCAAGAGAGTAGAATATTTTGACTAGATCTACCATCGACTATGAGTAGGCCTTTTTTGAGTGGGGGGGGGGGGCGGGCTAAGAGCATAAAACTTAAAAGTGGCAAATAAGAGACAATGTTTTGAGGACTAGCAGTAGGCGTTTATACCTTAAAGTGTCTAAGAGATGGGTCCACAAGCCCCCCTCCCCCCCCCCACACACAGTAATATTTCGACCATTCCTTTTTTTCCAGTGGTGTTAACTAAAATTCTAATTTTAGTGTGGCCTTAGGATATGCGGCACTTTTTAAACTAATTTAAGATTTCCTATTTTGTTGGCATTGACAATATTAAGACAGTTCCAATAAGACAATATCTGTGAATATGATACAAAGTGTCGCACTTTACAAAGAAGCTATAAAGGTCTAGAGATCATAATCTAAAACAGCTAAGCATTCCAATGGATGGCAAAAATGTGAGAGCTCATCCCACTTTGCTATTGCCCTCCCATGGTGATCATAAGTGATGCCACTTTTCCTGGTTTACCAGGAATTCATGGTTTTCATTCCAAGATTCCTGTATTAAATTATGTTGAATTCCTGGGAAAATGTGTCCAAAAGTTCAGTTTTCCTGGTTTTTGTCGGCCAGTAAGTGTCATCTCTGTGATCATGCAGGGAGAGCACCGAAACGGCGACTCTGTACATTATCCTTGTTAAATAAACAGTATTAAAACTTGACTTGACGTGAACTAGGGAATCACAGTCACAGCTTCACCCTGTAGAGTGGGGACCTTCATGTGAGGGCATGGAGGAGCAGAATAACTTGATTGGGAGTCCACAAGGAGAAATCTCCTTCCATACTGACAGTGGGCATACCAGATTCGTAAAAGGCGACAAAGCTGGGGTTTCTTGTGGCTTGGGTTGAGCATGTGGGCAGCTGGTGTCCATATGCACGGGCCCAGGTCTACATGCTTATCTTTTGCCATGGGAGTCCCCCTCAATGAACCACTTCTGAGTGATCAAAGGCCGTGGTTTGTCTGGCCCTGCCTATGGCACCAGGCAAATAAAAGAACACTTGCTATCCTTCGAAAAGAGTAGGGGAATGAAGTCCCGGTAGCGGTTTTCCCCCTCACCCCTCCTCATAGATGCGGTCATTCATCTCATAGATTCGGTCATCCATAGATGCGGTCACTGCTGTGTCAGGCAAGCAGCATATAAATACCTGTCCTAAGAGAAAAGAAAGGACTTCATGTCAGAAATCAAATGTCTGAGTTCTTCGATGGCCCCCGGACGTAAAACTAAACAAACAAAAAATGTGTTGGTAGATAATTTATAGTCAGATTATATATATATATATATATATATATATATATATATATATATATATATATATATATATACATACATACATACATACAAGAACCACAAAGTTTAATACAGTTCAAACATGAATGCAATGAGTGTCCATGATATTGTAGCACAATGTGAGACTTTAAGGGGCAAAGAGACTGGCCAAGGCAGTGGCCACTAAGGTGGAAGATTGTGGGACGACATAGGCCTTGACCCCCTCCTGTTGATTTCCATGGAAACCCGTGGATTTGAATGTCAGAGAGTGGGGGCACCTGCAGCTTGAACTCCTCCCCTCCGGAGGGAGTGTGAGGATACCAAGTGATATTGGTCTTTAATTTGACCTTGTTCCGACCTAGATATGAAGATACGCACCTCAGATTCATTATCAGCACTATCAAATTACCCAGATCCATGTCTGATATCTTGTGCTGCTCTCAACACCAGCACTTGTCCATCTCGATGAGCTGGATCCCCAACTAGTTGGTGTATGATCTGGTTTTTGACGACCTGAGCATGATGACCAGACCTTGAGCATGGGGAAGAATGTCATGTCTCTTGAGTGTATGAGGTCCTCCCCAGAGTGTGGCTGAGCGAGAGAGAAGATTGGAGGCTCTTAAAAAGCCGAAATACCCAATACACAGGGCTGCTCTGAGGGTGTATCCCTCAGGTAGTGAAGGCAGGAGTGCTGCCAGTTTGACCAAGTCTTTGGGGAGCAGAAGGGGGGGGGGCTGGTAATGGGATGTACCTGGTAATTCTGAAAGCCCCTGTGTGAACCGCTTTAGCGTCTTTCGAAGATAAGGCGGCTGGTTCACCGCCGTGGTCAAAGATCCATGCTTTGGCCCCTGAGATTGTAAGCGGGGATGCAAGACTGTTGACCAGAAATTGCACGAATGTGCAAGCATCACCGATGGTAGGATGTAGGATCTCTATATTTTAGCTAATGACGAATGTCAGGTAATACTCCGCCTGCATTTTTGCACAATGGTTACCTGACTGGATGGACACAAGTTCACCACATATACAAGAGCAGTACTGGAGGAAAGTAAACTCAACTCCACAGCATTAGTGCATCATGCAGACAATGTATAGTTTACTTTGAGCCAGGACTTTGAGCAATCATGTATCTATTAATGGAGTCAGGTAATTATATATAGAAATAAGGTATTGCTAAATAGATATATCTTGCTAAATAGCTACTCTGCATGTAAACCAGATGGCAGGATGGTTTATATCAAGAGGTAGTGTTTAATAAGGCCAGCAGAGTTATGTCTGCTGGAAGCCTTGGTCTTTATGTTTTGGTCATACTGGTAAATGGAGCATGGGTGTTAAATCAGTTGTCCTCACATAACACGAGTATTCATATTTCTATATTAAAAGTAAACATTTCAGACCATTGGTGCAACTTTTAGGATTATTCTAAGTGCAACTTATACAAGAGTTTTGTATATACAGACTACACTAAGCAATGGGAACAATTTCAGTCCCACACTGCAGGTTTTAGCTTTCTCCCGAAGAGTCTCCCAAAGTCAGCATGCAGCTTCTATGTGGGTGTGGCTTCTACTTAAAGTTTTACAATAGTTTCTGTCAATGAAACATACATTTTGAAACATCAGCAGTTGATCAGATTCTGAGGGTTTTGATGGAAGAAATATGTCGTTGAGTTCAGCTAGATCTGCTACTCTAGCACTCATGCAAAGTAATTGATTCAATAACAATCCATTGATAAAAGACATCAGGGACAAAACCAACAACCTTGAGAAAGCAAAGAAAGAAGTGGTTTTCTGCTGGCTGCCGAGCCATATTGGCATAGATGGAAACGAGGCAGCAGATGAAGCCGCAAAGTCAGCACTGAAACTGACACCTCGAGAAGTCCCAATCCCACTCACGGACCTGACATCAACAATCAAGAAATATGTGAAACTGAAATGGCAAGCTGACTGGAATAAGCAGCATGAGCACAAGCTACACTGTATTCAGCCTCAACTGAAAGGAAAGGGTGAAAAAAGAAAACTCCAGATCAGACAAAGTGAAATAAACACGTCTACGAATTGGCCACACAAGGCTTACACACGAACACCACCTGAAACGTGAAGCCCAACAATGTGCCAACAATGCAAGACTGAACTCACAGTTAAGCATATCTTGCTCAACTGTTGAAGGACTGTAAGCAGCAGAAGAAAATATCTTAAAAATGCAACAACACTGAAAGCTATCTTCAACACAATAGAAACAAAAGAACTCCTGAACTTCCTCAAAGAATCAAACTTATATAAGTACATATGGATCATATATATGTATATTAAAAAAAAGAAAGGGAAAAAAAACAAATGAAAAATGGCTGGTCCGTCAGTGTCAGGATAATGTGACCAACCGGGTGATGTGTCTACAGTTTGCGACATGTTATCTGCGTGAGGCAGCAGGATAAAGAGGGGCCTTGAGCCACGAGTGGTATTTCACCGCTACGAGCCGTGTCCCACTACTACAAGCAGAATCATAAATATATGCACGCGCGCACACACACCCATGCACTCATATGCAGCCTACCATTACTATTGAATAGTTTAAAAAATTTTGAATGTCTGAGTTCCTCGATAGCCCCCGGACGTAAAACTAAACAAACAAAAATTGATTAAATGGATTGAAGGTGCAATGTTATACTTTAAGCTACTACTTGCAACACCCCTGCTGTTGTCTTGCATTGCTACTCCCCATTTCCCAGTTCTCAAGCTGTTCTCTTTAAATATAGACATTTTACAGTTCCTAACTTCTAGTATTTTTCTTTGATTCTCATTCTCTACAATGCAATGCAAGAGCAATGTCTTGGAAGCCATATTTGATCCGTCAAACAGTGACCTAAGAGGGTTCCAATACAGTTTAATCTGATTCAGCAAGCTTTTCTTATGATGCTAGACCTTACTTTACTCATAATTACATATTGCAAGTGTTGCCTGTTGATTTAGGGGTGCATGTGTGCTTAAAATACCCATTTTAGGCTCCTGGCAGCCATATTGGATTTTTCAAAAAACTCAAAACAATGTTAATTTGACTTCTCCATTTTTTATTGTTGAAATAAAGTCCATTTTGGAGTTCTCCTGAGTGGTGGGATGCCTGAGATAGACCATATAGCTATAAAAATGAATTAATTAAATATTTTCCAACTTTTTCACTTAGGAGGGGATGGTTAGAGGGGTTAGAGTGCCCAAAATCAAAAACAAACCCCAGATTCTTGTTTCTCATGATGACTAGCATCTTTTGGCGGTGTACTCAAAAAAAATTTTGGTCTAAGCTCCCCCCTAGCCCTAGTTTTGCTCATTAATGACCAATTGCTCCAAATAGTCCACAATGCCAACATCGGCCCTTTTTGAGATGGAATTACTGCAGCATATACACTACCAGTATCTCAATGAGCTAAACTGTGTGTCAGATAATCCCCCATGGCTACAAATGAAACCAAAGGTCATCTTCACCCTCTGCAAAAACAAAAAGGCAGAAACAGACTCAGTCACCTTTAAAGATCAACTCCAAGGGATAGAAAAACACCATAGTGAACACCTGGCGGTGTACACAGATGGTTCTAAGGAGGGTGACAAAGCAGGCTATGGAGTACACACGCCATATGGCAACCTCAAAAGAGGTCTCCATCCCAAAGCCAGCATATTCACGGCAGAGGCTAGCGCCTTGCTACATGCTCTAGAATATGCCAGGATATCACCAGAAATTCATTGCCCTGTCAGACACCAAGTCATGCCTTCAAGCAATGAACCATATGAACCGTCTACGAATTGGCCACACAAAGCTTACACACAAACACCACCTGAAACATGAAGCCCAACCAATGTGCCAACAATGCAAGACTGAACTCATAGTTAGGCAAAATCGAAAAATGGCTGGTCCGTCAGTGTCAGGATAATGTGACCGACCGGGTGATGTGTCTACAGTTTGAGACGTGTTACCTGCATGAGGCAGTAGGATAAAGAGGGGCCTTGAGTCACGAGTGGTATTTCACCACTACGAGCCGTGTCCCACTGCTACAAGCAGACTCATAAATATAATTTTATATGCACGCGCGCACACACACACCCATGCACTCATATGTGCAAACCCGAGGTAGGCCTGCAGCCTACCATTACTATTGAATAGTTTAAAAATTTTTTGAATGTCTGAGTTCCCCGATGGCCCCAGGATGTAAAACTAAACAAACAAACTGTTTGCCGTAGTGTTTTAGGGGCTGGGTCTTGAATGGCTGCCTCCCCCTGAATAGGGCGTGAATAATGTTACATGATTATAAGAATAATCATATCCTTCAACAGCTGACTTCACCTACAGAGCTAATATGTCAGGTGTATTATTCGCACTTTGAGATGCTGAGTGATAGCATGTTATAGCTATGGCTGACTGCCTCTTACCCTACGGGATGTGTCGATATCCCTTTAACCCATTAAGGGCTGGCTATGAGAGGACTTTGGGAGGCTAGAGGACTGAATTTTGAGCAGTACATTTACCAGAGGGAGGGAGGGTCCAAGGTATAATACACTATCCATCACTTTGATATAAATTTTAACCATTTTACAATGTCTCTATCACTGTAAACTTCTCAGATTCGAAATCCCCAGCCCAAAAATAGGTAATTACCATCATCATACCAAAAATAGCAATCCACTTAAGTCTAACTCAAATTTCCAAACATGGCTGCCACACAATATATCTATGTTGATTATACTCAACATCAGGTCCTGCATGGTGTTGAAAATACTCAACATCCGCCCCTACATGGATGTTGAGTATTCTCAACATCAGGCCTTAATGGGTTAAGTACCATTATATCCTCAGCTCCTCATATGGATTGCGTATTTAATCCTCTATCATCCTTTGGAGGACTAAATTAATATCCCACATGTAAGGCAGTGACTGTGGACTAATCCTAGTACTTAAGGCAGGGATTTAAGCTTCACCGATCCAACTGCCTATTTTGTACTTTCCTTGAATGCAAAAGGTAAACTTTGTCCATTTCTCTCTCTTTTTCTTCAGAAACCCAGTGACAGCTAAATAACCCACCTGTCGTGAAAATGGGTAAGTCCTGACTGAAGAAAATATTTGTCTTATAAAGATTAAAGTATATATCTGCTAGGAAGAAGACAGTAAATGAATGTCAATTTGAAAGCAGAGATCTTACCTTACATGGTTTAGCGTGAATTCCTGGTTTTGGCTAGAAACCTTTGGATTGAATTTTATGAATTTCATGGGGGAATTCCTAAAAAAATTGTGACTTTTCATTGCTTTTTGTTGGCCAAGAAGTGCGTGCTACCGTCTTAAATTCAACATAATTCTCCAACGACAAATATACATAATTTGCGTCACTTAAAATGTTTCGTTTATTAGTCATGTATGCATATTAAGACAAAGTAATACGGTACTCATCGTCATAAAGCTTGGATTGCTATTATTGCATTTCTCTTACATATTTTAACATGAATATTCCAGAGTTCAGAAGGGGTCTTAGGACACCAACGCTGACCAAGTACATTAAGGGTATATTGGAGCAATACCCTGACGATGGACAAATCCTCAAAGTAAGACCATATTCTTTTAACACATTGTGAATTCTTGTGTATAAGCTTTATCCTGACTAGGAATGTGCGGCTTGCATAGTCGTGGTATCTGGTTTTGTATGTATAATGTTTCCCTGGAGGGTCTTTCTGGCTAAATATAGACACCCTCCTAAACGTTTAGGGACCTCCCTAAATGCAATTCTAGTTTCTTGTGAGACCCCCCTCAATTTAAAACTCATTTAGTCAGGTGTGTAAATTTTCATTCACCTTTTCTAGTTTCTCGTGATTTAGTCATCTGCCTAAATTTGCCATAAACGTGAAAATTTATACCTCACTAAAGTAGGTGTATCTAAAGCAAAATCAGGTGTATTTTGGCATATAGGGGGCTGCCTAAATCTAGGGACATGCATACATTGGAAAATCACGGTAGACTACCAGGTATCAGTTGGGATGGTGTGGGGGATGGGGGAAGGGCAGGGTTTCTTCCTGAGGTGTCCCACTACAAGCTGGGAAAGTAGTTCCTCTGTCCATACCCCTGTCCCTGTCTCCCTAATACAGTCTGATTCACTGCCCCCTCCCCCCCCCCCAAAAAAAAAAAAAAAAGACAGGTAGCAGACGGCCCTCCATTCTCGATCAGTCGAGGTGTTCGGGCAGCGGTTTTCTATCGATATCTAGTGCATTATGGGTAGGGGTGACCTCGAACGCTAACTACCCCACCTCAGCTGGTTCCCTCCACCCCCTTCCACCCCAGCCAGGTCTGGCTAGGTACCAGTCCTTAACCATGCTTGGAAGTGTAATAAGTTGACTTGGGGATCAACATTGACCCACATGGGGCAGACCAATAGGGGGTGGCCTTACAAACCAGCATTGATCCCCCGGTCGTACTCCGAACGCCTCGGATCCTGCCTGAGATTGAACTACCGATAGTATCAATAGCCGCTGGCCGAGGCTGACGGCGCCCAGTCTTGGTCCTGCTATTGGAGAGGGCGGAGAGGCATCTACGGAGCCCTGGAAGGGACATCTGTTTTCTATACTTTTTCTGAAGTTCGTTTTCGCAACTTTTATTTTCGTTTTCTATACTTTTATTTTCGTTTTCGCAACTTTTTTTTTTCATTTTCACAACTGAGTCTAGTTGCACCTAGGCTATAGACCTACACATTGTAGGGCCTACTGTTCAGGTCCGTGTGTACTGTTTAGTACGGAGCCCCTAAAAAGACATCTGTTTTCTACACTTTTTTTTCTAGAGTTTGTTTCTACAAGTTTTATTTTCGTTTCCGCAAGTTCTATTTTCGTTTCTGCAAGTTAAATTTTCGTTTCCGCAACTTTTTTTTTCTTTTTTTAAGTAATGACTTCATAACTTTGGTTCTATTAGGAATATTTGAAAAATTCCTTCACCTTTGGAAAGCCCAGGAAATGGGAATTTTCTGGAACATATTTGGAGGGCAAATAGGGGGCGTGCCTCACCTCCCCCTCTAAAGTTTTCTAGAGTTTGTTTCCGCAACTTTTATTTTCATTTCCGCAACTTTCCTTTTTTTTCGCAACTTTTAATTCGTTTCTGCAATGTTTATTTTCGTTTTCACAAGTCATAATTTGAGTCTGGGCAACTGCTGCAAAGATAGACCCCCTAGACCCAAATTTAAAGTTGCGGAAACGTAAATAAAAGTTGCGGAAATGAAAATAAAAGTTGCGAAAACGAAAATAAGAGTTGCGGAAACGAAAATGGAAAAAAAGAGTAGAAAACGGATGTCCTCTCCAGGGCTCTGTATTAATCGGACGGTATCAATCAGGGGGTCAGAGCCTGCCCGGTCCCAGGGCCAGGCTCAGCTCGGTTGGCACCATTCTCCCGAAGAGACTGATATGAGCAGGACTCCACCAGGTGATGCTGGGTATGAGTGTGGGTTGGCATCTGGGGATCAGCAGTACGGTACCCGTATTGCCCAAGTCGCCCAGACAAGACAGAAAAAGAAACAGAACGTTATCCATATGATTCATGAATACTTTCCAGCAATCCCCCCCCCTCCCCCCACACACACACACACATTGTCTTTTCCATGATGAACCTTTGAAGCCGGTATGAGACGGACATTGGTGGCATGTTTTTTTTTATAATGATAATAGCTTTTATTGACCTCAAAAAGTGAGGTCATTGCTGACCTATGTGTCATAGATTAAGTCCACTTCATAGTGTATATGTTCTATGTTCTACAAACTACATGCATAGTATACAGTACTACAGAACTAAATCTATGAAAACAGATACTTCTGTATAACACAGATCACTCACACAATCATACACACAAGCACACTTACAAGCATGCTTACAACTTTTTTACGGGCTTCCCTAGCCCACTTAAAAGGGTCTATTTCTCCTCTTTCCTATCCCCTCGGGATGTGTGTGGTGCACATATGCGCGGGCACTGACACATTCCCCTGTGAAATTGTGTAATGTCGTTCTCGCCATGAATATGACCGTAGCTGTCGAAATGGCGTTAAACATCTATTACTCACTCTCACTCACAACTTTTTTAAATGCAAGGGTAGTTTAAAGCTGCTGCTGCCTCTGCTTAAACACAGTATACACAAACTTTGCAAGTGCATTATTATACTAGGGTCATTTTCTTTCTTAACTGTAACAAACTTATCCATATTCGACATATCTTGTAAGGGAGCATTCATTATTTATGGCCGGGGTGGGGGTGAGCAAATTGAGGGGGGGGCATTTATTTTCAGGGCTTAGGGGGGGCCAAATATTTTCAGGGTATTCTTATAGGGGGGGCTGTTTGTTTTTTACCTATTCTTAGAGGGGGGGGGGCATTTATTTTTAGGGTATTTATCCAAAATGCCGCAAATTTTGTCACCATAAAATGTCTTTTAATGGATCAGAGACTCCTTTTGAAAGACTTAAGGTAATCAAATTGATCCAGTTTAGTGAAATCTAATTGGATGGAACTATATTCAAAGATCTTTTTCAATTGATCAATATCAATGTGCATTTCTTGTCGATCACTACCAGTACATGCAGCTACAGCTGATTTTTAACCTATTTCATCTAGAAGTCGCATATTCTAATAGAGATGATACGTAGTATGCACCATCTTCGAAAGAATCTGAGTCTCTCTTATGAACAACAAGACATGTCATGCTGGTGATCTTACATGTTTCCCAGGAGAATAACTGTATAAATTCATCCCACTTAAATCTGCAAATCATGCTGTAAAGGTTCATGGAGAGAAAACATGTTACTGTTATCTCCTGCGTAGAAGGCACACCTCGCATATAAGACGCACCCTGAGTTGAAGGAAATCTTATAAGGCACATCGGGGGGGGGGGGTTTGAAGGTTTAGTACTGGTTTAGTAATCAGGGTGCAGCTTATAGGTAAGGATTTCATACCATAGAACAGTACTAAAATGAGCGAAACTTAATCTCAGATGGGTCTTAAATCATTTGCATCAACCCAATGTGTTTTCTCTACAAAAAGGTGTGTCCTCCACATGAGGATTTACTGTAGTCCAGAGTGTATAAAGTATAGAAATAAATTTGGCTTTAGGCTTGTGAGCAAGTACTGAAAGTTGTGAAAGTTTTTCAAATAACTTTTGGAACATCCAACTTGTGTGAAGGTAATGTAAGATACAAGCCCACCTGAATGTGTAAGGACATGTTATAAGGCACATCCCATGTGGGTATACAGTCAACCCTTGCTTCATCAGATTTGAAAAATGCAAGGAAAAAAAGATGTAAGTCCAAATATGATAGAAAACATAGAGATAGTTGAAAGATCATCTGTCTGAGGTAATGAGGTATCTGAGGAATTAAAGGGTCGAGGAAGCAAGGGCCGACTGTAAGCCCCGGGTCAAGGTAAACCCCAATTGGCAAATGTTGGAATTTAAAAGTACATACAAAATATCCTGTGGGTGAGGCACAGATTGGGTGAAAGTTGGAAAATTAAGTACTGTTCTACAATATGATATTCTAGCACACCCTGACTTTAGGAGGATTCTTTATGGGCCTGACTGAAAGAGCTATCCTCATGTATAATCTCCACCTTATGCATGTGTTTTTACAGTAGTAGGTCTACTATTCTACACAAAAATACCTTGTCTATAAGGTGTATCTGAGTTGAGACCCATTCTATCACCTATCTCTTGGGTGTATTAAACCATTAAGGGCAGAAGACACATGAGTTATCTGGCCATGGGGGCAGCCTTTAAATTTCCTAGGAGTAAGGGCCTACCTTCTATTAAATGCACCTGCACTAATAAGCGCACCCCTCGCCTTTTGGGCTGTAAGCACACACCCCTGGTGTCAAATCATGCTGTAGAAGTAAAGTTTTTTAGAGCAAAAACAATGGTATTTAGACTTTAGGGGTGTGCCTTTTGGAAATGATTTTTGTTTAAGGTTTCGACTATCCAATTATTAATTTTCAGCACCAGTGCGGTTATTAGAATGAATATGTATTCACAGTCCCCACACAATTCCTATATAAGGAGGGCTAAAATGGACATTAGGCCTACATGGTGTCGACTGTAGTCAACGCTAGACCCACCACGGTGTTGACTATAGTCAATGCTAATCATTAAAAGGTTAAAGTAATACTCCAATAAATTATAGCTAAAAGAGAAGTATAATTATATGTATCACACAATGTATAGGCATGGTTTTGGCATTTATGTTAGAGAAAAGAATATTCATGGATGATCATTATTGGGGGGGGGCTTTATTTTCAACCTATTCTTGAGGGGGGGCTATTTATTTTCAACCTATTCTTGAGGGGGGGGGGCAAACATTTTGGATGTATTCTTTAGGGGGGGCCTTTTATTTTTGACCTATTCTCTTTCGCCAAATGCTCACCTCCACCCTGGCCATAAATAATGAATGCTCCCTAATTACAGATTTTACCATCTATATGATTTTCAAGACTTGTTCGAGCTGCCTTATGTTGTCATAAAATGTACCTCATCATCAATAGCACCAGTAGAGCAGTATAGACATACTGTCACATTCAGGGTTGGGGGGCCTACAATGCCTCCCTCAATACCAAGATTATGGGAACTTAGTCTGTATTGTGGTAATGCAGTACTGTGATTTTGATTGCTAATTTTAAGTAGATAGTGTTCGAGCCTGAACTCGCCCTTGAATTTTTTGAATGTTCTTAACTTTTCACCCTCCCCAGCAAGCGCAATCTCATTCATAATTTTCTCAGAATATTTACTAAAAATTGGTTCAGCTATGATGTTAGAGTTATTAGATGTTGACTGGTTTTCCCAAAGCTGACTATATTTTCTACCAAGCAAATATAGCAAACCTTTAACATTTGTACACCAGTTATCCTGTCCTTGCTGGTCAAGATGGTGCAGTTTCATGCAACATCTATGGAAAATATGTGATTCCTCAAAGTTAACAACCCTTTCCCAATATTTTAGAGCTCTTACTTCCCATTGAGCCTTCAGAGGCACTCTACCCATATCCGCATATACTGCAGCTGAAGTTGTCTGCTTCCTTACACCAAGCATAGACTTCAGGTATTTAAGATGGATCAGTTCAAAATTATCTAGTGTTCTACCTTTATTCAGGCCCCATAACTCGCATCCACAGTCAAGGCATGGTTGTATTTGGATGTCAAAGAGCTTAAGGGATAGTCTAGGATTTGGTTTCCCAATATTCTGATAGCAACCTGAGTATGATTGGTATATGGCTTTCCTGCCTTTATCAAGAAGTTGGTCATAAGTTTCAGAAAATAGATCTTTATGGTTGGAGTTTAGTGTAAAGCCCAAGTATTTATATGAGTCTACTCTCTCTAATAATCTATCACCATATATGAAGGTCACTCTTCTATCTTTATCTTTTCCATTGAATATCATTATATTTGACTTGACCATGTTGACTATTAAATGCTATGTTTTGCAATACTGAAATATTCTGTCAATTTGTTTTTGAAGTTCCTCTGATGAGGTAGCAAGTAATACCAAGTCGTCTGCATACAAAAGATATGCAACGGCTGAACCATTTATGTTTACTCCACTCTCAGCAACCAGGTATTCATTAATATCTGCTAAGAAGGTATTAAACATGTTTATATCCGTTCACGGTGCCAGGAATTTAGGCACTGATTTGGTTATTGCCATAAATATTGGTGGCCTGACCTCTAGAGTGAGGGAGGAGCACTGAAATTATGACGTCATATAAGAATCCCCTGGAGAAACGTAGGAAACCCCTATCTTTTATCAAGCAAAGGCCTCCAGGTTAAGTAAGCCTGGGGTATAAGGTGCTACTCTTATACCAGAATCCTGATGTGGTAAACAGGCCAGGCTTGAATTGCAGAGATGCCACTTTTCCTAACTTTTCAGGAATTCCGAATTTTTGGCTGTAATTTCTGTAAGTAGTTCCTATCGGAATTTGAAAAAATTAGGATAATTTCCGAATTTCCAGAGACCAGTGAGTGGTATCTCTTCTTAATACATAAGCAAATATCAACGACGATGGGACATTTCTGGATCGGCTTTGTTGAATACGGACAGGCCTCACCGTGGGGAATACAATCCAAAAATATCCCATGGGAGTATATATTTGTATTTATGTCATGGATATGCAGGGTTGAAAGCTTTTAAATGAAGAAATTCAACAATGTTTAGCTGTGTTCATTGCAGCAGGTCACATGATCTTCAGCCATTGAATACGGGAACATTGTATTCCATCCCCCCCATTGAATACAACATGTCCAGTACTGTTCTATAGTAACGATCATATTTTTTATATATTTTTTTAAACGAGGCAAGGCCCAGGTAGCACACAAAAATTTGCCGACGTTGGCTGTCCATCGGGCCTACATAGGCCCGACCAGTGGCATTTGCCAACCAAATGCCAACATTGGCCCAATGTTGGCAGGACATCAGCAAAAGGTCGGCCCGTGGCCGACCATTCGCCGATGCTGATGTTTGCCGTGCAGCCTTATGCCAAGGTCTCTGTGCTACCTGGGGGGCCTTTGACACCACCTTTCTGACCTCTTGTCTACTAGCCCTTAGCCGAGTTTCTTATGATCAGATATGCCACTTTTCCTAACCTTTTAGGAATTCCGAATTTTAGACTTTCATTCCTACAAGTATTTCCTATTGGAAATTGAGAAAATTAGGGGAATTTCCGACTTTTTGGTGATCAGGCAGTGGCATCCCTGTATGATTACCAAGTTTCAATTGCTATTTTGGCCTCTAGCAGATTACATGCACCACCAAAAAACTATTTCATTACACAGCATATGCCCTATCACACCCTTCAAAGACCCCATGAGTCATATTTCTATTTACATGAAAGTTTTTTGATAAATGATGAAAGAAACATTTCATGGGGTATGCTTTTCTTATATTGAGATTTCGAGAATTCACATAGACCATCAAAACCTGTCATTTAGCCCTATTTCTATTACCACTAAACCCCCAAAAATTAGTCATATAGTGAGACAAAAAGTAAGACAAAGCTATCCATGTAATAGAATTTACATTTAAGATGTACTTTGATGGCTGTGCCATGGTAATTACTGTTGGGTTTTTTTCCTATGGAGATATGGACCTTTTTATTACCTTGGGACCGTTTTGGGTCCATTGTCCACCCCTGGGAAGGTCATGGTACTGGACGCGTTCCTTTTTGTAATACAGACAAACAACTAAGATAATGTTTGAGGAAACGACACCTTGTCTCATTTTGTTTGTAGTGTTTTTTATCTGGAAGATAGTCATTATGGATGCATTTGTAGGTAATATGGAATTCAGAATCATGTAGTTATTATTAACTCGAAAAGCGAGTTATAAGGAGACACCCTGGGGCCCTGCACTTTCAGTCATTTTGGTGGTGCGAATAAGTTTAAAAAAAGATGGAAATTTTATATATAAGAGGCAGAATTACTTTGTAGTACCATTAAAGGAGATGTAGGGGTCTTGCAGGAAAAGGTATTTCATTACCAAGTTTTGTAAATTTTGAGAAATTGTCAATATTTTACAGACTCAGTTGGTTGGCAGCCATAAGACGTTTTTTGCCTCCAATGGTGAAGGTATATGATGTTGATCCATTTATCAACTTTCCTGCCTTTTTTGGCAATGTGGTGCGAATAGTGCAGTTTTGGCAGGAGTTATGTGAATAGTGGCTTGGTGGTGCAAATAACCTGGGTGAGGGAGTGCTCATGCAACAGGATGAGTGCGCAACTCATGGGAGCCAATCACAGGCTCTTCACTTTTCGAGTTATCAGCAATTTACATTGCTGCATTATATTGGTTAAAAGTAGACATGAGCTGAAGCATGGCTAGTTGGGTTGGCCTTGAAGACCAGGGAAAGCTATGACTGATGTCTAGACAAAGCTATAATTACCTACTTATTACTAGTAACACACAAATTAAGGCAGTTGGGTCTAAAGGCAGGGGCAGGCAGGGTAGGTGGTGACACCAACAGACAATCACCAGTGGGTGTGGGAGGCAAAGGGGATGGTAGGTAGGCACACCACTAGATGGGTTGGGGGGTACTGTGATCATACTTTATTTCGCGCTGTACATATTTTCTCGTATTTTGCGAAAATGAAAAGTCCGCGAATTCATCTCCTTAGTGAAAATTAATCTCTGAATTAGTCATATGGGGGTGGTCAGTTGGGCAATTCAAATGATTTAGATGTAGGACCTAGCAGCCTAGGTCCCTGACCCCCCCCCCCCCCCCCCCCCCACACACACACACACACACACACACACACACACACACACACACACACACACACACACACACACACACACACACACACACACACACACACACACACACACACACACACACACACACACACACACACACACACACACACACACACACACACACACACACACACACACACACACACACACACACACACACACACACACACACACACACACACACACACACACACACACACACACACACACACACACACACACACACACACACACACACACACACACACACACACACACACACACACACACACACACACACACACACACACACACACACACACACACACACAAAGCCAGCACAATACAACAATGTATCTCTGTGAGTTTGTCTACCATTGGCTGTCACTTATACACATTTAAGCATTACTAATAACTACCACAGAAGTACAGAACAACTGTCACCAGGCTTGAACAGACAGATTTTGAAGATCCGCGAAATTAAGTACATGCGAATTTGTCTTGTTTTGCATGGCCGCGAAAATTTATACCAGTGAAAATATCTATGACCACAGTATTCAGTCATGCCCCAATACTCAGAGCTGTGCTGGTAGTTGTGGGTGGGAGGGGAAGGAAGACAATCAAGCAGATACATGTGTCCTTAATGAAGGCTCTGTACCCTTGCCTTGTTTCCTTTCTGTCTTTCCAAGACATACTCTCGACTCAACTGTTTTAAACTAAATGCTTTCTTGTTTTTTTTGGGTCCTCATTGTGAAACACTGTGGCTTTACGTACCAAGTTTTAGACCGACCCACATAACAAGTACAATAGGAGAGGGGAGACAATGGTAATCACTACTAGCAAGGTGAACTGTAGGCTTATAATTTTACAGCATTAATATAGCATTTGAGAGAGTTACTGACTTGAATGTCTTACCTAGCCTGGGAGTGGCATAATAACCGGTATCAGTGAGGCTGACAATAACATGACAAGGAGAGAGTTACTGACCTTAATGTTTTACCTAGCCTGGGAGTGGCATAATAACCAGTCTCAGGGTGGCTGACAATAACACAACAAGGAGAGACATCTGTGCTATAAGTGGTGTTAAATTATAATACCGAAGTTTCCGGCAACAAGATGTAAAGAATATGGTAGCACAGTAAGGACCGAACAACATAAGTCAGGATTTAACTGCATAAGGCAGACTGTCAACAATAAAGTTGAATATTTACAGATGAAAATAAGGCTGCTTCTCAAGCAGAGTGCTGACTGAATTAGGTGGAGCTCAGAAAAAGTAAGGGGCAGAGCCCCTAATTACCTAGATTATAACATCACCTTTGAGAATGGCTTTTCTAAGCCCTTTCAGGTTTGTGCAGTACCAGTTCTTAACTTTGGTTTTGAACTGTTATTTATTCTCTGCCGTTTGAATGTGGAGCGGTAGAGCATTCAGTACTTACTACAGGTGTATGCTGGTCCCTTCTTGTAGAGGGAAAACTTAGGCCTAACTTGGGCAAAATTTCTTTTATAATCCGCCCTTGTTCTCATTTTATTGTTACTACTCCTGTTCTGCAGCCTTTGAGCCTTTCTGTACATGAAGGTAACAAGGAGTTCCTTTCTTCGAATAGCTTGAGTGGGTGCCTCACAGAGCTTGTGAAGGTTCAGCACCGACTCGTCTCTGACTTTGACCTTGAGTATACATCTTAGGATCCTGTTTTGGATAACCTGGATGGACTCAATTAAAAATGAACAGTAATCAAATTTTGGTAGTATTGCTTGTTTAAAATTTTCCCTAGCTTAAAAGAGAGCAAGTTTGTGTCTTTTTTTAATCTTGTTTGCATGGCCTTTCATTGTAAGCTTCTCATCTAGCTCAGCACCCAAGTAGGTAAATGAATTTACCAGTCGGAGTTTTTTACCGTTAGTACAGGGAGTACTTTTGGGGCATATAGATCTTTTCTGTGTAGAGCAAAACGAAACTTGGTTTTCTTCTCATTTATGGTAAGACCCAAATTTTCACTCAGGGGGAGTATAACCTCAAGGTCTTTCTGCAAAGTATTCATAGCAATTACTGGGTCCTTGTGGGTGCTTTAAATCGCTATATCATCAGCGTAAAGCTTCAACTTATGTGTTTCAGCGAGGGAGTTAATGTAGTAGATAAATAGTGAGGGACCCAACACTGAGCCCTGTGGACCCCAAAAGGTGTCGGGTTTTTTGGTGGATATGGTTCCCTTTATGCGGGTACATTGTTGCCTAGTGCTAAGGTATGACTCCAACCAGTTGAGGATAAATATGTTGAGGTTGGCATTTTTTTTAGTGCATTTAGTAAAATGGGATGGCTAACGCAATCAAATGCCTTCCTTATGTCTATAAAGCAAGCAGCAACTACTTCACTGTTATTACGGGCCAGAAAGAGATCCTCAACAAAGTCAAAAATAGCTTCTCCCGTACTCCTACCTGCATGGTGTTCAGAGAGTAATTTGATCTGCCATGACATAAATTCAAGGTATCTATCAGCCTGTTTTAGCACACCTGCGGTAATAAATTTCAGCCTATGATACGCCCTGCGTTTATATGAAATGTATAGAATTCTGAATTATAAAACCTGCTTCTGCCCTGTCCCAAAAAGAGAACTGCGGTGATTTGAGAACCTGTGCTCAAATAGCCCTTAAGGTAGCTGATTGATTGATTGATTTGTGTTTTACAGCACTTTAGCGGCACTAAGTGGCTATCCCGTGCTTCACAGGTTGATAATTTAACAGAGGAATGTGTCTTGCATTTACCTCCGAAGATGATTTACACTTGGGCTGAGGTTTTAAATCATGATTCAAATTGCAACTCCCTTATCCCCATTGAGATATGTTACAGCATTAACACTTAAGTCTTTCTATCTTCAAAATACTTGCGGAGGCAGCATTTTAATACCGTGCATATTTAAGGTGCACCCATGTATAAGGCGCAACCTGTGTCATATTTTAGTGAGTGAGTGAGTAATAGATGTTTAACGCCATTTCGACAGCTAAGGTCATATTCATGGCGAGAACTACATTACACAATTTCACAGAGGAATGTGTCAGTGCCCACGCATATGTGCACCACACACATCCTGAGGGGATAGGAAAGAGGAGAAATAGACCCTTTTAAGTGGGCTAGGGAGGCCCATCATATTTTAGTCACATTAGTGTTATTCTCTAGAAGTCCTCGTGTATAATGCACACCTCAACTTTGGCTGCTTATTTAAGGTATAGCAGAGGTCCATCCTAGCTTTCAACCCACGTATTGACTGCTGGGTATTATGGAACTGAAGAATGATAATATTTTACCTCTTCAGGAGCTCATACAAAATGCAGACGATGCAGGAGCGAAAACAGTCCGGTTTGTCCTTGATGAAGGTCACTTTGAAAGTTCCCCTGAAGGCCTCGTTCACAAGGATATGGTCAAGTTCCAGGTAGGTATTTCCCAAGGATATGAATTCTATAATTCCTTTGCAACTGTAGCAGCCTTGAGCCCAATAAGGCCTAAAATGTTCCACTGGCGTATACATTCCCATACAAAATGTTATTGAAACGGGTTCCCTGCTAGCACTACTCATCTGAATGATGTCTTTTTTTTTTACGTAAATCACACGAGTTTTCACGTAAGAATGACGTGAATTGCATGAGTTGTGCTAGCTGGGTTATAACTGAGCATTTTAGGAATTATGCACTCAGTAACTTCAATCCCTAAATGTATAGATTCTGGGGTATTTGTGTCAATGAAGAAATAACCTTCGAAATGCTCTAGAAAATCAATGCTACAATGCACTGATGTTGAAGTAAATGAAAATAATTCCAAACCTTTTTTCCCATCCTTTCTGTGTTAATTGTTAACCCCACAACAGTATGGCGCACATTTAGTACATTGTGTACAGGAGTGTAGATATTGGGACAGAATAAGAGAGCATGAGAAATACTTGAGGATTGATCTGTCCTCCATGTTCACATTTGCACACAAATGCTGCATTCTGTTGGTGCACTTCTTGTTCTCTGTTTCAATTCAAAGGGTCCTGCCCTGCTGGTCTACAACGATGCAGTCTTCACTGATGACGACTGGAATGGCATCTGTATGATGCAAGATAGCATCAAAGCGAAGGATGTCGTTCAGACGGGTCGTTTTGGTTTGGGATTCAAATCCATCTTCCATGTTACAGGTAAGATATTGAAGCCTATTTCACTTGATTCTTTATGGGTTTTCTATTTTGAGTTAACCCAGTTTTTCTGTTAGCATTCTGGTCTATGTAAGAGGAATACCGTATTCGATGTAATTAGCACACAGCGCGCTTAAAAAATTATTTTTCTCTCTAAAACCTGAAACAAAAATTAATTCTAATAAGCGCACACACATGGTAGTATAACTGCATGTAATATGGCTAGGTCTGACCTGCAAGTGTTTAGCTGATACTCTTTAATCCTCACACCTACATATGCCTTCACACCTGGAGGTGTGAAATACTTCATGGTGCACATTGCCCCTTCCATAGGGTGTAAAAACATGTTGCTACACTGCCCCACTCTTTCCCTTTAGAAAATATGGTAGGGAATGTCTTTATCCGTAACAAAACAGGGGATGTGCGCTAATTACGTCGAATACGGTAGGCGTACCCCTTATGTGCATTGTGTGACAGTATATTCAAGGTCTGTGATAAATTCACCTTTGTTAACTGGAAAGGTAAATCACAACAAGTGGATAACAAACGAATTATAAGATGTACTATAGACTTTTGAATGAGCTATAAGCAACATCTCGGCTTAAAAATTGCATGTTTAATACTGTTTTAGTCCCAGGAGGGGCCACTTTTCATTTTTTTGATACAATGTGCGAACATGGTTTCAGGGGAAAGGGACTCTTTCTGGGCCATGGCCCCGGGCCCTCGAGGTTCCTTGGTTAAGGGTACTTTTTAGGCATTTAAAAGGGAAAGGGGTACAATTTGTGACCAAAAATGCCAAATATTATGTCAGACCACAGACCTTTTGCCCAGAAGTCTGTATTCCGGGGCAGTTTTAATGACTGAATATACCTTACATGAGAGTTAGGGGCTGTTTTCTTGAGGAGTCACCCTCGATTGGTTTTTATGCTTTCCCCCTTTAAAAGGGTCCTTAATTGGCCGAGAGACCATTAATACATCGTGTAAGAGGGGGACACCACGTCATATCAAAAACAGCCAAAAGTCCTCTACTATAGATCAGCTACTGAAATCGGTCAACCGTGACCCAGTCAGACAGCCTCCACCTCTCCTACCCGTCATCAAGTACCTGTAATCAATCAGTACTGTTCAATAGAAGCACAGCCCACCCTGGGTGCCAGTCAGATAGCCTCCACCTCTCCTACCAGTCAACAAGTACCTGTAGTCAATCAGTGTTGTTCAATAGAGCCACAGCCCGCCCTAGGGCCCAGTCAGACTGCCTCCACCTCTTCAGCACTGGGTGGTCATAGTCACCCCTCCCAATCACTTCATAATTAAGAATCTGCAACTTGATTAGGGCACAAATTCTGGGGGGTCGTTCGCAGATCTACACTATTGAAAAGATAGGGAGTGACCCCCCGGGGTTCTAGTCTATGGTGCTATATACCCGCCTACAGACCTCAACACTTGTCCGGGGGATTGGGGGGTGGGCGGTCCCCACGCCACATGCCGATTTTAAGAAATGCCTATGTCACTAAGCAAAAACCTATGTCACTAGTGTCACTAACATAGCTAGTCCTACCGTATATGGGGCTTATTATAAGGGTTTTGTAATATTGAGGATACTCTTTCATTTAGATACATCATGGACCTACCCGAATAAATCCTATAGATTTTCATGATGACCTGTCACCTTTTGATAGTCTTTGATTAAAATGATTCTGACATAATCTGTACTACATATACTATCATAAACGCAGGCATTTCCCTTATACAACGTTATATACACCCCACAAAAATGGGAATAACCATAACCCTTTTGTAGCCCCTCTTTTTGCACTATACCCCTTGATTAAAAAAAAAAAAAAAAAAACATTAAAAAAAATCTGAGAACTACCGTAAAACCCCAGTCATAAGCCGGATTTTATTTTCTATTTTTGACCAAGATCGGCTTCTAAATTTCTCCCAAAGTCTACCCCGGCTTATGACCAGGGTTTTATTATCATAGAATAAAGAAAGTGGTTAAAATTTCACCCCAAAACCGGCTTATGATATTTCTTCAAACTCTACCCTCTGCTTATGATGGGTCGGCTTATGACCTTAGGGGGTTTTACAGTAGATCGAGGTAGCTTAACCTTGACATTTGTAAAATTGGGCGGATGTTCATTCTGAAGCTTTCTGAGGATAGCTGAGACTCTCTAGGCCCTATTTTTCAGGTCACTAAGCCCCATGTCACATGTCTAATTTAAGAATTGGCCCTGTTATATGTCACTAAAATAGCCATGTCCCATGTCGAATTTAAGAAATGGCCATGTCACCATATCGATCTTAAGAAATAACCGTGTCACCATATCAGGTTTAGGGGTCTAGGGCCATGGGATTGTATGACCTGCATCTGGGCATGACAGCGTTTGTTTCTACTGTTTCTTGAACAGTAGAATAACCGTGTATGGGATAGGGCATGATCTGATTTTTATATTAACTGATCTTCATTTCTATCCTTTATTCAGATATTCCCATCATTGCAAGTGGCAACTACTTTGGAATCATTGACCCCCACCAAAGGTACCTTCCCGAAGGAGAATCTGCGTATAATTGGCATCTGAGTGATGACAAGCAATACCTTCAGGAAAAAAATGATCAGTTCCGTCCGTTGTTCAAAAGTATCTTTGCCTTAGATGCTGACATTGTATCACAATCTGCCAGCTACAGCCACACAGCATTCAGATTCCCACTGAGGAAGGAGGCCAGTCCTTTGTCAAATAACATCTACACTACTGAAAAGGTACTTCAGCTATTCCATTCCTTAGAGGTTGATAAAGGACAGAGTCTCTTGTTCCTGAAAAGTGTACAGTCAATCGAAATCTATCAGCAATCTGAGCAGGCAGATGAACCCAAACTTCTCTATCGAATGAAAATAGCAGACAGGACAGTCAAACAGGTCTCTGAAAGACGCGAGGCATTTCTTCAGAGGGTCCGTAAGAAAGAGTGGAGGTCTGAAAATGTTGAGACATTTCTGCAGATGACTCTTGAAGTCGAACACTTTAAAACGCATGATGCCATGGTAGAAACCCATGACTGGCTTGTCTTCCACAGTTGCCATGGTGACAAGGCAGTTCAAGATACTGCCGATGAGCTGAAAGTCATACCGTGGGTTGGAATCACACTGCCTGTAAGTAACTCAACAGGATCCAGTGACCAGAACTGTGAATCATCTGGACATCTTTATGCAACCCTTCCCCTCCCACTAGACGGAACAGAACGGACAGGGTTAAAATTTCATATACATGCATATTTTGCCATGGAGCAAAACCGGCGCCATCTTAGATGGCCAACTCCTGACCAGAATGAAGAAGACCTCGACAGCATTCCTCTCCGGTGGAACTTGTTACTAGTCCATCAGTGTATTCCAGCAGCAGTGGTAGCCTTCATCAAGCAACTCATTTCCAGTCCAAACAACGAAACCAGTACTACACCTGCTCATATCTATGAACTGATGCCAAATGAAGACATAGTTGATTCCAAATGGATGCCGATAGTTTCCTACATTTACAAAGAGTTGTTAAGTGACAACTGCTTGTATTCCCCAGCCAAGAACAAAGGTTGGCTGAAAGTGGAGGACACGATCCGTTCCAATGATAATCTACCAGATAAGGTCAAACTGCTTCTCGATGACATTCTCCTGACAGCTGGGTTTCCAGTCACTCAAGTCCCTCCCCATGTTCAGGCTGCTGTAAAGAAATACAGTCCAAAGCAACCAGTACCTGTATCAACAAGTCATATTCATAATGCCATCATCCAAGTCACCAGTACTGATGGCAATAAACTTGAAAAAGAGGATGCACTGCTGCTGTTGCAATATTTCCTTGATAATGGCCAACCTGAAGACCTGATAGGTCTACCTCTACTACCTCTCCTGTCAGGAGAGATGGCCGTGTTTCAACAAGCGTCCTCTTCATCTGCAGTATTCCTCTCCTCTAAGGAACATCCAGCATACCTGCTACCTGGACTCGAACACAGATTGGTTGATGAAAAGCTTGAAGATAAGCTGTTGTCCTCTCTTCAGAGTTTGTCTAAAACAGGTAAATATGCTCCTCCAGTTCTGTAGCTCTTACCTAATCGTGTGTCCTGATTTTGTGTTATGCTAAATTCTAATTGCCGCTATTATTTCATACCCCTGAAAGACAGGGATAGATTTAAAAACAAAAACGGACTGATCATTTTAATTAATTAACTCATTGAGGTTCTAAGGAAACTAACAACAGTAATACCTTTCAGAGTTTTTACACTGTAAGACCTTCGATAGTTGTCTAATTTGTAAGGCATGGAAATCAAAATGTATCTCAAGGTTTTTGAGATTACAGCCAGACATTTGGCGCTACAGCCTTTCACTGGCCATACAGTGATTTTGCCTGCTATAACCACCATCCTGAGAGTTTTCATATTGACTGAACAAGGACTTTTTTTTGTCGTTTCTAGGTAAAACTAACCTGAATGATCTCGGACTCCGACACATCCTGGAGATGCTACCTCAAGTGCTACCAAGCGCTTGGGCGGAGGTTGACATAGCACCCTGGTCACCAAATGATCAAGCACAGCCCACCTCAGCATGGTTAAAGCAGATCTGGGAGTATCTACATCTCAACAATCCAGCTGATGAGGACTGGCAACTGCTTGAGAACCTCCACCTTCTGCCAATGGACAAATCTCAGTCGTTATCGAAATTTTCTGTTGGGAAAAGAAGCATTCTTTTCCAAACAGATGAGAACACACTTTCAAATGGTGTTGCAGATTTTCTGTCAGATGTTGGGTGTATTGTCTTAAGAGAATGTCATGAATTTGTGTACAGGTACAAAGACTTGTTGTACCATTCTGTCAATGTTCCAACATGTCAGGGGATTACAGATGCCTTGATGTCAGTAGGGTTTGATTCTGGGGAAACCTCCAGTGATAAGGTCAAGCAGTCCCCATCTTTAAATGAGTTCCTTGCATACATGAGTGATTCAGGCATTAGGCTGTTGTCACAGAAGGGTAAACAATTTCTGTTTGGTCTTCCATTGTTTTCAACTGTCAGTGATAGTGGATTTGGACCAAGCAGAATAGTGTCCTTGAATGAGGTAAACGTCTCCGGACCGATTCCAGACATTCCTGTTCCTTTTCCAGTGCCTGTGATTGATGTGTCTAACGAAAAGGTTAAGTATATCATAGAGGCTCTTGATGTGTGTAGGTATCACCGAGACAGCTTTTCTACAATTTTCAGGCAAACACTGCTCCCTGCAATGAAAGGCAAGAAATACACAGATGACCAAGTAGAAGAACTACTCTGCTATGTCATGGATCATCACAAGGATATACTAGAAGAGGCAGAGACCGCTGCAGAAATATCTGAACTGGCTATTGTGGAGTCAGGTTTCGATAAGATGGTATCTCCTAAGGAGTTGTATGACCCTAGAGATCCAGTTCTGCTATCCTTTCTCGGCAAAGAATTCTTTCCACATGGGAAGTACCATACGACCGAGAGGTTAATCTGCCTGGAAAGGCTGGGGATGAGACCCCTGAAACAAATTTCAACAGAGGTGTTTCTCAGCATTGCAAAGTCATTGCAGACCCAGCCAGAAAGATCAGATGACTTCGTAAAACTCACAAAAACCCTGACAGAACAGGCCCCACTAGGGAAATGGTGGGAGAAACTAAGAGATGTTGCCTTTCTCAGCGTTGTGCTATCAAAGCCTGATGGATATCCAGACAGCCTGCCATGGAAAGGGTCGACTGTTAAACTATTGGCTCCCAAAGATGTCTGCCATATTAGGTATGCCAAACAAGCTGGTAGTATGGTGCCATTTGTAGACATGAAAGAATCAATTCTTGGTATCTTACAGGCAAAGATCACCCCGACGTTGGACGAGTTGATCACTCATCTCAAACAGGTAGTAGAATGTTACAATTCAAAGGAGAAAAGCCGCTACCTTGTACTACTGGATGAAATTTACACAGGTCTAGCGGGTTTCACAGAGGGAGAGATCAAGGAGTCGCTGAATGCTAATTCAATCGCTTCATGGATCTGGAATGGAAATGGGTTTAAATGTGCAGACCAGATGCTTGAGGATCTAGAAATAAACCTGTCACCATATTATTTTTCACTTCCACCTGAGATGGAAATGCATAAAGATCTCTTGCACAGGTGTGGTGTACAGAGGACTATGAGCTTTGACATGGTCTTGGAAGTTATTGCCAAAAACCACATGGAAGGGGAAAGCCAGAATGCATCAACTGTTGCACATGATCTTCATCTTGCTATCAAGCTTTTAAAGGTTCTATGCAAAGAGGGTGTAAAGACAGCTTTGGTCCCGATAGATACATCCGATGAATCAAAACTGTGTTTTAAGCCAGCCTTAGAATGCACTGTTGGGGATGAGTCAAGTGAATTCATTGAGGATGACGATCTTTTCTTTGTCCACCCTGCAGTTCCCAGGGAAGTTATACAACATTTTTGCATCCCAACAGTCATGCATCGTGTCCTTGATGGCGAAGAATTCAACATTGAAAGCTTTGGACAGAGTGAACCACTGACCACGCGGCTCCACTCAGTCCTTGATGGCTATACAGATGGACTGGCAGTACTGAAAGAAATGGTTCAAAATGCAGATGATGCTGGGGCTACTGAGGTCCGTTTGATCTATGATATGCGTGAGAACGATGATTGGAAGAGAAGTCTGTTGGATCCAAGTATGGCTGATTTACAGGGCCCTTCAATGTGGATATACAACAATGCTGTATTCACAGATGAGGATTTCACAAATATCACAAAGTTGAATGGAGGTACTAAACGAGAAAAAGAAGATCAGATTGGAACATTTGGCCTTGGGTTCAATGCAGTCTATAACCTGACTGATGTCCCAAGTATACTTAGCCGTGACACTTTAGCAATATTCGACCCACACACTACATATCTTGGAAGGGCAATCAGGGATAAGTCTAAGCCAGGGCTGAGAATTAGCATTGGAAAAAAGCAGGGAAGGCTACTCAGTAAGTACCGAGATCAGTTTGCACCATGGAAAGGTGTCTGTGGATGTAATCTTGAAGCAGGTTCAGATAACAGAAGCTTCAATGGCACACTCTTCAGACTCCCACTCAGAGGACACAGGCAGAGCAAAATCAGTGACATTGTCTATAATGAAGAAAATGTTCTGGAACTGATTAAGATGGTGCACAGTAAGGGAAACAACATGCTGCTGTTCACGCAGAATGTTCTCAGGGTTTCTGTGGCTATTATTCCCAAAGACAGTGGAGCAGATGTACAAATGGAAGATTTATTTGAAATCCACAAGGAACCTGTGGAATATCTGTATGCACATGGCATTCAGTGTGATATGTCCTCCCAATCACAAGCAGAAAACACTCAAGCTCAAAAGTTCATCAATGAATGCAGCATCTTGAAAGCTTCAGTGAAAAGCAGTAGTAAAGATGAGAAAGGAAGAGGATTGAAGTCCTCAATGATTATCAAGTCTGTAATCAAGACTAGTGATGAAGGTAAAGCCCTTTTAGGACAAAAATGTGCACAGGTTGAATCTCCTGCACATTGGATGGTGTCACAGAGCATTGAAGACATGCCAGTTGTGGAAGGTGTATCTGCAAAGCAACAGCCCGTGGGAGGAATTGCAATCGGTCTGGAAAAGGAAAATGAAAAATACAAATTGAGATCTCATGGTGAGTCAAATGATGCTCTGAAGGCATCTTACTTTTCATTTCTGCCACTTCCCGTGAAATCTCCCTTGCCATTTCACATAAATGGCACCTTCATCCTAGATTCATCACGCAGGCATCTTGTCCAACAGACGGATCATGACAAGCACTTAGCGGGTGGAGCATGGAACAAAGGGCTGATGGAAAGTGCTGTTTGTACTGCTTACATGACAGCTTTGTCAGATATCATTTCTAAAACTGCTCCAGATGAAGACCTCACTAGCATCTTACCAGTGAACAGAAAAGCTGATCTGATCACTTCAATGAGTGAAGTGTTTTGGCAAAGAGTCATCAAAGATCCAGGAAGTCTAAGGATATTTCTGAGCCAGAAGGGAAAGGTCTCACTGCAAGATGCATATTTTCTTGATCAAAACCTCCAACAGTTGTCACCAAATCTTCAATCCAATATCACTGAAGTTATAAGTTCAGTGTTTGAAGGCAGCAATCAAACATTGGTAGACTTGCCAAAAGACCTGGAACAAACCTTACGAGAGGTAGATTGTGAAATGCTGGATTCCAAAATTATCACAGAAGAAGTCTTCTTCACCAAGTTCTTTCTTCCAAATATGTCATCAATACCTTTAAAACAAAGAGACAGAGATGGCCTACTTGTGAAGGCTCTCAGGTCTACGTCAGATCTGGTTGAGAGTACCTTGAAATCTATGGCTTGCATTCCAGTCAGTCCAGATGGTTTACAGTTGGCAAATCCTGGGAGTTTAATCCATCCTGGTGGTAAGGCAGCACCTCTATATAGTCAAGGAGAATCAAAGTTCCCTACAATTACCTGCGATGGTGATAATGAGGAAAGGATGGTCCTCGATAAGTTATGCAAACTAGGAATGGTCAAAGACAATATCAGTTGGGAGGAAGTTCTTCAACGCTCCAGTATCCTCACAAGGAATGGTCCAAAAGTAGACAAAGTTCAAAGCATCTTGGACTATTTAAGGTGGAAATTGACTGTGGAGAACGATGAAATACCATCAGGTATCCAGAAGGCTCTACAAAATGAGAGATTTCTACCCTGTGAAATCAAACCAAGTGACTGGATATTGGACTGGAAAGGAGAAGACAGTCTCTCATACAGTGGAAATGAGATTTACTCCATTAAAGAACCACTAATTGCATGTACACAGGTACCTATCCTCTGTAGAAACATTTATATTTCTGCCGATGTTGGCGGATTTCTAGGGATCAAAGGTGAAACAACAGGTCACCCTCTTAGCATTGACATGATAAAGAGGCAGGTAGAACAGATAACATCAAATGAAGAAAGCATCAAATACCTTAGTGTCAGGCAAAGCCTGGAGAAGATATACAAGTACCTTGACAAAGAATGCATTGATGAGGTCAAAGCTGAGAAAATTCAACGTGCCTTTACAGAGATGAAGTTTCTCATGGTTGAAGATGATACAGTTTTGTCTATGCAGCCAAAGCAAAGGAAACTTGTTTCGGCAGCTCAGTGTGCATTTGATCCAGGAATTCAAGCATTCCCCTACATGAATATTGTTTCAAGAAGGGAAAATGGGAGACTCCTGAAGCAGCTTGGCATAAAGGATAACTTCAATACTGAAAGATTCATAACATCATTAACAATGTTGGAGGAAGATTCCAGGGGAAGATGCTTAGATGGGAGGGGACTGCAAATGGTACAGCAAATGCTTAATGGGTTGTATCATCAGATGCAAAGAGAAAACAAAACTATCAAGAACTTTCAAGGAACCCCGATTTACATGCCCGATGGTAAAGGAGTTTTGAAGCCTATAGAACAGTTGTGTTACCATGACACACCCTGGATTCACACTGAACGAGAGTTTCCGCTTGTCAATTCCTATATACGGAATACTGTTGCAGCCTTCTTAGGAGTAAAGGAATTGCGTGCACATGCACTGTCTGAGAGAAGTCATGGTATTACTTATAGCAAGGATGCAAGCCTTTTAAATGAAATCCACTCAGTGCTGGAAGCCTACCCACATCACAATCAGATAGTGATGGAACTGTTGCAGCAAGCAGATGATGCTGGGGCAACTGAAATCCACTTCAAATTGGATCCAAGGAAGCATGGTAAAATGACTGTATTTGGCAATGGATGGAAGACAATGCAAGGGCCAAGTCTCTGTGTGACAAATGATGGCAAGTTGAATCGAGATGATATAAAAGGATTATTTCTTCCTGGAAATGAAAACGACAATCAAAATGGAGGTACTATTCAGAACATATATCACATCACAGATACACCGACTGTTCTTGCAATGCTTGATGGTGGAGCAGAAACATTGTGTGCCTATGACCCAACGTGTCAACACATTGAAGGAACATCACCACAAGAACCAGCGATGATGTATGACGATGTGCCTTTGTTGAGACAATTCTTCCCAGATGTTTTTGAATGCTACCAACACATTGATTATGGTTGCACTGGTCAAACTAATTTTAGATTTCCATTGAGAACCAGAGACCTTGACAAAAAATCGAACATTTGTGAGAAGGCAGGGAATATTGAGGATGTCAACAAAATGTTGGATGTCCTCCTTCAAGAGGGCTATCAGGCCTTACTTTTCATGACATCTCTAAAAAAGATTCAAATCACAAGATTAAATGATCAGGGTAGGTTCGAAACTGAAGAAATAACAGCTACTGTGACCAAAAATGAGGCACAAGTCCAAGAGTTCAGGCAACATCTTGTGTTGCAAAAGAAGTTAACAGATGTCAGAGCGTATAAATTCAAGAAAGTAGCCTGTACACTGAAGTTGAAAAAAAGTGGTGGGAAAGAGGAAGAATGGTCAGTGGTTCAGCATTGTGGTCTTGAGAAGGGCTATCGGCGAATAGAAGGCTCTGAGTGTCTGAACATGCAGAAAGTTCCAAGAGGGGGAGTTGCAGAATTAAAAACAGCCGGTGCCAGACCCCATCAAAATCTTTTGCTGCCTGCTTATCAAAGGACAAATCTACCAGTGCAGGCCATTGGTTTCTACCACTGTAAAACACGCCCCCAAGGTGATCCCTCTTCTACACAACCTACAAGCAAGTTCTGGAATGACTATATAACTGAGGTCATAGCCAATGCATATCTTGACTTGATCAAATCAAATGCGGAATCAATCAAATCACGTAGAAACTCGATAGAACCCAGTTTTAAGCAAAATTCAGAGACCCTGGTCAAGAAATATTACACAGTATTTCCCAAAGAGCGAGCAGCTTCACCTGTGAGTGAGCCAATAGTCAAGCGGTTTTATCAGCTGTTGACTGATCAGCAACTTCTACCAGAAAACTTAGAAGAAGAAACCGGCAGGCAATGGGTCACACCAACAGAGGCATGCTTTGTTTTGAAAGCTGATGAACACAAGATTGATGTGATTAAGGGAGCAAATCTCTGTGGGTTAAAGATAGTTAGATGTGATGATTCTGTGCAGAAAATGATTAAAGATTTCTGCGATTGTGTCCCACAGTATCTTTCAGCTGGAGTCCTGTTGGACTTTCTAAGAGACAAGGAGAAGTGTGACTTTAGCCGACTTTCTGCCCATGTAAAAGTTGACAGAAATCAACGTGGGTGGAAACCTGGGAACAAAATCATTGAGGAGATGATAACCTTCTGTCAAACAGAAAACTATTTCGTTGAAAAGCTTGATGGAACCCCATTGTTAGTGACATCAGATGGTCAACTACGTATCTTTGACCGATGGAAACCTGTGTATAAAAGCCCAGACATGTTGCTGTTAAGGCCTTGTACAGACAAATTCTTGCACCCCGATTTCATAGGTGTCTTCAAGGATATAGAGAGCCCCGTTTTCAAAGGCATGGATATTGAGGGCTTTGCTGAGGAACTAGGAAGGAACTTCCCTATACTGGCCCAGAATAAGGCAATTCCTTTGGATACAGCTGGTGGTATCACATCAGAATGGATTAGGGAATTATGGGTAGCTATTGACAGGCTACATAACATAAGTGCTCATCTTCTTAAACATCATGCTGCTCACTTTTCCATTTGGTTAGTTCAAAGAGGAAGTTACCGTTGGTTGTATCCCATAACTGAAATGGATAAGGTGTTTGAGAGAACACAGCAACAGAAAGAATACTTTGCTACAGTGTCTAAAAGGAGAGAACGGAGATTGACAAAGTGTCTTGAAGCGGATTTGCATTCCACAATCTGTAGAGGAGATGTTCCCATATCAGTTTACAGCAGTTCAGTAGCAGACTGTATGTTAGCTTCATTTGACCGGCCTACAACTGTTTTGCATGCATTGCATCATTATCAGCAGCAACAGCATCAGAATCATGTGGCAAATATCTTCAAGCAGAAGAAGTTACTTCAGTACTTCACAGAGAATTTTGGTCATTTCATGCAATATGGTAATCTCCTCAAAGACCTTCCAATTTTCGAAAAACTGACTGGACATGGACAGTATGTCCCCATTACTGGTAAGTGTGTCAATGTCATCCCCTCAGAAGTGCCACTAGTGGATATGGATGCCTGGACACGGCCACAGCAGGGTATTCTATTTCTGAAGAGAAAAGATGAATTCCACAGTGTTTATAATCAGCTTGGATGTGAATTCTGGACCTTGGAGCAAGTGTACACTGGATACATATTCAAACAGCTGGAGTTCCTGTCGGGAGAAGGGCACAAGGTTCACATGCATTATGTTCTTGACCATCTGGGTCATAACACAATGGTATTGGATGTGATGAGGAATCTACTATGTGTGAGGAACGTTAGTGATGAACGTTGCACGCCGTGTGATCTTTATGACCCAAGAATTGCTCTCTTTCAACAAATGGAAGGGACACATCTTCCAGCAGAAGACTTGAGAACTAACAAGAGACTAGAAGTGTTAAAGAACACTGGTATGATTTGTTCTGCCTCAAAGGAAATGTTGGCTACATATGCACAAAGACTGCCATTAATCCACAAAGCCTCTTTGATTATTGACTACATCAACAAGTATGTTGGTTCAGCTGATGCATCAGAATACCTGAAATTTCTGTCTGGAATACCTTTCATCCCTCGGAAGCCAAGCGAAAACAGTGCAGTTTGTCCAGACATATCAGATGCAGAATATGTACCACTGAAAGGCAGTGTCCTTGTGAACCACAGTAACTTGGTTTGGTCTGTTGCCCCTCTGATTGAAGACTATAGATACCGCCTCAGTGATGATTTGCTTACTTCAGCAGGGGTGATCACTGAGCCTCCCTGTGACTTGGTCGCACGAAATATTGTTCAACTTTGCCAGCATGGGCAGTCAGTTGAAGTGCTGTCCATTGGAGATAGGAGGAAGTTAAGTAGCCTTATAGACACTTGCTTCAACCATCTCTCTACAAAGCTTGAGAATGGGGAACACACAGACCAAGACAAGAGTAAGCTGCTGGACACAATGAGTGATCGCTGCTGTATTCCTGTTGAGCAGGCACACAGGTTTGTGAAACCAAATCAAGCTGTTGTCGAACTGACACCAAATGAAGAGGTTAAGCCTTATCTTTACCGGCTACCAGATAATCTGATGAACAACAAAGATGTACTTATGTTGATAGGAGTTGCCAGCAAGCCAACCATCAGTGCATATCAGAGGGTGCTAGCTATGATCCACGATAAGTTTGACTCGCATGTCATAGACAAAGCTGAGGACATTCAGGCTGCAAAGCAGGCAACACGTCAGGTCTTCAAGAGGATTAAGAAAGACAGGACACTAGATACACACGAATGGTTGTGGCTTCTGTCCAAAAAACACAGACTTTTTAAGTCACAAAGTATCGTCTATGGCAACAACTTAGGCACAGAAAGCAGATTAAAACAGAAAGAAAAACTCCTTGTGGATCTGAATCTTAAGGTCAGCATTGAGAGTTTGCTTGAGTATTTCCCAGGGACACATCGTCCACAACTGTTGACATCCGTTGTAAGAGAGGAGGTGCAACATGAAGGTGAGAAATCAACAGAGTCATCAAGCAAGGTCAAAGAATATCTGGCCTCTGAAGCTATGGATCGTGGTCTGCAAAGACTTACACACCATATCATGGTCTCAAAGTCCGAGGAAGATATTGATGACACAATTGATGAGAAAATTGCTGAAGTACAGGGAGTGATGCGGAAGATTCAAATTGTATCAGTACAAAGCATGAAGACTCGCCTAAAGTCTGTAATTTCTGGCATGGGTATCAGTGGAGACTGGCAAGAAAAGATGTTTTTTGGAGAACGAGAGACGTCAGTTCTTTACTTGGAATGCTCATCGTTAGAAGTTGAATCACAAAATTCAAACTTTGTCTATATGCACAAAGTGTTAGCTGACATGGTGAACGACTTGAATAAAAGTTTCTTCCGAGAACACTTTGGGGTCCTAATGGCTGTTCTTTCAGCCACTCCAGAAAAGGTGAATGAAAGGCTCGATGAAATGGGAATACTTCCATATAACCCATGACATTCTAAATGTCAACATAGACTCTCACTATGCAAGAGACCTTGGTCTCTAGACAACTTGACAAGAAATGATATATCTAATAGGCAAATCCAGGCTTTGGAAAAGGAGAGAGTGTGTTCCAAAAAGGAACGGGGCACACCTCAAACTAGGGCAGAAAATAAGGAAAGAAATGTAAGAGAAAAAAGTCAAGTAGATCTATATGCAAAAAAGAGGGTTCATTGTCGCATGCTCGCCATCTAAATCCACCATTGTAGTCTGTGGTATATATCAGGGGGTAAGCACAGCTCTGTGATACTTTAGGTTGTCATATAGGATATGCTCATAAGTACAAGTACTCTAGACATATCATACTATACATGCATACATGTGCTTGTACTATGGAGGAAAGCAAATGATATGATGAGTAGTGGCCTTTATACCTGACTGGATAAAGTTTAATGTAAGAGTTTATATAAAGATCAGATCACATATGGGTAGTTTCTACTTGGATGATGCTGTCCTAGTCTGTGCTATATTTTTATACCAATATGAGACTCAAAGTCTTTGATTGCTTTCGATATCCAAGGTGACATTTGCATATATATATATCTTTATTTTATGTATAGGCTTATCCTTATAACTGTTCTACAACATAAGGACACAAACTTTTATTGGTACATATTCTGATGTTCTTTTGTATGCTGAGTTGGGTGTCTTTTTTTTTGCTTCCATTTGCATTGATAAGTAAGCTAAACTGCAAGCTGTACCTTTTGTATTTGATGGCACTATGGTGCCAAATCCACCAAGACTCACAGGTCTGCATGCGTCAGAAGAAAAAAACGTATTGAGGTCTAGTCACTATGCTAAAGGAGCATAAACCTGTTTGTGCATGGATTAGAATTCGCCACGCAGTGGTAATTTATTTATGCCAGTATTGTAAAATATGGTTTAGTAAAGTGTTTGTTTTGTTACCGTACTCCCGACTCCCTACAACTGTTGCCTTGTGTGTATGTGTGGTTGAGAGACGGGGGCCTGTATGGTCTGTTACACAGCTGTTATTAGAGAGATTAATATTTACTTGTAACGTGTACGGCAACGTCTAGTCTACCATTTCCTATCATTCTAGACGGACACGTTGCGGTACAAGTCGTGATCTTAAACTCTAGTTATGAACAAGGTGTTTAGTTTCTTTTTCCTTTCCTATGAACAGCTGAATTGAAGAGATAAAAGATAAAAAGCCTATGCTAAACATAAGAGGTGAAAAGCTGAACGGCTTTCTATTTTGATACCAAAGTAGACATTTGCTGATTTCTTGTTTATAATGATATCTGATGATCACATTTCTACAATACAAATAGACATCAAACATTGGGTAAAACTTGTATGTTATTTGGTGAATGTGTCTTTTAACTATGCCATAGAGATTAGCACTGCTTACGATTATCACTACCGGTATCTTATGTGGTATGTTTATTTAATTTATGTTATCCATTTATTTTGATGTGTAAGCTACATTGTAAAATGTAGCTTTTGTATTAGCAGATACTTGCCACCCGGTGTTGCCACTTTGTATTATATGTCTGCAACAGGTAGCAGAAACCAGACCCAGTCACTATGCAGAGGAGACCTATGTGAAACTCTCCTGCTAAGGTTATAAATGCTTTGGTTATGTTGCAATATTGACCTCCATATTGACAGCAAGAGAGGAGGCGTTCTCTTATGAATAATGCATATGGTCAAAAGATATAATAGCACATGTTAAAAACATTATGGGTGTATACTACAGTGATTGGACAATAACATCCATATATGGGGGATGTTTCTTTGATAAGAGTTTTGTCATAATAATTATTGATGAAATGTAGCTGATGTTAGATACTGTGTGATAGGCATTTTATGTTATTGTCAGATAATTATTTTATGTTATCATCAGTTGCTACCCTCGTGCAGTTCGCTATTTGATATCAAATAGGTATTTGTTATCTATAAAAGAAGGTATTTTTTATGACAGAACATGCTTAAACTTCATTAAATCAATGACAGATGCCTAAGGTTTAGCTTTGTTTTTCTCCTAAGATTATGACATTTAGTATTATATCCCAGTGTCATTAGTGAAGAAACTGCGACATTATGTAAAAAATTGAATTTTGTTTTAAAAGACCAAAGGTTTATTTGGTCCTGTAGTTTTATCAAGTAAATTACACCGTGCTTTGTTGTTTTTCACAATACCAGATATTTGTGGTATTAGAATAGTTGAATGCTCCTTATTTTTCCAGGAATCTTCTATAATGTCAAAATTAAAGTTGATGACATACTTAGATGTTTGTTCACTCTGGTTTGTATTTCGATGGGACTTTGTGCCTCCCTTCCAAGTTCAAGAAAGATTGAATTAGTGATGTGCCCGATAGTACATCTATTATATATAAACGTTTGATAGTTTAATGCATATCGATAGCTCAAGGGAAAAGGGAAATTTGGGAAGAGGGGGGGGGTGGGGAGCAGGCCCACAAGACTGCCACCAGACATATCTCAGAGATGCCACTTTTCCTAACTTTTTAGGAATTCCGAATTTTTGGCAGTCATTTCTTTAAGTATTTCCAATTAGAATCTCAGAAAATTATTACAATTTCCGAATTTTCAGAGACTAGTGAGTGGCATCTCTGATATCTAAACCGCCCTCACTCTCAAGTTTGTAATCTTGAGTTGGGGAACCACTTAAGATGGGCAAAATTTCACAATCACCTTTTGGCAGGGTATCTCTTCCCCCCCCCCAAAAAAAAAAAAAAAAAAAAAAAAAAATTGTTGCAAGAAATCATACCCCGTTAGGTGAAATGAACCCTTATTCTACCAAAATTATACCCTTTAGGAAAATTGCCCTGTGATTAGGCTTAAAAATGACCAAAAATATGCCCCTTTTAAATTACTGGAAATTCGGTTTATCCTTTTTGCATAAAATCCGCCCAGTATGTCCAAAGATGCACCATATTTGACTTTTATCGAACAACCCATGGATGATCTATTACGTCACAGGAGAGGATGGGAGGGGGGTATTTTCCGATTGTGAAAAAGTCTGACGGGGGTGTCGAAGATTGTGTGATGTCACATTTTCAAAAATTAATTTTAAGATCTACATGAGAGACATGATATGGAACAAGCTAAATATGTTAGCTAGAAGGGAACTACAGAAGGTCAGCACTGTAATGGTAGTGACGAAATTCGGGGGCTGTGCCCCTCAACCCCCCCCCCCCCCATTACTCACATCAAATTCTAATAAGATTCAGATAGATATTATAATTGGAAGCTGAGCTGAGGTGATAGTACTGGTATGGCTGAAGGGGGGGGGGGGGGTCTAGCCATGTGTGACATAATTTTCGAGGGGGGTTGCTGATGTGTGACGGGGGGTGTTGAAAATGGCCCCAAAAAAAAGGTGTGACGTAATTTATGGACGGCCCCATAGATGATCAAGCAAGGACAAGAGTATAAATGATATGGCTTTAACAGTTTGAGTGGCTGGTCCTGAGCCCTGTTTTATTAGAATTGACCCCCGGGAATAGACTCCAGCCACATACTACGGTAGTACATGGAGGTGGTCCAATATACACAGGAGAGTAGCAACAAGGTGAATATTCCGAAAACTGGGGCTTAAGACTATTTAGAGGGGTCTAGATGGGGGGTCCCCATGTTACGTCGATTTTAAGAAAAGGCCATGTTACATGTCACTAAATTTCTATTTTCCCATGTCCGTGTCACTAGGCTTCATATCGCATGTCTATTTTAAGGAAAGGCCATGTCTCATGTCACTAAGTTTTTCCTTCTCCATGTCCTTGTCACTAAGCTTCATGTCACGTCGATTTTAAGAAAAGACCATGTCACCCTGTCGAATTTAGGGGTCTAGACCCATATATTTAGACGCATATTAAAATACGAGGAGAGAGCCCTTTGGCGAGAGGGATTTTGGCTAAAAAACTTGGTAGCTTGAACATTCACCAGAAAGCAGCACCATTCTATGGAATCTAGCGCATTCCGCAGCAGCCAACTAGGCAAACAACTTAACAAGGCCTACATCGGGACTGGAGCTTCAGGGACGAGTTTATTGCCAGCTGGGGGGCTTGATGGATTTTGGCGGATCGGCAGATTTTTTTCCGATCCCCCACCACTATAACAAAAATGGTCATGACCCCCCCCCCCACTAAGAGCTGATTTTTCAAAATGCCCCCCCCCCCCCAGACACACCCCAAAAAAAATCAGATACGTTTAGTTTTGATCCCCCCCCCCCCCAGTGTGAAGGTTGATTGGGTGTTGGCCCCACCAAGTGGCTCTTTTTCAAAATGACCCCTCCCCCGCCATATCTAACAAGCCTCCCCCCCCCTCCCCCAGATGGCAATAAATGACTCGTCCTCGGGTCAGCAATGTGCTTTTTTTTCTTCTTTTACATTAACTGGTGTAACCAGGGGCTATTCTATCTCTGTGGTGGAATTGACAGGGGGTCCGAATTAGACAGTAGACACTTCCAGACATGAACTCATGCTACAGTATCACGGCCCCGGTGCAGAAATAGCACATTTCTAGCTATCGGTGCGTTCGGGCAGCGGTTTTCTAACCATATGCAGTGCATTGTGGGTGGGTTGACCTCGAACGCTAACTACACCACCATAGCTTGTTCCCTCCACCCCCTTCCACCCCAGCCAGGTCTGGCTAGGTACCAGTCCTTAACTATGCTTGGAAGTGTAGTAAGTTGACTCAGGGATCAACATTGACCCACATGGGGAGGACCAATAGGGGGTGGCCTTACAAACCAGCATTGATCCCCCGCCCCCGCCCCCGCCCCTCCCACGTGACTGGTGGGATACGAAACTGGAAACGAAACTGTCAGAACGCCAATACTGTGAGGATAGCTGTTGCCAGACGGACGGTTGGTAGGCACCCGACTGGATGGATTGAGGATCATTGTAACTGGGAGATTGTCCAGGGGAGTCGGTGCCTTTTAAGGCCTAGGTATTCCTGGAAAGTATTCCCTTCAAGGAAGTGCCATTGTTTGCAAATCATGATGACCCCGATCTAGTATACATACACTAGCAGGCTCGCCCCCTCCAGCCCGACAGAGTACGATTGAACTGAGTATCAATAGACGCTGGCCGAGGCTGATACACTAGCTGATACAGCCGGAAGGAACGCCCAGGAAGGAACGCACGCCACGTTAGCGAATACACCCTGAATCCCTGCATAGAACACCTACAATGGCAACCTGTTTTACCACAATACAAGGTACCAGGTATTGAGGTAAGCTGTTAGCACATTTGTCTAACATTTGTAGCATACCCTCGTTTTCTGAAGACAATATAATATTAAGACGATGGTCTAGTAAGCATATACTATATTATATATCTGTGTGCTGTACCGAATTCATAGTGGGGTCTAGATTAGCCACTCTCGTAGCCCTACGAGTAGGCCCACCCGTGACTCAGACGATACTCAGTCTAGGTCTAGACGCGGGGGGTCCCATGTCATATGTCGATTTTAAGAAAAGGCAATGTCACATGTCACTAAATTTCTATTTCCCCATGTCATTGTCACTAAGCAGCATGTCACATGTCGAGTTTAAGATGTCTCATGTCAGTAACTTTTACTGCTCTATGTCCATGTCACTAAAGCTCCATGTCACATGTCGATTTTAAGAAATGGCCATGTCATCATGTCGAATTTAGGGGTCTAGACCCACCAGAGTGTGAAAAATCAGGGGTGTGAAATCTCCGCGGAAACGCAGAAATCCACGGTTTTGATGCTCACAGGGATCATTCCTGAGATCTGTGCAAATCCGGGCAAATCCACTGAGAAAATGAATTACCATTTAAATGAGGGGGGGGGGTCTTGAATTTTTTCAAATGTATAGATCTATTGTCATCCAAAATCAGAAATTTGAATATCCCATGGATAGTTCTTAGCCTCTCTGTATGACAGAGGATGGCATGTATACCATTGAGTATTTAAATGACCTTTATCTAGTGTAAAAATGTAAACTGGAAATCATTGCGAAATAGCTTAAGAGGAAATGTATTTTAGGATTTCACACCCCTGAAAAATACTGCATATAAAGCCGTGGCTCAAGTTTGATATATAGACCATTTCAGACCCCGGTTCATAGTTATCTTTGGATTTGGATATATTTTAGAACAGTAATACTGGTATTAATCACCAATTTCAAGCCCCAAAGATCCCAGAGGCTGCTTTCTATATATATCCTGTTGGTTTTCCCAGGGTTTTCCCAAAGTCAATGTGGTTATACCCCCGGTTATAGCATGTAGGTTATTTAGAGAATAGACAACGACTTTCTTCACATCAGATGCATTCGTGCATTATAGGACAACAGACAGTCAAGATGTGAAGAAGGAGTTGTCTATTGTCTTTATAAAACATTGTACATTACATTCCAAACAATTAATCACCCAATCAAGGTATGTCTAGACCAATTAATGGCCCTCAACTTGTTTATCACTACTGTGACCTTGCTCAGGCATGCACTGTACTCCTATAATGCACTCAAGGTCACTTCTATCGTGCAGCAGAGCACTGCCAGCTGTTTTATAAAGGTTATTATTAACTGAGTCATAATGAGGACAGAAGTCGGGAATTTATAATAAGGAAGTGCATACATTATGGATTGAACTTTGAACACAAACTGTCATTGTATGACCTTCAGGTAAGCTATGACCTTGATACATGTTGAAGTACATAACAGTGATAGGGTATACAAGTAATAAAGACCTGTATAACACTTGAGCTATGAGTATAAATGAACAGTTTTTATAAACTGTACACCATTAAATCAGTCACTGTGTAAATATACTCACATAAGGCCACACCAACAAAATAAGTTGGTGTACGGATTTTTGTTTTGAAAAAATGGTGCGAGCGAGCGAAAGTTTTTTTTTTAAGAATTTTTTGGCGTCCAATGGATTCTTTGCTGGAAAAGTGACGCGAGCGAAAAATTTTTATTTAAAAAAAAAAATTGCCAAACATCACAAAGAAAAACTTGTATAAAGTGAAGCGAGCAAAATCCGTAGACAAGATTTTTTTTCAAAAAAAAATAAATTGTATTTCCGAAAATGGAGAGGGAAATCCATAGACCAACTTATTTTTTTGGTTTGGCCTAAAGTAATACTGGAACTAAGTAGTAAATAGAGGAGATAATATGAGGAGCTTTTAAGCTATCCTTGAGAGCTCTGTTTTCTATGCCATCTCCCCCTCCCCACTCCTTTGCCCCATTTTTGGTTTTTATCTCATTGTACATTACTTTTTGTTCCTTGTTGACAGTCTGCAGTTGCTGTTAAAAGTTGACTGCATTTGACATTGTAACCCCAAATTAAATCATGCTATATATACTGTTATATGCCCTTCCATTATATTCATAAGTTCCAAGTCATGAGTATCTCTCACCTCACGAGTAAATTGCTAACAGACTTTACCCCCCCCCCCCATGCCCAGGTCAGTCACGCCAAATGTAAACGGAAAATCAAGACAGTAAACCTAGTTATGAGTATCATACAAAAAAAAGAGAAGATAAATTGACAACAGGGGACATCCACAAATGACACCGTGCTAGAGGGGAGAGGAGATGGGGGGGGGGGGGTCAGGCCCACTATGATGGGATCAATTTTCCATATACCATCAGCATTGTAAAATTGGCAAAAACATTCACCGAACGAGGGGGCGGGGGGGGTTCAAAAATAGTCAAATTTGGCATGACATCATTTTTGGATGGCCCATAACAATAAATAACGTGAAACTTTTTAAAGGTGTGGGTGAGAGGGGTTTAAGGGAGTGTTCATTTTTTAACAACAGTTGGTGCGTTTGGGGGGGACAAAAAAATTTCAGACCTCTCTAAGGGGGGACAAAAAGATTTTCACCCCTTTTGAGCGAAAAAGCCCATGCGCGACTATAGAATAAAAGGGGGGGACAGAAAAATTTCAGATCCCTCGGAGGGGGGACGGAAAAATTTTCGCCGCACGCGCACAGAATTTCACCATCCCCCCTGTTGTTAAAAAATGACCACTTCCTAAGATATGGCAGTGTAATGTTGATACGGCTTGAAGACAAAGAGGGAGACGTTGTTACCCAGAGTGCAACAGTTGAGTACAAGGAACACCCTATAGGTCACGCTATTGTCGATTTTTTCCGCTTCTACCGTAATCCCTCGCATATAAGGCGCGTCTTATATGCCAAACAAAATGATGCTGAGTCTTATATGTGGGAGGGACATTGCCTTGAGTTTGGGGTATTTTTACTATAGAACAGTACTAAAATAACAAAAATCTGCCCTCAGAGGTGTGCCTTATACATAAAACAGACTCCCTGAGTTGGGGGTGCGCCTTATAGGCGAGCTGCGCCTTATACACAAGAGACTACGGTACTTCATTAACTCACAGTTTTCAATTACAGATAATGCCTACGGGTGCAACAAACACACCAATGTATCCTACATACACTGGTATTGATGTTGTGCAGTGGCGGATCAAGGGGAGCAGAGGGCCTGCCCCTCCCCCTACCCCCCCCCCAAAAAAAAAAAAAAAGGATTTCAAAATCTCCCTGGGGGATACCCCCTAGACCCTTACCCTATATGAGAATTGCAGCTCAGACACATCTGAACAGATAATAATTTACTTTTAATGACAAAGTTCAGTAGGTATTATCATTATAAAATTGCAAATGACTGTTTCAAGTATTAAATTTCATAATATTCTTTGGGTGTGGGGGTGGGTGGAAAAGGTGTGCCAAAATGCCTCAGAATGCACAATTTCCAATCGTAAATTTCAAAATCTTATTGGGGGCAGGGCTAAGCCCCCAAAACACTAAATACCTTAATACAAACGCTTCATATTCAATGGTGTCCAATAATGCACCCGAATGCACTTTTTTTCTGGTGGGGATCCTCTAAGCTCTCTGTAATGGGGAGGATCGACCGAGGCCGATACATATCACCTATCCCTGCGTAAATAAAAAAATGATATTTTAGATATTTTGGATTATACAGACCTGAGACTTTAATAAATGTTTAATTAGACCTCCCTCACTGTCTTCTAGCAAGTCTTGACCCCCCCCCCCCCCCACGGACAATCCTCGATCCGCTACTGGACTGTGTGGCGTCCCTCTCATACTTTGATGTTCAAATGGATTCCCGGAAATGGATCCAGTGGAATGGGTCTGAACCACTAAATTTGACATGGCTGTGGTCTTGAGCCATCGGCAAATCACAGACAAGTATGCAAGTCATGTGACATGGTGAATAAAATTTAATAATTAGTTTAGTCCAGCAGTCATTTTGGTTCAGTATTGTGTGTGCACCTCCGGGAGTTCAATCCCGGGAGTTAAATTCAAGGATTACTCCGGTCATAGCCTATGAAACATTACATTTGACGAGGATAGGATGGTAACTCAGTGATCCATTAGTGACATGTTAAGGGAGGCAGAACGTGGCAAACATGTTTGAAGTGGGGTTGGGTGGCAGGTCCCACAATCGGGGCCGTAGACCCTGGAAAATTTGGGAATTTTTCAGATGTATTCTTTAAGGATTTGGGCATATGAATTTTACTTTGAGATTTGCATGTTAATGGAATTTTGAGCCCATATATTTTTTCCCATAAAGTTTGGGGGGAGGGGAGGAAACGTACTCTGGCCCCCATCAGTAAAGTTGGGGGCACTGGCATGGAATGGGACATGATAGGTTCGTAGAAGTGGGATGATGGGATTCAAGCAGTGGTGGATCCAGGATCTGGAAAAGGAGGGGGCGCGCCTTAAATGAAGGGGGCACACACCCTATTTTTGAGCAGGTTTTGGGTCCAACATATGTAACTAAACTCCAAAATACTTGCAAAAAGGAGGGTAGTGTGCCTCCGTGCCCCCATCTAAAACCGCCATTAGTCAAATATTACACCACTCTAATGCCTTTCATTCTATTAGGCCCAAAAGACATTTTTTTGTAATTCTTTTGATATGATTTCCGACCCGTCAAAGACAAAATTTCATAGAAAAAATGCTCCAAGATACATTCTTTTTTCAAAATTGAAGAAAAAAGTTAGGGTCAACATGGTTTGCCAGGTAAATTCGGGTTACCCGAAGCACACTTTTGTCGTTATGTGTGCATGAAGCGTGTAATACTCAAGGGAACACAGCTCCCTCGGGCCTGGTTCCACAGGCATATATTGGTCAGATTAGCACTGGTCTGACCAATTTTTTTTCTATACTATTAATATTATAAATTGTCGGATTAGGGGTATTCAGACCCAGGGGCATAGGAAAGGGGGGGCAGGGGGGCCTGGACCCCCTCCCCAATCATGAAGGAGGTGGGGCCTGAGTATGTCTGGGCCCCCCAAAATTTGCCAAGAATTCATGATAAATTGAACAAGGAGCTAAACCTTTGCATCTCAAATGAGATTGATATAATAATGGGATAGGGAAAATGGGGGGTCAGGACCTCAAATCAGATCCAAAGTTCATTGAAAATTACAGTTCTATACGAATTCTGTATGGGTATGTATAGGGGCTATTGCGCTTGAGCCGACAATTGAAGGTGTTCGAGGTTGGGCCCCTGCTGGGCCCCCCCCCCAATGATTTGCTTCCTACGCCTCTGAGACCTAGCTACCCTAATTTTTGTTTCGGCTATGTTAACATCAGGAACACATTTGTTTTTAGGCCTCATTTAGATAGCCTCTATCTCAATCTGGCAATATTGACACAATACTCACTTACCCCTCCAGACTATAGCTAGAAGTTGCCATCAACTTGGAAGTATGCTCATTGTTAGAATATTGAGATCTGCATATGCCTAAAAGGTATACATATCTTTTATTCCGCAGGGGCCCATTCATGACCGGGTGATTCACGAGACAAGACAATGGGTAAGTCAACCAATTTGAGAAGATTATAATAGCTCAAACTATAGGAGTCATTGCCTCAGGGTCTTCCTTGAGCCAATATAACCCGCTCTCGGGTTTACATTTAAGACATCCGTCTTTGCCATGATACTACAGGCACTTTATTATATGGCTAATATCGACGACACTATAGATTAGTACTACTTACTCCGTATTCAATGGGGGGGGGGTGGAATACGATCCTCGCATATTTGGCAGCACCATTTTGAAATTTATACAGAGCTAACTAGTTTCGTATTTAGGTATGGTTATTAGAAGTTTTACGCAAAAAAAGAATGATTGAACTAGTTAAATAATATGTTATGAATGGCTTAAGGTATATCTAAGTGTTAGCGCCATGTTAAAAAAGAAGATATTGCCCTGCGCAAGGAACATTTATATCGAAACTAAAAGTAGCGGCTAGCTCCGTATCATGTGACCAATTTCGTCGAGCAAGGTGTCATGGCGGATCTAAACAATCAGGGACGAGTCTATGCCTTCAAAACCAGTAAATATTGTTGAAATCTTTATTTAAAAGCAATTTAAACCCGTGGGCCATATAATAAATGCAAATGTCAACTCACAGTGAATAATTTAGGATCGTATTCCCAGAGGTGCTTCTGCCCGTATTCAACTACATTTGCTTATTTTCTCATATACATTTGCAATATTATGCTTCTTAGAAATTTTAGACATTAATACCATTAGCAGGATACAGTAAAACCATGGAGAAAGGAAATTTCGTCATTTTCTATAGCTTGAGGGAGGAGTAATTGCATTATGGTGATGGATTACAAACAAAAACACAAATTTCTTTGATCGACAAATATGAGTAAAAAAGTTTGAAAAAAGGAGTAAAGTATCAGTATTCCCTGTTCCTATGAAAGGACCTACACACCCTGGTATTTCTAGCGGGTGGATATATAAAAAAATATATAAAATTCAGTCAGGGTATTATTTTCTGCTTACTTAAATATTACAGAATTCAGAAAAGGTCTGCGCCTACCGACGCTGACAAAGCACATCAAGGGTATATTGGAGCAGTACCCGGACGATGGTCAAATACTCAAGGTGAGGCTAAATTCTATCTGATTCTATCCATTTCAGAAAGGAGAGTTGGAAATGTGATTAACCCTGCTGTATAGTGCTTTGAATATTGATATAATAATATTAATCCCTCAAACACAGAATGGACATAAGGGCAAAGTTATTTATTGCCACGTGGGGCAGGTTGGTGGATTTTTACAGGCCGGCAAATTTCTCTTCTGAACCCCCCCCCCCCCCAAGGTCATTGCTTATTTAGCATTTTTCTCAAAATGCACTCATGTTATGCAAGTTCATATATATTCATATTTTTGTATTTTCCTTGAAGGAGCTCATCCAGAATGCCGATGATGCAGGAGCAAAAACGGTCAGGTTCGTCCTTGATGAAGGTCACTATGAAAGTTCCCTTGAAGGCCTCGTTCACCCAGACATGGAACAGTTCCAGGTACGTATTTTGACAAGTCACATTGACGCAATTTTTGGTGTAATAATGATATAAAACTCGCTCAAAATACCAGGATGTGTAGGTGCTTTCATAGGAACAGGGAAGAAATGTAACTAACAAACGTTTTGATAGGCTGAAATAAAAGGGTTTTATTTCGTTGATAATTGGTTTTTGAACTTAATATAAACGTTTTTTTCACATTTTTACGAAACTCTAATAAAAAGTTTGCAAACATTGAAAATACATATCTTTTGCCAAGTAAGACTAAGGCAAAGCCCACATGGCATAAAATCGCTTGACATTGAAAGAACGTTTTTATTGCATTCCTAAGTTTGCCAAATGTTTTTATTTTTTTTAAAAAGCTTTTTTTACGTTCTATGAAAACGTTTTTATTCTTAGATTATTCTTTTTTAACATAAAAGAAATGTAACTAACAAACGTTTTGAAATGTAACTAACAAACGTTTTGATTTAGCTGAAAATAGGGTTTTATTTCGTTGATAATTGGTTTTTGAATTTAATATAAACGTTTTTTCACATTTACATTTTTTTCGCCAAGTGGCAGGCTAATTGCAATGAAACCCTTTGGTATTTTTCAGCTTCATCCACTGTCTTATTGTAATATAATTAACCACTTGCTATGGTGGGGAAATAAAAGACATATATGCACACCAACTTAAAAAAGAAATGACCCACTAGCCACAAAGATAATAACTAAAAAAACTCACAAAGAAAGAAGTTTAAAAGGTTATCAATTAAAACATGAATAAACCATTAAAAAGTTACTTTTCTTTTGTGTAGTTCATGGAACAATTCCTAAAAAGGTGGTATTCAGATTTCGTTATTCATTATCAGTTAGATAGATAATTCAATGTTTTTCCCTTGCATCACAGGGTCCCTCCCTACTGGTGTACAACGATGCTGTCTTCAATGAAGATGACTGGAACGGTATCTGTATGATAGAAGAAAGCATCAAAGAGAAAGATGTCATCCAGACTGGTCGATTTGGTTTGGGATTTAAGTCAATCTTCCATGTAACAGGTTAGTTTATTCCTATTCATGAACTCAGATTTGTGGAGTTGGGAAACTATTCAGGAGCAAACCATGAAACACCACTGAAAACAACTAAAGTAATTTGGGGGAAATGCAACTCTTGAGGAAAGAATCTTTGACAGGCTGTTTGATTGTAATTTTGAGCATGGTGTTGTTTTGTAGTACATATAGTACGTTTACACCTTTTCGTCATCACTACCATAATACATCGCATAAAAGCACACCTTGCATAAAGTGCACTCAGAGTTGAGGGAAATGCTGTAAGGCTCAACTTGGCCTTGATTTTGAACAGGTGGGTACAAATGTAAATCCCCAGCCCCTCCCCATCTTTGGTGAGTTCCATAAGAGGCAGTAGGCTTTAGGTTTGGGTATAAACCACAGCGGGAGTTACTACGGTAGTTCGCACATGACCATTAAGACCTGTTTCTCTCATCTCATTTCAAATTTGACCAGGCTTGAATCTTCATGTAAATAGATAGGCATTGACATTGGTAGCCCTGTGGTGTTTCTTCAACACTCCCAGGAAATGATTCTGTGATGCCTAGAATGTCTTAGTTGTCTATGCTAGTCTAACATCAATGAGAGCATCCCCATGTTTCATGAAAGTCTTGTTGAAAAAGGGTCGGAAATGTGATGGAATTATCATTCCTGGAAATATCATCATGGGTCAGGAAAGGTCATTGAAAGGAAGGAATATGTTATAAAGAAAGGGCTCTATTTTCCCTCCTCTTTGTAAGAAATTACCAAAGTAGGCAGATGCATGGTTCATTCATATTATCTGATTGGTGAATTTATCATCTATTTAGATCTACCTATCATCTTGAGTGGTGACTATATTGGCATCATCGACCCACACCAGAAGTATCTACCAGAGAGGGAATCTGCATGGAACTGGCATCTAAATGATCACAGAGATTTCCTTCAAGGCAAACAAGAACAATTTAGGCCTTTGTTCAAAGGTGTCTTTGGCTTAGATGCAGACATCCTATCTACTGCTAACTATAATCATACAGTCTTCAGATTCCCATTGAGAAGGCAAGCCAACCAATTATCAACCAACATTTATAATGCAGAGAAGGTACTGCAATTATTCCAATCCTTAGAGATAGATGGGGGCCAGAGTCTGCTCTTTCTAAAGAGTGTTCAGTGCATTGAGATTTATCGACAATCAGACAAAGCAGATGAACCCAAACTGGTTTATCAAATGAGCGTATCTGAGAGTACAGAAAAGCAGGTATCTGAGAAACGACAGGTCTTCCGTGAAAAGGTGCGCCAAGAGGAATGGCGAATAAAACCAGTACCAGTTGAAACAATACTGCAGATGACTGTTCAGGTCAAACATTTCAGGGCTGAGGGCACATCAATAGAAAGCCATGATTGGCTTATCTACCACAGCTGTTATGGAGACAAGGCAGTTATCGATACTGCAGATGAGCTGAACTTCCTACCTTGGGTTGGAATAGCACTACCTATATCAAAGTCAAGAGACAGAAAAGACCAGATTGGTAAATCAGCCGGCCATCTTTTTTCAACCCTTCCCCTGCCACTAGATGGAACAGAAAAAACTGGCTTACCTTTTCATATACATGCAGATTTTGCCATGGAACAAAACCGCCGTCACATTAGGTGGCCAACTCCCGACCAAAATCAAGAAGGTCTCAATAATGTTCGTCTCCAATGGAATCAGTTGCTAGTCCGGCAGTGTATTCCAGCAGCAGTAGTGACCTTCTTCCAACAAGTCATCTCTAGTCCAAACAGTGAATTCAGCCTTCGAACGGACAATATTTATGAACTTTTGCCAAATGAAGCCTTAGTGGATGCCAAATGGAGGCCATTGGTTTCTCGTATCTACAAACAGTTGTTCACTGGGTTCTGTCTCCATTCTCCTGCATCTGACAAAGGTTGGCTCAAAGTGGAGGAAACTTTCCGATGTGATGAAAACCTTACTGAAGGGCTGAGCAAGCTCTTGGAACAAGTTCTCCTGACTGCTGGGTTTCCTATTACAAACATACCTCCTCATATTCAAGCGGCTATACAGAAATACAGTCTGAAGCAGCAAAAAACAATTTCAGCACTGGACGTCCACAATGCTACTTTGCATGTCACCAGAAATGGAAACATGCTTGAAAGAGGTGATGCACTGCTGCTGTTGCATTATTTCCTTGACGATGGTCGGCCGCAAGATCTGATAGGCCTACCTCTACTACCCCTTCTCTCAGGAGAGATGACTGCATTTTACGGACCTGGATCCTCAGTACCAGTATTCCTGTCCTCATTGGACCACCCAGCAACCCTTCTACCAGGACACGAACAGAGGCTAGTTGACACAGCTCTGGATGACCACATACTGTCTTCTCTCCAGAGGCTGTGTAAAACAGGTAATTGTCTTTCTTTAGTTTCTCACTTTAAGCCTCTTTTTTCTCATCATTTAAGCCTCTGGCAATATTTTGATAGGCAGGCTCTTAAAAGTTCAAACTATCAAAGCAGCTTCAATACTTGTTATGTCATGATTTCAGGAATACAATTTTTTTTCTGGTCTAGTTTACAGTTTCACTTGCCAGATTTTCTGATTTTCTCTCATTTCAAGACTTCTTCAGCAATATTTTGAATTTTTTTAGAATCCTTGCACATAATCTCTCAAGCAAGAACACCATTGGATGACAAGGCTATGTCTGAAAAGAAAGTGTGTGCATTCACTTCAAAACCAAAGTCTGCAGACCCTCTAATTAATTCTTTTTAGTGTCACATTTTTCAATTCAGATGTTAAACTGTACTGGGTTTTATGATATTAAAACAAATAATAGTTTCCTTCCATGCATTTTAGGGCAAACCCAAGTGAAGGAACTGAAATTCGGAGATGTCCTAGAGATTTTACCTCAAGTTCTCCCAAGCTCTCATACAAACTTTGACATAGTACCATGGTCACCTGATGACGGGCAACACCCAAGCTTAGCCTGGCTGGAACAACTCTGGGCTTACATCCAGCTAAACAGCCCTAGTGCTAAGGAGTGTGAAATATTGCTAAACCTCCATCTTTTGCCAATAGACAATTGCCAGCTGTCCAAACTGTCTGTTGGGAAAAGAGTCATCCTCGGCCAAACTGAAGAAAATTTACTTCTTGTAGGAGTTGTTGATTTTCTGTCAGAGGTTGGGTGCATCATTCTTAGAGAATGTCCTGATTTTTTGTACAGACACAAAGAGTTACTGTATCGTTTTATCCATTTGCCCACATGTCAGGGGGTAATAGATGCTTTGATGTCAGTAGCCATTCAGGACGGGGAATCTTTCAATGCAAAGGTGAAACAGGCTAGGTCACCAAATGAGTTTGTCACATACATCAGTGACTCAGGGGTTAGGTTGTTGTCATCAAAAGCTAAACAATTCTTGTTGGGTCTACCATTGTTTTCAACTCTGACTAGTAGTGGCTTTCAGCCATCCAGAGCAGTGTCCTTGAATGAGGTCAAACTCTCAGGCCCATCGTTAGAGCTGCCCGTTCCCTTTCCAGTTCCAGTGATCAACATACATGGTGAGAAGGTAAGGTATATCTTGGAAGCTCTTGGTATGCACAGATACCATCAAGATAGTATATCTCAGATTGTCAAGCAAATATTGCTTCCAGCAATAAAGACAAATCAATACACAGCTGAACAAGTTGAAACACTGCTTTGCCACTTAATGGATCATCACCCAAAAGTCATACTTGACCATGTAGACATTGCTGCAGAAATATCGGAACTTGCTTTCATGGAGGCAGGTCTCAGGGAAAGGCAATCCCCTAGACAGTTGTATGACCCAAGAGATCCCATACTGGCTTCTTTTCTTGGGAGAGAGTTCTTTCCACATCAGAAATACCATACCACTGAGAGACTTGCTTGTCTAGAAAAACTTGGAATGAAACCACTCAAGCAGATTTCTTTTGCAGTGTTCCTTGCTATTGCAAACTCATTACAGACCCAACCAGAGAGGTCAGATGACTTCATACAGTTGACAAAAACATTGTCAAAAGAGATGCCAAATGGGAAATGGTGGGAAAAACTAAGAGATGTTGCATTTCTGGGTGCAGTGCAATCTAAGCCTAATGGATATCCAACAAGCATTACATGGAAAGGCTCAGGTGGTGAATTATTGGCCCCTAGAGAGGTCTGTCACATCAGATTTGCTCAGCAGGCTGGTAGTGTGGTCCCATTTGTGGACCTGGATGAAACAATCCTCGCTGCCTTGCAAGCAAAAATCTCACCAAACCTAGATGACTTGATATTGCATCTGAAAAACATCATAGAAAATTACAATGATACAGAGAAAACAAGATGCCTTGTTCTTCTTGATGAGGTCTACTCACGTTTAGCAGCATTCACAGCAGCTGAAGTGCAGAATGCACTGGATCAAAATTCAGTCAGTTCATGGGTCTGGTGTGGATCTGGGTTCAAATGTACAGGTCAGATGCTGCTAGAAGACCTAGAAATAGATGTAGCACCATACTACCATGCACTTCCATCTGAGATGAGAATGCATCAAGACCTCATGCATAGATGTGGTGTACCTAAATCTGTTGATTTAGGGCATGTCTTAAAAGCTATTGCGGACAAACACATGGAGGGGGAAAATCAGAATGCATCAAAGGCTAGGCATGATCTTCATCTTGCCATCAAACTGCTCGAGGTTCTCTGCACAGAGGGTGCAAAGACAGCTTTGATACCTATAGAAACACCTGATGCAAAGCTCATGTTCAAGCCAGCCTTGGAATGCACTGTGTGGGATGGGTCAAGTGAATTTGATGATGATCTAATCTATGTTCATCAATCAGTTCCCAGGAAAGTCATTGAGCACTTTTGTATCCCAACAGTGATGCATCGTGTGCTTGCAGGTGAGGAATTCAGCATTGTTCTGGAAAGCTTTGGGCAAAATGAACCATTGACAACCAGGCTTAGCTCTGTGATTGAAGGCTATACAGACGGATTGTCAGTCCTGAAAGAGATGGTTCAAAATGCAGATGATGCTGGGGCTACTGAGGTTCGTCTTGTCTATGATATGCGTGAAAACAAACAGTGGAAGAAAAGTTTATTAGATCCAGGAATGGGTGATTGGCAGGGGCCATCAATGTGGATCTACAACAATGCTGTCTTCACTGATGATGATTTTGTAAACATCACAAAGTTGAATGGAGGTACAAAACGAGATAAGGAAGACCAGATTGGAACATTTGGTCTAGGGTTCAATGCAGTCTATAACCTGACTGATGTCCCAAGTGTACTCAGCCGAGATACACTTGCTATATTTGACCCACATACAACATACCTTGGAAGGTCAGTCAGGGATAAAACTAAACCAGGTCTCAGGATAAACCTAGGAAACCAGCAAGGAAAACTACTCAGCAAGTATCCAGATCAGTTTGCCCCATGGAAAGGAATCTGTGGGTGTAATCTTGAATCAGATTCTCCCAATAGGAGTTTCAATGGTACTCTGTTCAGACTTCCACTGAGAGGACACAAACAAAGCATTTTTAGTGAAATCAGTAGCATTGTCTATGATGAAAAAAATGTTTTGGAACTGTTAAGGATGGTGTACAGCAATGGAAAGGACATGTTATTGTTTACACAGAATGTGCTGAAAGTTTCAGTATCTCTGATACCAAGAGAGGAGACTGCAACAGATATGCAGTCAAAGGAGCTGTTTGAAATCCACAAGGAACCCATTCAATATCTTCATGAGCATGGCATTGAATGTGATTTGTCAGGCCCCTCACAGGCAGAAGACTTACAAACACAAAAGTTTATAAATGAGTGCAGCATCTTGAAGGCCGCTGTCAGCAGCAAAAGTAGAGATTGGAGGAACAGGGGGTTGACATCATCAATGATTGTCAAGTCTGTAGTGAAAGCAAGTGAAGAAGGTAGTCTGTTCCTAGGGGAAACAGTCTCTGAATCAAAGCCTCATACACAGTGGATTGTTACACAGAGTATTGAGAATGTTCCTTATGTACAAGAGGTATCAGCAAAACAACAACCTGTGGCAGGAATAGCAATCTGCCTGGAGGAGGAAAATGGAAAGTACAAGATAAAACTACAGGAGGATTCAAATGGTGGTCCCAAAGGGTCCTACTTCTCATTTCTACCACTTCCCGTGAAATCTCCCCTGCCATTCCACATAAATGGCACCTTCATCCTTGACCAATCACGTAGATGCCTTGTACAGACAACTGACCACGATAAGCACTTAGTTGGTGAAGCATGGAACAAGGGGCTGATGTCAGGTGCTGTCTGTACAGCATACATGACAGCTTTGTCAGATATCATTTCTCTTACTGCCCCAAATGAAGACCTGACCACAATCCTCCCAACGCATGTGAAGGGTGATCTGATCACTTCCATGAGTGAAACATTTTGGCGCCGGATTATCCAAGATCCTGAGATGTTTGAGATATTTCTCAGTCCAAAGGGAAATGTTTCTCTCCACAATGCCTACTTTCTTGATCGAAATCTTGTTCAGGCATTCCCAGAAGCCAAATACAATATGACTGAAGTAATAAGGTCAGTATTTCAAGGAGGAGGTAGGACATTGGTGAGCCTGCCAAAGAGTCTTGAACAAACCTTGAGGGATGTTGACCCAGATATGATGGAATCAAAAGTAATCACGGAGGAAGTATTTTTCACTAGCTTCTTTCTTCCAAACATGACCTCACTACCTCTCCAACAAAGAGACAGAGATGGTCTACTGGTTAAGGCTCTAAAATCAACATCAAGTGTTGTTAGCGAGACCTTGAAATGCAAGCCATGCATTCCAGTCAGCCCAGATGGTTTACACTTGGTAGAGCCTGTGCGTTTGATCCATCCTTGTGGAAAAGCAGCTGCTCTATACCAGCCTGAAGATTCAAAGTTTCCAAAATTGATCTGTGACAGTGATAATGACAGGCATCTTGCCTATGACAGGTTGTGTACACTTGGAATGGTCAGAGACAATATTGGTTGGGAGGAGATTCTTGAATGTTCTCGAAACCTCACACTGGTAGGGCCTTGCAAACACAAAGAATCTGTTCAGCACTTTCTCAATTATTTACGCTGGAAATTGACAGTAGAGACAGATGAAATACCAGAGTATATCCAAAGGGCACTACAAAATGAGAGGTTCCTTCCCACTGTGGTAAAACCAAAAGACTGGACCTTGCCTTGGAAGGGTGAAGACAGGCCCTCATATAATGGTAGTGAGATTTACTCTATCAAGGAACCATTGATCGTTTGTACACAGGTCCCCATCCTTCATAGAGACATACGGATCTCTTCAGATGTTGGAAAATTTCTGGGAATCAAAGGGGAAGTGATCGGTGATTCTGTCAGCATGGATGTGATCAAGAAGCAAATTCAGCTGATAACATCAAATGAAGAAAACATCAGATGTGCCACTGTCAGGCAAAGTCTGGAGAAGATATATCAGTACCTCAACCAAGAATGTGTTGATCCGATCAAAGCTGAAAAAGTCAGAGAAGCTTTCAGAGACGAACAGTTTCTTCTTGCAGAAGCCAATGGTGTTTACCCAATGCAACAAAAACTTGTTTCACCAGCAGCTTGTGCATTTCACCCTGAATTCCAGGCATTTCCTTATATGAACATGGTTTCTCGTAAATATGAGAGACTCTTTATTAACATAGGTATCAGGGATGTTTTCACTTGTGAGCAATTCTTAAAATCAATTGCTGCAATGGAGGAAGACACGAGAGGAACTGGTTTGGATGAGACTGGGCTGATCAACATGAAACAAATGCTTCATGGATTGTGCCAACAGATGGAAAGAGAAAACAAAAGTATTCAAGACTTTGCTGGAGCTCCAATATACATACCAGATGCATTGAGAGTTTTGAAACCTGTGGAATTCTTGTGTTACAATGATACAACTCAGATACACACAGAACTAGAGTTTCCTCTTGTCAACTCTTATATCCCGAATCCTGTATCTGCATTCCTGGGAGTCAAGGAATTGCGTACACATGTACTCTCTGAGAGAAGTCATGGTATAGCATTTCCAGAGGATGCAAACTTGTTAGAACGATTGCACTCAGTGCTGGAGGCTTACCCATGTGGTAGTCAAGTGCTGATGGAGTTGATACAGCAAGCTGATTATGCTGGGGCAACTGAAATCCACTTTAGACTAGATCCAGGAAAACACAGTACAAGAACTGTATTCAATGATGGATGGAAAGCAATGCAAGGGCCAAGCTTATGTGTAGAAAATGATGCAAAAATAGGCAGACACACTCTAGCAGGAATGTTTCTTCCTACCCATGACAATATCAACAGATATGATGCTGGTATGCAGAGTGTATACCACCTCACTGACACGCCAACTGTTCTTGCAGCATTCAATGATGGAACTGAAGCATTGTGTGCATATGACCCAACATGTCAGAATGTTGAAGGAACATCACCTCAAGAACCAGCAATGATGTATGAGGATGTGCCTTTGTTGAGGCAATTCTTTCCAGATGTGTTAAAATGCTACTCCCAAAGTGAGTATGGACATGTTGATGGAACATGCTTTAGATTTCCATTGAGAACAGCCAAAGCTGCCACAGGTTCCCCAATATGTCAGAGCCCAGCTGATATCAAAGATGTTGATCAACTGTTGGAGAACCTCATCAAAGAAGGTTATCAAGCACTATTATTCATGACATCCCTGAAAAAGATCAAAGTTACCAGATTGAATAGAGATACTGCAAGGTTTGAAACTGAGATTATATCGTCAACCATCATCGAAAATGAGTCACACATCACAGGCTTCAGGCACCATCTTGCATCACAGATTCAGACAAAGGATGCCAAAAAGATTAAATTCAAGAAGGCAGCCTATGCACTCAGGCTGAATAAAAGCAGTGGAAGAGAGGAGGAGTGGACTGTCGTTCAACACTATGGTCTCCAAGAAGGTCATCAAGGGTTTCTAAGCCCTAAGGACCTGAAGGCTCAGAAACCTCCGATAGGGGGTGTGGCAGAACGTAAACACACAAACAGGGGCACACATCATCAAAGTCTGGATCACAGATACCTTGGCAGCAAAGTATCCAAAGCGACACCTGGAGCAGGAGATGGCAGATCTGATGGAAATCTTTTGTTGCCATCTTATCAAAGAACAAAACTGCCAGTTCAGGTTTTTGGTCAATACCAAGTTGAACATGTCACCAAACAGAATCTAGCTACTGCTAATGCTCCAAATGAGGGCTGGAACGAATACATTACTGAGGTCATAGCCAGAGCATATTTAGACCTGATTAAATCAAATGTAGAAACTGTCAAAGCAAGTGTAAAATCAAGGAAACCTGATGCTATACCAACTTCAGATGCACAGATGAGACAATATTATTCCATGTTTCCTAAAGAGCCAGACACCTCATCAGCTGTGGCTAGACCTGTCATGAAAAGACTTTATGAGTTAATGACAGACGAGGTTGTACTGCCAGAGAATTGTTCACATACAACCGGCACAAATTGGGTGGCACCATCAGAAGCTTGCTTTCTTCCAGAAGAAGAAGAGATAAAACATCATAATGTAATCAGAGGTGCAAATCTCTGTGGGTTGAAGATAGTCAAGTGCCCATTTTCGGTGCAGAAAATGATTAGTGATTACTCTAGCTGTGATCCACTGTATCTTTCACCACATGTTTTGTCCAGCTTTCTAAGAAACAAACAACGGTGTGACCACAGACCACTTTCTGACTTGATACAACGTGGTAGAACCTCCTATGATAATGGGCACAAGGTGGTGACAGACATGATACTCTTCTGCCAAGCTGACAAATCATTCAATGAACAACTTGACCAAGTCCCACTCCTGCTGACATCAGATGGTCGGCTTCGTATGTTTGACCAAAGGAGGCCTGTGTTCAAGAGCGATGATATGAGGCACCTAAACCCTTGCTCAAAAAAGTTCCTGCATCCTGACTTCATTGATATCTTTAAGGAAGTAAACGGTCCTGTTTTCAAAGACATTGACATTCAGGGCTTCTCTGAAGAATTTCAGCAGAATTTTCGCAAGTTAGCACAAAATAACGTTATTCCTTTAGACCGCAGCGTCAACATAGATTGGATCGAGTATCTATGGAAGATGATTGACAGAGTTGCCAATATGGATATACAAAGCCTGAATGATCACTGTGGTCACCTTTCCATATGGCCAGTGAAAAGAGGAAGAGCCAAGTACTTATACCCTGTAAACAAAATGGATGAAGTTTTTCAGAAAACACTCAACTTGCAACATTGCCACCTAGGTGTTTCACGGCCTTTGCACCAGAAAATCTCTGAGGGGGACCTTCCAGCATCTTTATGTGATAGCACAATAGCAGACTGTATGGTGGCCTCAGTCTTACGACCAAGAAGCATGTTGTATGCACTGCATCACTACCACCAACAGCGGGGTGGAGTGGCTGATATTTTCAAGTGTTCAAATCTATTGGAATACTTCACATACTACCACACTAGCCTAACAGATGATGCAGATCTTCTCAAAGATCTGCCCATCTTTGAAACATTGGCTCAGAAATATGTCTCACTGACAGGGAACTGTGTGAATGTCATTCCCACACAGGTGCCATTGGCTGATATGGATGCTTGGACAAGGGCAAAGGAAGGTATTCTATTCCTGAAAGAAAAGCCAGACTTTAGAGATCTATATGATCAACTTGGATGCGTATCTTGGAGCGTTGAGGAAGTGTATACTGAGTACATATTCAAACAGCTGGATTTGCTGTCTGTAGTAGGTCATATTATCCACATGCATTACGTCCTTGACCATCTTGGGAATAAGACAAATGTGATGGATGCCTTGAGGAATTTGGAATGTGTCTGGAATATTGGCAACCAGTTTTGTAAGCCAAGCGATCTCTATGACCCAACTATCCCTCTTTTTGAACACATGCATGAGGAAGATCTTCCAGCACATGACATATCTGAGGAACCAAGGCTGTCAGTGTTGAGAAAGGCTGGCATGATATGTTCTGCCACAAAGAATATGCTGGCAGCATATGCTAAGAGACCACAACGAAAATACAATACTAATCTTATACTGGACTACATAAGGAGGCATGTTAACCCAGCTTCTCAAGGCGAATATCTGAGATTCCTGTCCAGAATCCCATTCATACCACGACAACCAAGTGGAAAACATGCAATATGTCCTGATAGATCAAATAAGAATTATGTACCTCTGAAAGGTAGTGTCCTTGTGAAACACAGTAGCTTGGTTTGGGCTGTAGCCCCTCTCATTCAAGACTACCAGGCTATCTTCCGGGAAGATGTGCTTGTTTCAGCAGGGGTGATCATTGAGCCTCCTTGTGAATTGGTGGCACAAAACATTGTACAGGTCTGTCAACATGGGCAGTTAGAGGAAGCGATTTCAATTGGAAATCGTAGGAAATTATGTGGCCTCATAGACACTTGCTACAACCATATCTCTACAAAGCTTGAGAATGGGGAATGCACAGACAAGGACAAGAAGAATCTACAGGGCATAATGAGTGATTGCTGCTGTATTCCTGTTGAGCAGGCACAAAGGTTCATAAAACCAAACCAAGCGGTCATGGAGCTGACACCAAACGAAGAGGTCAAGCCATATCTGTACAGACTGCCAGATAACATGGTGAACAACAAGGAGGTGCTGAAGTTGTTAGGAATTGCTAGCAAGCCTACCATCAGGGCCTATCAAAGAGTTTTAAGTATGATCCATGAGAAGTTTAACACACATGCCATAGACAATGATGAAGACATTCAGGCTGCCAAGCAGGCAACATGTCAGGTCTTCAAAAGGATTAAAAAAGATAGGTCATTGGATGTGCACAAGAGTCTCTGGCTTCTGTCTAAATCAAACTGTCTGTACTCCTCACAAAGTGTAATCTACAGCAATAACTGTGGAATAGAGAGCAGACTGAAGCGGAAAATGAAACTCCTTGTTGAAATCAACCTCAAGGTCAGCATTGAGAGTCTCCTTGAGTACTTCCCAAGGACACATTGTCCACAACTGTTGACATCAGTTGTAAGGGAGGAGGTAGATCATGAAGGTGACAAATCAACAGAGTCATTAGAAAGGGTCAAAGAACATCTGGCCTCTGAAGCTATGGATCGTGGTCTGCAAAGACTTACACACCATATCATGGTCACAAAGTCCGAGGAAGATATTGATGACACAATTGATGAGAAAATTGCTGAAGTACAGGGAGTGATGCGGAAGATTAAAATTGCATCAGTCATAAATTTGAAGACCCGCTTGAGATCTGACATGGGCATCATTGGAGACTGGCAAAAAAAGATGGTTTTTGCAAAACTAGAGACATCAACACTGTACTTAGAATGCTCGTCATTAGAAAAGATTCAATTTGAAAGTTCAAACTGTGTCTACATGTTTAAAGTACTGGCTGACATGGTGAATGATCTGAATAGAGGGCTGTTCCAAGATAACTTTGGCACTGTTCTGATGGCTGTTCTCTCAGCCACTCCAGAAATGGTAGATGAGAGGCTTGACGAAATGGGAATACGGTCGTATGACCCATGATGGCACAATCAACATCAGCTCTCACTGTTGATGAATAGTTGTTTTGTAGAAGAAGGAGTTAGAGAAGCGCTATTTATATCACAGGACTGGCGTTTTTAGGCACAACCAAATGCTGACTGTTGACAGTGTTGCTTTGATTGTGGATTGAAGACAAGAAGGTGCAAGCACATATTACGTTATCATAAATAAATGTAGGGTTATACGGTTATTGTTGTTTTAGATACATGGGGTGCTTCATACCTTCCATTCATCCACTGGTGATAGTACTCGTTGCAGATTGTGATCATATGTAGGAAGTAGGTTTATCTAACACTGCATATATTATGTTATTGCCATGGTTATATGACATTAACATTTCATAGTCTTAGTTATCCATCCCAACCTGATTTATCAAAAGGTATCCCATACTTTGCAGACACTTGTTGGAAGATACAGGAGTATGTATAGAATATGATACTAGTATATATGACTTGTGATATATATTGCTGTAGTGATTTCTTATTCATCCAAATATAGAGCCTAGGGATATGTATGATGCCTACACGTGTGTGCTATTAGATATTACATCCCTGAAAAAAAGCATACAGCTTTATGCACAGATAATTCACTGCCATTTACCATAAAACATAGAAGGGGTATGATTTTTAGTCCATTGTTAAATGTGAAGAGATGTGAGTTTTGAGCTCCCTCGATATTGATTAAGGAAACCATAGACTTGGAGTGCACTTTCTTTGACACCATAGGGGTGACATCTGCCTGTTGCTTATTTACATCTATTGTTATCATTATTTTGTCGAAAACTTATGCCACGACTCTCTTTAATATTACATTGAAGGCGTTGATGTTTAACATGTTTGGTTATAATTATGTGTATTTGCTTTATGTTTTCCATGCACTTAAGTAAGCTAAGTCACAAGTAATTGACTACCATTGTATTCGCGGATCCAACCGACATATATATTAACTACTAGTGGCTGAATGATATTTCATGCTATTATATATTTCATTGTCCATGCAGAATATAGGCTGGATCTTAACTGCTGAATTAGGTGACTGGTATAGCTGTATTGTTGAGCTTTAAATTGTAAAATATTCATATAGCGTCCTCTCTGCAGACCCCTCCCCATGCAATGGTTCCATTGTATAAGTAGCCAGGGGGTATAGTAGTCTGAAGTACAAACTGCACTTGAGTAACAATGTTATTCCAAGATAATAATGTGTCTTCAAAACCATCCCATATATACAGCCAATTTCAAAAGACACAAAATTTATGCTATCATTGATAATTTGATGGGTTTCTTGTGTGTATATACCCTCTATCTACATTGGCAGATACAATCACATTGAACTTGGATTTATGTTAAATGTTTTGATATTGTACTTCCTTGCATGTAATAAAACGCATGTCGTGTTTAAGGTGCACCCCTGACTCAAGGAGTACTGAAGTACTTAGTGCCCCTTACACTTGATTTGGACCGGTTTATTACTAATGTAGAATATGCTCGCCTGTAAGGTGCACCCCAACCTTTACCAGTCCTGTAAGGCGCACCCCAACCTTTACCAGTCCTGTAAGGCGCACCCCAACCTTAACCAGTCCTGTAAGGCGCACCCCAACCTTTACCAATCCTGTAAGGTGCACCCCAACCTTTACCAGTCCTGTAAGGTGCACCCCAACCTTTACCAGTCCTGTAAGGCGCACCCCAACCTTTACCAGTCCTGTAAGGCGCACCCCAACCTTTACCAGTCATGTAAGGTCCACCCCAACCTTTACCAATCCTGTAAGGCGCACCCCAACCTTTACCAGTCCTGTAAGGCGCACCCCAACCTTTACCAATTCTGTAAGGTGCACTCCAACCTTTACCAATCCTGTAAGGTGCACCCCAACCTTTACCAATCCTGTAAGATGCACCCCAACCTTTACCAGTCCTGTAAGGTGCACCCCAACCTTTACCAATCCTGTAAGGTGCACCCCAACCTTTACCAATCCTGTAAGGTGCACCCCAACCTTTACTAGTCCTGTAAGGTGCACCCCAACCTTTACCAGTCCTGTAAGGTGCACCCCAACCTTTACCAGTCCTGTAAGGTGCACCCTAACCTTTACCAGTCCTGTAAGGTGCACCCTAACCTTTACCAGTCCTGTAAGGTGCACCCCAACCTTTACCAATCCTGTAAGGTGCACCCCAACCTTTACCAGTCCTGTAAGGTGCACCCTAACCTTTACCAGTCCTGTAAGGTGCACCCCAACCTTTACCAATCCTGTAAGGTGCACCCCAACCTTTACCAGTCCTGTAAGGTGCACCCCAACCTTTACCAGTCCTGTAAGGTGCACCCCAACCTTTACCAGTCCTGTAAGGTGCACAAGGGGTCAATGCCCCCACATATATACCGCCCCTTGCCGTTAACGTAGCTCCCCCAATTTTGACTAGGTGACCAGGAAAGGAACCTCGAGTTCAGGTAAACACCGGAAGAGGGAGAGTTGTATGGCCTCTCCATACAGTAGCATTTCTATAGTGGCGGCCAGCTGCTGTTATGTGATAGAAGTATGGGGGGGGGGCCTGGGGACGAACAGACACACAGCCAAACCCCAAGGTGTGGTATACGGCATAACTCATACGCAGGACATTACAGTATATATCATCGAGGGACGAGTACTGTTTGTAATATTTGATCTTTAATGTAAGCTTAACCACAAAACTACTTTGTATTTAGATCCTTATTATAACTAACATAACTATGTTTATTATGACATCTAACCAAGTCTCAATGATATGGGGACTTTATATTTGCCATGTAGAATTTAGATTCGCGGTTACGGTGAATAAGCTAGCTATATAACTACATAGTTGATGATGTTGAATAACAATATATTTGGTGCTTTTTTGTGTCTGTGTTTAAGGCTAAGAATGTATACGAAAATTGAAATACCCAGTTAGTCATTGACAATAAATCGATAGCAACAGTGGCGGATCCAGGATTCGGAAAAGGAGGGGGCACGGCCCTAAAGGAGGGGGCGCACCCCCTATTTTTGAGCAAATTTTGGGGCCCAAAATATCTAATTTAAGTACTGGGGAAAAGAATCCGCCACTGAGCAAGCAGATTGTCTATTGCCATAGGGAATATGCATTTTACTATTTTGCATGGATTCTTGTTGACGTAGAGAAATAAGTGCTTGACTTTTACTGTCTCTTTCAAATATGTGAGTATAATGTCATTGTCACTGACAACAGTTGTGACATCAGCCTCTATGGTGAGTTATTGATTATGAAGCATGGTGCTTTAATACCCTTTATTCTTCATGATGCATAGATGCAGCACTGGCGAGTTATTCACCAGTGCACCACCCAGCATGATGCACCAATGCAGCACCAGGGAGATGTCCCCTAAGTCTCCAGGGCTGTATTGGAGCATCAAACAGTAAGTGTACATTACATTGAGGAATAAGGTATAAGGTCTAGAAAGAATTAAGAAGCTACATTGTTAGAATCACATTTTATTTGACAAATATAACTATTGCTTTTGTTCTATTTTGTGTCAAATTACCATACAGTGGTGCAGAGCATTCATTTTCATGATACATGTGTGCAGCCCTGCCAAGTTGGTCCAGCAGAGCTGGATTGGCTTAATAGATTGATTGCTACGCTATTGTGAATAGGTATTCATATGGCGGTTTTTTTTTGTGTTTTTTTTTCTTAAAGAGCTTTTTTGTGCATTGATTAGCTGCACAATACCACTATATATTATAATTCAATAGCGTATTCATAGTGTCATTTGGGCATAGCCTTATTATCCTTGTGAACAGTGTTATTTTTGATCATGTTTCATTCATGAATAATGTTAGTCTCCATGTTGAAATCATAGTTCTTTACATGATATATTCAAGGTTTAATATCTGCTTCTGTGGTGAGGCCAAAAGAAATTGTTTGTTTCAGGTATAACCCGACCTTACATAGCCAAACAGGGGCGACCATATTTCTTTTCTCTTCATTAAGGATTTTTGCCATGAAATATCAAAATATGTCCTATAAGGTGACACAATAAAAGTATACTGGAGGTACTTGATTCATTGTGTCTTTGTTATGGTTTGTATGTTGTGTGAAAAAGCCTTCCTGCTAAGCGAGTAGCCATTTTTTTTTTTATCCAATGAAATGGTATCCCTGCACGATAGAGTGATAACTACTATCACAAATTGAGACAAGTAAAAGTATCAGACTTTATTTTACATATTGGATTCTATTATGTTGACAACTTTCAATAAACATTAAAACTGGATAAATTATAGGATCAAAGTAAGGCAGTCAGCAGGTTTAAGAATATTCATAATCATATCTCAAATAGCTGTAAGATTAATGCCCTTAATAATGGATAACCTATCCAATGCTTTCTCAGAGAAGATCGACTAGAGCTAAACAAAACAACGTGATACCCCTTCAATTATCAACAAATACTGGTTGTATGGACAATAATTTGATGGGCCTAGTAGAGAGACCCGCTGTAATTTATAGAAATAACGAAGACGAATCTACATTATCAAGGATATAGTGCGGTATACACGGAAAGCTTTTGTAACATAATCTAATAATTTGATCTTAGCTGGCTGACTGGTGCCATTTTGGAAATTAGTGATGAAGTATGTATACATTGTACTTTGAAGTATGTATACATTGTGGGATTACCCTCAGAAGCAGTGGTCTCTGAGTATTTCCATCTTTTGCTACATGTTTGCCCCTTAAGGGCCATCCATATAATAAAGTCATGCCAAATTTAACCACTTTTTACCCACCCCCATCGTCATGCTTTTTGCCAATTGTGCAATGTTGAAGGTATATGGAAAATTAATCCTGGCATGCTGGGCCTGACCCCCCCCCCCTACAATATGACGTCATTCGTGGATGGCCCCTTATCATTCGCATCGTCAGTCATCCAGCATCATCTCTCATCCAAGGTGGTATTTTTAAGGTAGTAAGGTGGGTCGCTACCATTGAATCAAAGATCCTAGATTTTCTTCATTTTTCTGCCAGAGGTACAAAAGAGCATCTAGAATATGAAAAGAAAAGTAGGGGGACCCGAACTACTTTTTTTCTACAGATTTTTGAAAAATAAAAGTTAAGTATTTTAATGTTCACCTAGAAATTAGAGAAAATGTTTCTCAGATTTGAGAATTTTTTTCTGTCACAACTATTTAATACAGCGATATGAAACCTCACATGGTAAACGGTCTGATATCCTTATTTACTAAGAATTTTTGATTTTAACTCCATAACATGGCATTCTGGGTAAATTCCTCATTTTTCGACCACTAGATTTTTCTTAAACTTCTTCGGAATATTGTTCAGATAATTTGCCTTTCAATAGGAGTAATTTTGATATAGGGTCCCATGCATTATTTTATAGTTTTGGCCATTTGAATTAAAAAAAAAGTATTGAAAGAATTAACAAAAATCCATATTCAAAGCATTGCATGATGGGTAAAATATGCAAATCCTTGTCATTGGACTGCTTCATTATATGCTGTCGGTCACTGAATAGCCTACCACTTCTAGGACATTGTCTTGGTATTGTAAGTGCTATAATTCTAAGGAGCAAAAGAATGTGGATGGCCCCTTATCATTCGCATTGGCAGTCATCCAGCATCATCTCTCATCCAAGGTGGTATAGACATGTGCAACGTGTTTACTGTGTACACTTTGTTGTTAAGTGTTTTAATGAGCTGAAAGAAGCTTAAGGTAAATAAGGCAAATAAAAGAAAGTTCCACAGAGCTTGAAGACAGTTCCATCGCCATTTCTAGACTTGACCATACTGCTCGTTGAGAATGTAGATTAAGGAATGCCAGTGGGTTAATTTCACAAGGTGTTACAATGATTCGAGCACATATTTCACCACAAACCCCCACATAACTCTCATAATATACATTGTAGGCCTAAGCCTGCTTTCAAACTGTAGGCTTGGATTCCTGCAATTCTAGACTGGGATCATTGTCTTCCGTGGAAAATCACTGTAGCACCATACTTCAGTGGATAGCGTTTTTTTTTATTCAATCAATACACACACACACACATACACACACACACACACACACACATATATATATATATATATATATATATATATATATATATATATATATATATTCAAATGTCATTCCCAAATGACAGGGGCTATATACAGGGAGAAGGATTGAAGAGGGCTGTGCCCAGGGATTTTGATATAAAATGTTACCCCCAGGCATTGCAACTGTGGTTTTAGTTTGGAAATATCAGCAAGGATACAGGTTCGCATTACAACATGAACAATTCACTTTGATAATTCACGCACCATCTGAAATTATATAATCATTCCAATTCTTTGTGTCACTATTACATAAGCCTTTCATTCAATCAAATATTCCTATGGCTGGGATTATAGCACTCACATAATACAGAGCATGTATATTCTCACCTAACACCACAAAGTGTCCATGTTTTAATTAGTAAACACAGTGTCCACGTATAACCCCATATTGAAATGTTTAAAACTCCGACGGCTTTAGAAACAAGAGTTACATTTGGCCTTGTTGTATGGGGAGGCCTTGTTGTATTGCCTATTTTGGTATATTCTGGTGTAGTAGTGCTTTTATCCACACTAGCTGTTATGGGATTTCCTTCATTATCGACTGGATAGGTCTCATTGATAAGTTGGCTTGCTACAACCTTCATAGCGGCCCAAAGTTCCTCCCCAACCGGAACTACATAGTTTGCCGGAAGTAGAAAGCCGAAGCGCCCCCTGTCACGGAGTTCCACAGTGTAGGAATACTTGATACCTGCTACGCCTTTGGCCCAGTCAGCCGAACCACCAGTATAGGCATCTAAAGAAGAGGAAATTATTTTTAGCAATTTGATATGTTACATAAGGGTTCAGACATATAAGTCCAAATATGATAGAAATGCTGATTAATACAGGTGAATTCACAGTGATTTTTTTAGTGTGAATTTACTTTATTATCCCAAGATATATATACATTTTTGGTGAATCCTTTGGTAGAATGTACATTGAATACAATTTTCCTGCTTTTGTTACCGGTAAAGTGTAATAGTTTCATATGCCTACAGTAAATTTATAAGGTACATAATAGTTTACATGTAGGAATCTCCGGGAACATAGCATATATCAATACGGTAATCTATGCCAATAGGTAACCAAAGACGTAGTAAACGGAAAGTTATATATTATATCAGGATAATAATGAAGGAAGAGAACCTCATCCCCACAATAGTCTGTGTAAGGGTTGATTCTTCTGGTTCTACCTTTCATCTGTTCAATGGTTTGCAATACATTGACACATTATAATCATTTATGGGTTTAGTGAGAAGGGGAGGAAATAATTTGGAAACTTGTGTGATTCTGTTTGTGAATTGAAGAGAAAATCAATCCCAAGAAAAGAAATATATAGCATAGATTACCATTTTGCTTCACAGAATAATATTACATAACATAATGATAAGGTTGAAATATTATTAGAATTTGGTGTTACGCTATGTTCTGACATAAGGGAAGAGACCTGCCAGGTAGTCCTTGGACTCAGTTTTAAACTGTTCCAGACTAGGGGCATTTCTCCTACCAGTAGTCAGAGCATTCCAGCTTATGGCACCCAGATATTCAACACTCCTTGATTAAATGAGAGAAACCTGTGGTGCTCACTGATGGCTAATGGGGGCGAGCTAATTCCTGGAGGTAGGACAGCTCTTCCAAATGCTCTTTCCATTTTTTTTTTTCGTAAATCTAATGGGCTTTCACGTAAAAGAAAGATGTCAAATGCATAATTTGTTCTAGAAATCATTGTTGGTGTACAGCAACTCCACCTGGAGTTTGCTGGGTGCAGGGTACATTTCAGAAACTTCTTATGTTTTTACAAAGAGTGTATCAGGGAATCGGCTTTAATCCCAAAAAGGAAATACTCACAGAGTAGTTCAAAGGGTCTGCCTACATTATACGGCTCACCACCCGTCTTCTCCAATGCCGCTACAGCCTTCTCAGCCATCGCCAACTGGAAATACAAATAGAAACACGGTATGGTTATTATCATCATACACTAATCTATTATAGAGGAAGCTTGAATTAACACTTTATAAAACTGACCTTCTTGTGCAAGGTTGTCTAAAAAAAAAGTATACTATAATGAACAAAGGAAATTATCAAGAGTTCAGCTAAAATTATGAGGAATCCCAAGAGAATTAGGGGGTATGGCATTTCTGAGTTCAGAATATTCTTTTTGATGTGTCATTATTTAGCAATGCTCGTCACGCATTATGACAACCGATGACCATGATGCAACAAAGCTAGTACAGCCCTTGAAGGAATTAAAGTTTTAAAATAGCCATTTTCGTTATTACAAACACTTACACTTTCATTATAATCAGGTGGTGTGCTGTTGGTGTAGCCCCATCGTGTGAACCACTTCTGGGTGTAGGAATGGTGTGAGACAAACACTTTTATACTGTCATTGTGACGTAATAAGAACTTCATTAAGGCCTGAGTCTCTAGTTCAGAGCCTGGCCCTGAACCCAGGTACACAATACTGCAAGGGTTGTCACTGGTGAAGGGGGTTACTGAAATAGAAAGGAATGGATTTTGAAAATTTACTTCAGATATTTGTAACAACTGTTTCATTTACTTTGTTAAATGTAGGTGGTTGATTAAAGCTATCACTAAAATAGCTGAATTGATTTGATAAGTATTGCCCATAGCAGTGCAAGACACTATCATAAATTTGAGTTGTAAACAGCAGAAAGTCCTGTGCATTTTGAAACCATGACAAGCAAATTTAGATGCTTAGGTATTCAAACTCAATGATGTACGTAATAGAAAATATTATGGATATATTTTCCTCTCATATTGATAGCTCTAAAATAGGTTCCCGACTGTACTTGGGAATTAAGGTACCCAAGTGAATAATCAAAAAAATACATTTAAAAGAATTATAATGGTATACATTTCAGAATTTTCTTAAACGGTACAGATTATCAAAACTTGTCCTTAATTCAATGTGTCTTAAAGTGATGGTACAGATCATTTGGTGTCTGCATGGAGTTATAATAGTCCATTTGATCATAGCATCTGCAGACGGCACCTTTTTCTATACGGCACATGGCTATTGTATTATTGACCAATGGGAGGCATCTCTGGCATAAACTGCGGAGTCGGGGGCTGAAGGTGTTAGTCATAGTGGAGTCGGGGTCTAATGGCGGCCCCCAGCTGATAATGGCTATGTGAGCTATACAGAAGAGGCAGTGACTGATAGAGCCCCAAATCAACATTGATTAAAAAAACTATTTCCTTAATCCCTTTTTAGGTCCTTCAAAAACAATCAACATTGTACCCAAGCCTCAGAGAAGGCAGGCCCCTTAATTTGGACGAATAGATGAATGAGAGAAGTAGCCATATTTAATAGTTATTAGCAAAGCCTGTTTAAATACTCAAGTTGTTAGATTGAGTTCCACCTTAACCCTTCTCAAGCTGTGTAGTGTATCAACGCATCATGCCAGTTTGTCGCCATGATACAGAAATGAAGCCTTGCTAAGTTATCTCGCCAGGTCCGCATTGATGCATCATACAGGGTTGATACACTCCCAAAGGATGGCTTTGATGTACAATTGCATAAGTGTATCATGAAGTCGGCATGATGCATGGATGGACCATGCTGCCCATAAAGCCTTAACCACCTTAGGCCAAATAAAGAAAAGGTTTGTTTCCAGTAACCCGACCGACCCTAGCAAAACAGGGGCAAAAAATACTTTTTTTTTGTGATTTTGAAGAATTTTGTCTCATTTTTTCATATTTCATAGAAATTTTTGCATTACTTTTTGAGGATTTTTCCTGTATCTTTTTTTGGTGTTCTTCCCCTCTCGCACAGTTGTCATTTTCCCATCATTATTTTACAATAAAATCAAAGAATTTGATACATCCATTGATATGTGCCCTAATATTTCTTATATATATAAATGTAAAAAAAAAATAAATAAAAAAAAAAAGATATTTAAAAAAAGATCCAACCTACCGACCCTAGCTCTTTGAACTATGTTACTGGAAACACCTTTTATTTTTCTTAGCCTTAGCCAAGAAAAGTTAGAATCTAATGGTCACATGACACTCATATGCCATGTGACCAAATTAATGACCTACCCCCATTTGCATCCGGTTCTATCAATGAACATCAATCTGATTAGTGTGCTTGAATAATTTCACTAAGACATTTCAGGGACTAAATTCAATGAATTAATAGTTTTTTAGTATTCAATAGACTAGATTTAATGGATTTAGTTTACTTTTAGTCTAATATAATCTAAACCTAAACACAATAAAAGCAATTAATATTTATAGGTGCACATGTGTGAATTCAGTTATAATGAATGCTCTGTGAGAATTGATTCTATGAGACCCCATAATGAGTGACGAAATGGGAAATAATTTTATGTGACATAATCATTGTAGTGGCATATAACCGAACCAACGTTGTTCTTTTTTGTTCATTTTTTTTTTCTTTTTTTTTTTTTTGGCAGTCTAGACTACACTTGATACATGCAGCTAGTCCTGGGCCAATATGCCTAATAGCAACTGATCAAAGGTATGCATTTTGAGACTGGAGGTCATTTCCTAAAAAGTTATGACTAAAATTGTACCAGAGTTTCCCTTCATATTTTTTACATTCCAGGCGTAAAGAATATTAATAAGGTAGCCTATACTTATTAGTAGTCGTAGGACCTCTAGTCCTCTATGGTTATATTATCTAATCGTACCTGGTAAGGAAAAGACTTCCAGATCTTGGTGGATATTATGAAATTTAGACATTGCTGGACATAGAAGTGCTAGACAAATCCCAACAAAATGTAATTGTAACATATTGCTTACCATGCCCCCAGTGGTATGGCCAGTTCCTGTTAAGGTCTGTCCCTGTACAACTACTGTTGGTGATTGGTGACCTATTCTTCCGCCAAAGACGCTCCTGTTACAAAAATCTAATAATTAGTCAACAATCAAATGATTATTTAGTAATATCTTATGATCGCTTTGTTAAGAAAACCTTTCTCTGCCTTTTTCTTGCCCTTTCTTTTCTATTTTTTTCCTGTTGTAAAATTGGTCAGAGATGTTTATTATTCATTTTTTTTTTCCTCAATATGTGTGCTAGCACCACCCCATCCTCCTTGCTTTGTTTTAGCATAAATTCCAAAATAAACGGCAGGAGTCGTGTGTCCATTAGGAACCAGATGGCAGCAGGCAAGCTATCTATCTCTGCCCAACTCCACCATCTCAGCCTTTTCATCAATGGAGATGTTTGTTGAAAGGCTCAGTGCTTTATTGCATCGTGTCCATTGGTCGTCATGATGAACGAATGCAGTCGTGGTGAGTAACTCACTTCATCCATGCATCAGGCTGTCCCTAGTAGTTTGCTATGCCCCCGGAGGATCGGCATGATGCTCCAATGAAGCGCTGGTGAGCGGATCTAGACTCACCTCAGAGGTCTTGCCAAAAAGGAAAATAGAACCAAAAAATAAAATGTGCACAATTTGTATTGCTAAATAATTTTTTTTCATAAACTTGTTTTAAAGCATGCACGTTACTTACAACTCAAAAAGTGTTTTTTCCTTGCATTTTGCTATAAAATTATTTGTTGATTGTGAAAAATAAGATTTACAGAGGTTCTTACTCTTTATCCTTTGACAAGACCCTCCAGCACGTCTCTAGTGCATCGTGCCGACCAATGGGCATGATGCAGCACAATGGGCATGATGCACTCCCCGGGGGGGCACTTCAATTTTTTTTATACGGGTGTGTGGCTGAACCCATGACAACCCTTACCCTTGCTAGGGCACTTGGTCGCGGGGTTTTTCTTCGAAAGCCTACCCTTGCTAGGGCACTTTTGACTCAATAATCCCAGATTTATTTCAAAATGTCTTAAATTTAAACTGATTGGGGAGAAGGTTGAATTTGGTTCATGCTATTTCCATGAAAACTGTGCTGATCTCCGTGAATTTTTTTTAAACGAGGCAAGGGCTTTTGACACCACCTTTCTGACCTCTTGTCTACTAGCCCTTAGCCGAGTTTCTTATGATTACCAAGTTTCAATTGCTATTTTGGCCTCTAGCAGATTACATGCACCACCCAAAGACTATTCCATTACACAGTATATGCCCTATCACACCCTTCAAAGACCCCATGAGTCATATTTCTATTTACATGAAAATCTTTTGATAAATGATGAAAAAACATTTCATGGGGTATGCTTTTCTTATATTTAGATTCCAAGAATTTGCATAGACCATCAAAACCTGTCATTTAGCCCTATTTCTGTTACAACTGAACCCCCAAAAATTACTGAGACAAAAAGCAAGACAAAGCTATCCATGTAATAGAATTTACATTTAAGGTGTACTTTGATGGCTGTGACATGGTAATTACTGTTGGGTTTTTTTCCTATGGAGAAATGCATGGGATTTAAGGCTCTTTTTACCCTAAATAAAAGGGTAATCAAACTGTCTTTAAACCCACTTAAAGACAGATTTCAGATTTTTTAGAACAGGAGGGCATAGAGTAGGTATGGGGGCAGTGCATGCCATGGTTATCTGGGCAAATATCTTTTGATATAGTTGATTTTGAAGGCCTTCCAATTTGGTTTATTGATAGGTTTAATTCCAAGATTCTTTCATAGACAAAACATTAGTCTTGCATTGGAGGTGAATCTAGGTGAGTACATAGAGGAGCCTAGTAGGCTTCTCTATGGTAAGTATCAGTAGTTAGATAGCTGGGCCCTTTAAGAGAATTGGCTTCCAATCATTTCCCATGGGAAAGGAAGGAAATGTAACAAGTAATTGTAACAAGGTCACATCACCTTGGCTACACTGTCTGTGATGTTAATTGTAGGATCAACAATGACTGTCTATGGATGGATGGATGGATGGATGGATGGATGGATGGGACTATGGTGGGGACTATGGTCGGGACTCAATACTCAGAGCTGTGCTGGTAGTTGTGTTGGGAGGGGGAGGAAGACAATCAAGCAGCTAAATGTGTCCTTAATGACATAGTGGGAAAGTCATGGGCAAGTCATCTAGCCTAGGCTCTGTACCCTTGCCTCGTTTCCTTTCTGTCTCTCCAAGACATACTCTCGACTCAACTGTTTTAAAATAAACGCTCTCTTGTTAAATTTCCAGTGTAATTGGGGTATTTTGCTGAAAGTTGACCCTTGCTAGGGACATTTGTGGCTGAAACAGGAGGCTTGCTAGGGACTTTTCTTTGAAAAAGTACCCTTGCCAGCTGCACATATGTGTATACATTACATAGAAAGTGCCCCCCCCCCCCCCCCCGGGTGCACTCCTGCATCAGTGGTATCAGTACTTACCTGAGTATGTGAGAAGTGGAAGCCGTCAGGATTGGCAATAGGTACAAAATACCAGTCTAAAAGGTCCACATACTCTATCACCTCCTCATCTCCCAACATATACCGAGACAACAACTGGAAGTAAGAGGAAGGTATTAAAGGGAAATAAATTGAAATTTGTTCTCTATACCTAAATTGTCTCTTAGTGGCTTATTCCAGCCCTGTGGCTGTGCAGCCATAAGACAACAGGTTGCAAGTGTATAGCGACCAATCTGGAGGCCGTGTGTACGCAGTCATGAGCCAGCCATCTCGTATTCTCTGGTGAGAAAATTAAGCGATCTGCCCCTTACGTAATCGTTAGTACATTTCTGGTTTGAGCAGCATGACAAGAATTGGGCACCGAGTTGGCTGGGAACGGTGATTGGGATGTACATTTTACTGACCTTCGCGCGCTACGTAACCTACATAACCTATGTAAGATTAAGGCATCGTTGTGCCTATACATGGGTAAAAAGTGACGCTCGTGATGCTGTGACACAGGGGTTTTAAAAAGTGACGCTTGTGACACAGGGGTTTTAAAAAGTGATGGACGGCAACACTAGCAAAAGTTCCCAGTACATTGGCATATACATAAAAAGTGACGGAGTGACGTGCCATCCCTCCTAAAAAGTGACGATGTGACGTCCTTAAAATTTTGAGAACCCGTGTATAGGCACATCGTTGTTGTTCGACATGGTAATTTGGTTGTTCTCTGATGGCGGTGTAGATTTGAGATTTTTCGGTAGTTACTGAACTACAATTTAGAGATGTTCTTTCAACATTTAATAATACTTCTTCATATTTCATAATACTTCTGTCACAGAAGCCTGCTAGTATAAGGTGTTGAGAAATGCCGCCAAGCTCAGCAAAACTGATTTCCATATAAGACGTATTCATCTGTTGTTTGCGTGCCGCCTAAATTCAAAGACCCTATTTTTTTATGGCATTTCGCAATAACATCAAATAGCATAATTGAGAAATTCCCTCCAGAAAAAACAAGCCTTCATTAGATCAAGAAAAAAGGTTTCCGGTCACCCGACCGTCCTCAGCCAAAAGGGGCCGACCTCAGATTTATTTTAGAATTTTTTTTTCCATTTTTTAAAGAGTTTTTCAAAAATTTTCCCTTTTCTTCATTTTTTTAAAGTTTTCATGTGAAAACTTTTATTCGCAAGATATACACGTAATTCTCCATCACTTTCTCAAATTTCATACAGGAAACGATCCTTGGTTATAATAACCTTTGAAAACCTGGCAAAGTATGACTATATGAGGCCTTAGATGCAAAAAAAAAAAAAAAAAAATCCGATCTACCCGCCTCAACTTTTTGGACCATGTTACCGGAAACACAGCTTTTTTTTGGCCTTAAGTGAATCGTGCAAAGTAACCAGATTATACTAAATTTTCACCGTTTACCTGGTAGATCATGTAGACTACTGTAGCTGGCGAGATCCACTCACGTGCATGCATGGCACCATCCATATAGATGCCAGGTTTCACTCGGCCCTTCACTTCTTTACCAAGCTGTAAATGAATCACCAACAATATTTCTTAACCTTTGAAAGAGAACATCATGCCGTTAATTGGCAATCAGACTGGCTTCAAAGTTTATCGTGACAGCCGATTGGCATCTGTAGGTAAAAGGAGCTATTAGAAAACCATTTTGAGCCAATAGAAGAAAGACAGAGAGAGAGAGAGAGAGAGAGAGAGAGAGAGAGAGAGAGAGAGAGAGAGAGAGAGAGAGAGAGAGAGAGAGATGATGATGGAAAAGGAAATCTTACCTTCAATGCATAGATCTTTCTGTTTTCATATGTCTCCCCTACAGTTTCTAATGTGACTAGTTCTGGGCAGTGTGTGGCCAGCATCTGCATCCACGTCTCTATCTATAAGAACAAAGGGGAAGTGTAACTTTATTACAGCCTAAAGGAAAAGATATTTCAAGTGGCCTTCAAAATCCAGGCATGAAAGTCTTCAGGGCGTTTCCTGGTTTCAGGGATTTCCAAGTTCCAAATCCCTATAAATTCCTATACAAAACATTCACTTAATTGGTTCTGATTAGGGATTTCAGGTACTCGCTCACATTTAACCCTGAACCTCCTCAAATGACTAGCTTATGGTAGATGCTGCCATCTATTATGTGCAACCATGCATGTCACAAAAGATTTATAAACCTAATATCACTTTAGATCTAAGGGTATCATTACGCTCTTTCAAAGTAACAAGTTTTTAAATCTTTTTAAAATGACATACTTCGACATACTTTCTCCAATAATATGCTGCAGATTGAAGCTGACTACTTCAATCCGCTGCATATATTCAGTGTATATAAATAGAAAAGAAAAAAAAACACATCCCCAGTGTCAGTATTACGTGAGTAAGAAGCTAAATGACCTGAACCTGCGGTATACCACATAATACATTCAACCTTGTGTGAGGCAGTTCGACCTACCTCTTCCAGCTCAGCATACTTCCCAACCACCTTGTTGGAGACCCTGGCTGTGGTGGAGCGCCTCTCGCGGTGACTGCGTTTCTTGTCCTTGAGTAGCTCGTACTGCTCACTCTGGGCCTCCAACTCTATCATACTGTACATGAAGCAGACTAATTTAGAGACATGCAGCAATATATATATATATATATATATATATATATATATATATATATATATATATATATATATATATATATATATATATATATATGGCCTAGTGTCTACGGCCATAACTGGAGCTGGCATCCCAATGGGCACAGAACGTCGGATCAGCTTCAGTTTTGGCCGTAGACACTAGGCCATACCAGAGAATTATATTTGATAATAACCAGTTTTATTATTTGGATGAAATCTTTAACTAATCAAGGTGGCCTTAAATGCCATAATGCCAAATTTGCTTACATTTAAATTAAAAGATGAACTGGAAATTTATGATAATACAGTGAATAGGGTGTAGAATTAAACGTACCTAGATGTAATTACAGAACTAACGTATGGGAATTACTTATCAGAAAGAGGTATATCCAAGTCAGACAGCAACAGAAAATATTGGGATTACACCTACTTTTGAATATCTTCAATGAAGATAGAGTGGTGGACTTTATGTTTCTCTAGTTCTGTTAGGAGACGTTGTAGTTTTGGTGCTGCCACCTGGATGTCGACAATGTCATTTGGCGAGCTGGGCGCACTCCATAACTCTAACTGAAATATGGAAAAGATACACATCAGGAAAAGTGGCATTTTTATACCCTTCAATAAATCTGGTCACGTGCTCTGGTGTATCTTTTTTTAAAAGGGTGGGGGGGGGCAATAATGGGAAGCTCCCAAAAGAAAATTACTGGGCACCAAACGAGACCCTTGTGCACAAAAGAAAATTAGTTCCCATACCTCTGAAGAGCCAGAGAGGCAGAAGTTTCTAATAGGACAATAAATATATGCTGCAATGCAGCCTGCCAGTACTAGATATGGGAAATGATGTTAGGTAACCCGATGCCTGAGGTTCTATATTCTAGGACTGAGTACCCTAATCCCATAATGAAGCTCATAATGGATTTCGTCCCCTCTAAACACAACATCGCGTACCTCTGGTTCACACCACTGATCTTATCTTGGTCATAACGCTATGGGGAATAAAATCACTGGTAGTGCTTTAGGCAGGTGATTTTATCTTTGTATACACAACAAACCCTTGATTCACGGCCAAATGACGGCCGTCAGTCAGTGACGGACAGCATAAGGACAGTATCCTTAGCCCTTTAATTGTTTCTAGTTCTATTAGAGCGTGGAGCATGATTATTTGGTTCACTATTAATCCCTAATCTTTGTAATTCTACTATCACAGCACACCAGCGACCGACTCTGGCCACCATCACTGGGGCCCCCATGGGGACCCCCCTGAGGTCACAATGTCGCCAAAATGTAAGGCTTCAGGTCACATGTCACTTTTTTAGGGGAAAAAACATGTCTAATAATCTAAAAATTTAAGGTCTCAGATCAAATGTCACTTTTTTAAAGATTGGACATGTCACATGTCACTTTTAAAATGGTACAAAGTCGAAATGTCACCAAAAAAAATGGCCAAAAGTCGCCATGTCGTTTTTTACCCCTTGGGTGTGACGTCATGACCTCTTGACCTAGTTGGGCCTCAAAATGAGGCTGGCGGAGATCACATGCCTCTAGCAGCAGCCTGATTTGGATCACCTGCCTATAGCTCTACCAGTAATTTTATTCCCCATAGTGTTACGGCCAAGATAAGATCAGTGGTGTGAGCTAGAGGCACATGATGTCTGTTTGGAAAGCTGGGATTTCAAAATCTGGGACTTAGTAACTGTATGTACATACCTCAAGACTTTCATCTTCAAGTATTGACTCTACATTCAGCCAATCTGCATCACCGTCCAGCGTCACACGAACCACATGGTACCTGGACATAAACAGAAATAACAGTATGAAATTATTGATATTTGTACAGCCAAACATACAAGAGATGCCATCTCATCTATATAGGAAAACGACATACCCCATCTCACCTGACTTCTTTGATGGGTGCTTTTTAAGGTTTGGTTCAGATAAAGTGTGTTTTCTGGAGCCTTTGTTACACATTTCATGAGCATTTTAATAGAGGGAATTCGAGTTGAAAAGCCAAACTCAGTGGTATGGCCATGTTGTAGCCTGTGACCAAAAATGGGTATATAATACAGGATTGTATCACTTTTCCAGAGTCGGTTGGCATCCTAATCCCCACCCCTACAACTACATGTACTTTTAACACATATTCAACTTGGCATTGGTTTACTTTATTTCAAACTTTGGTTAAAATGAAATGTGTGCGCCATTATAGAACCCTCAGAAGATGGGATTATATTTTGGATAAAACCCCTCAACGCCATCATGCAACCTAAAATTAGTTGGCTCTTGTTTCTACCAGTGAAGAGCAGGGCATGTAGCGTCAGTGACATGAGAAATAACTGCCACCATACTACAAACAATACCCTGATCCTGAAGGCCTATTGCATGTCTGATTCAAGTAGAACGGATGGAAACAATGTGTTGCAGTCAAATTATAACCCATCTCACTTTTTCTAACTTCAAATAAAGAAAAATTTGACATGGCAGGTCATTAATCCTTTAACGTTGGCATGATGTATTTAAGCACTTTACGATCCTTGCAGATTTTAACAGAACTCAACTAAATTTTGTGCAGATTTTAGCAGCATATATTGTCTGATATTTGCCTCAACAGTCCAAATACTACTGACAGAGTGCAGTTCATGGCCCCCCTCTAGAACCCTTTATAGGCCGATTGTGCATTAATACATCATGCCCATTGTTCATCACAGTGAATGAATGACTCACCAGGGCTGCATTCAAGCATCATGCTATGGTTTGAAACTGTACCGGAGGGTCAGCATAGTGCTCCAATGAAGTGCTGGTGAGCAGTCTCGCCAGCACTTCATTGGTGCATCATAGCGACTAATGGGCATGACGCACTTCTGCATCAGCAGCCCTTAAGGGCTAGGTTAGAACCCTCCTCCCCTTGCAGGCATTGACATCTATTATTTAGCACAAAAGCCATTTTCATCCCAGAGTGGGTGAAAACGCCTGTTGCTACCATTGTCAGACCACTGTGCTGCAAAAAAATGAGGGCTGGACAAAAACTGTTGTCTGTATTTCATGTTAGGGAAATCATAAAATGTGCTCCTCTTTTTTATGCTTGAAGAATTCAGGGAATGGATGGCAGGCGTAATGGTTAAACTGCAGGAGAGTTGGCGCCAACCATGAAACTGCATAGCATAGCCTAACACAAATAAAAACAAACCAGAATGAACATTTGAGTTATGTTCTTCTTATGCGGTCTGTGTCTATAACTATCTGTATGGCCCAAGGCGTAGTGATATTTTTAACAATGGGTGGTGGGGGTCTAGATTATTGCATGCATATGGAGCATTTTTCGGGATTTTTCACTGCAAAGGGTAGACTTCCCCCAAGAGGAGTCTGATTTACTTTTGCGCCGCTCCCCAAATCCACCAAAGCACCCCCTCCCTTTGCTCTCTCTCTCTCTCTCTCTCTCTCTCTCTCTCTCTCTCTCTCTTGCAATCACTCTAATGTTCCTTCTTCTCCATTCTTGTCTCACACCTGGCTTTTCGATTTCCTCCACTTTCTCCTACGGTTTAAGACAGCTTCATAAAGTATGCTTTCTTTTTTGTTCTGTGAGAAATAATCAATTCACTTTCCTCAAAGCCCATCCTGGAAAAATGAGAGGTAAAGTTCCGGCTGATAAGCCAATATTGCACTTCTGCATTCAATCTGTAATTTTTCAACTACATCATCATTACTCAAACCATAAACCATTCTGCAAAAAGCCATAATCTCAATAATACTCCAGGGTTCTATGGATACAAAAAACAAATTCCATTTATCTCTGTTAATTTGAAAATGCAAATGACAGAGCAGTTGCTGTTATTTGAAATCAGTAAAATCAGAAAATCTGGAATAATGACCATGAAGTTCCATCGACATTGAAACCCACTTCAAATGGAGCTCACTAAAACTGTTTCCGCCACAATCCATTGTTACTAAGTTGTAGACAGTATTGACAGATACATCCATTCTATCCCCTGACAAATATCTTTATTCCCTCTACAACCCCCCTGGATTGGTCAGCACTCAAGCTAGGGGCGAAACAATTCCCTTGTCCCTATTTGCCTCAACAGTCCAAATAATACTGATAGAGTGCAGTTCATGACCCCTCTAGAACCCTTTAAAAGCTGATAGTGCATTGATGCCCATTGGTTGTCATGATGCATGAATGCAGCCCTGGCAAGTAGCTCCCAAGTGGTGGATTCAAGCATATGGGCTAATGGATACTGTCCTGGAGGGTTGGTATGATGTTCAGATAAAGTACTGGCAAGACTGCTCGCCAGCATTTCATTGGTGCATCACAACGACCAATAAACCTATCCCTTAAAGGGCTAGATTAGAACCCTCTTCTCCTTGAGGGCATTGACTTCTATTATTTATCACAAAAGCCATTTTCATCCCAGAGTGGGTGAAAATGATTGTCGTTTCCATTGTCACTGTGGTGAACAAAAATGAGGGCTGGCCAAAAACTGTTGTCTGTATTTCGTGTTAGGGAAATCATAAAACTGCTCCTCTTTTTTATGCTTGAAGAATTCAGGGAATGGATGGTAGGCAAAATGTTGCAGTGCAGGAGAGTTGGGCCTAACCACAAAACTGCATAGGGCCTAGCCTAACTCAAATAAAAACAAACCTCGGGAGGTGGAGAATTAACATTTGAGTTATGTTCTTCCTATGTGGTCTGATTTGCTTTTGCGCCGCTCCCCAAATCCACTAATGCCCCCCTCACGTTGCTCTCTCTCTTTCTCTCTTTCAATCATTCTAATGTTCCTTCTTCTACATTCTTGTCTCACACATGGCTTCTCGATTTCCTCTATTTTTAAAGTTGGCTTCATAAAGTATAGGGTTGAAATCTTTCATTTTTTTGGTGAGAACTTTCCTCCAATGCCATCCTGGGAAAACAAGAGGTAAGGTCTTCGGTGATAAGCCAATTTTCTGCTTCTGCGTCCAATCTGTAAATCCTCGACTGCATCGTGATTATTCAAACTTTAAAACATTTGGCATGAACGCACATAATCTCCATAATACTCCAGGGATTTATGAATACAAAAATATTTCCATTTAGTTCTCTTAAAGACAAATGCTACCAGATGTCTGGATCGGGTTCTACTGCTGATAATCTCGAATAACTCTGGATTATATTAGTCTGATATATAAACAATAAGAAAATGCAAAAATAAATCCCTATGCCACGGTGCTTACTTTAACAGTATGACAATTTAATTGTAAAATGCCATAACTATAGAAACAAATGGTAAAATCTATTTTTTCATATGATGTCTCATACATACTGACCCTCTACTGATTTTTCGTCAAGACTCTCTGGATTGAAAGAGGACATCTATACAAACATATGAAAAAAGAAAAATGGGGAGTCACGGTTAAAATGAAAAGTTGTGATTTTTCAAAAATATTAATTTTCCCTTAACTATAGGGCCCTATGGGAATTTAAAAGACATATGAATATCTGAAGAGTTTAATTCCAAAACACAAAAAAACCATTCCAGATTTTCAGCATATAAACATATTTGCGGTGCTCTCCTGGTGTGAATTTTAGAGCTATCACAATGAAATCTTTTCTAAATAGACTAGACAGCTGAAAAATATATTTTTAAAAGAAAATGGTTTCTTTGATACATTCAATTATCCCTAAGATTTAGGCCTTTGAAGTATTTGCCTATTTTTTTTTTCAAAATGGCGTTTAATGCGTTTTGGAACTCTTCATCTTTAATGTATCTATTGTGATCAGAAACAAACTGAAAAAAATATGTACAGGTAAAGTGGTCCAGTTTAGAGTTAGAAAAACCATCAAAATAGTATTACTGATGGGTTCTGATTTCTGCCACCAGGTGGCTTCTGTGTATCGGGTAGCGTTTGTCTTTAATTTGGAAATGCAAATGACAGAGCATTTGCTGCCATTGAAAATCAGTAAAAACAGAAAATCTGGAATTATGTCCCATCGACATTGAAACCCACTTTAAATGGGGGAATAATTGGAGGTGAAACGTGTGCAGCTTTGCAGGTAATTTGTTCATCATTTTTTAGACATTCCCACTGGAATCTCATTTCTTTTGTTAAGCATTTGATTGAATGTGCCAAGGCAGATCAGTGTTTTAAGCAGGTATCACTGACTGTTTTATTGTGTTTTTGACATCAGATTAATGAGCACAATTCTGCTCCTACTTGCCCCTACACCCATTGAGGCAGATAAAGACCCTTATAATACGTGTGGGCCGCGCCCCCTCCTTTTCCAAATCCTGGATCCGCCACTGGCATTCTCCCCATTACTTCATTGGTGCATCATGACGCCCAATTGGCATGATGCACACACTGTACCTAGGGTGACATACTACAGATATAGGGATTTAGTTTACACCCTTTTATTCACTTCTCAATAAAAAGCTGAAAACACAATTTTCAGCAGTGAGGAATTTAGGTTATGGCTGCTCATACACTGATACAGGGTGTCAGGTGTGAAAAAGGACGAGGTATGTACGACTAAGGTCAAAGGTCAAGATGGGAGCCACCACTTGTGAAAAAGAAATGCCTTTTTCTTTTTTTTTTATCAATAAAAATAATGGTTTGTTTGGCCAATAGTTGGGGATTTAGTGCCCCAAGCCTCCACTAGGCTATAGCGTTAAATTTTTCATTTAGATATGTTTATATTTTGTACATCCAAATCACTCCCCAGAGGAAATGTGCCCTCTTTAACTCAGTTATCTAGGCAGGTGAAATGCCATCCATGTAACATTGTAGAGGGAGCTCTGGAGGGTGATTCAGAAAAAACTGACGATCTTTCGGTGGATATGTAATGCATTCAGAAGCAAACACTGCACAGAGGGAGGAGAGCCATATTTAGAAACAACTAGGCATTTCCAGTATTATATATGCCTAATTGTTTTTAGAAATTATGTCGAAATACCAGTTATTAACTTGATTGGACCTCATTAGATGACTTTGGATCCGGACAAAAATTGCAGTTCTATATCATGAATGTCTATGAATCACCCTCTTGGTACCTCAATGCCAAGGTGTATTGGAATAACATTCTATGGCCAATCGTGTTTTGTTTTTTAAAAGGAGGGAAGTTAATTTTGCACAGATATAATTATGGACAACATATAACATTGTCTGACAGGGACATTGACCTCTATGACAAATGAGTTACATCTAACCATTTTGAAATAGTAAAGCCAAATGTCAATGGCCACGGATGAACCCAACCACCATAACATTTTAAAGCTATTGGTAACTTGAAAGAATAATAACCTCTCAGGCTATTGCTTTAAAAGCATCAATTAAAGCAGGCTACTCCATTAGAGTCATCATCTCATCGAATTCAAATGTGTTTTGTACGGCCATGTTCCAAAAATTCATATCATTTCACCAAAACAAGTCCATCAATCATGAAACAATGTATCTTAATTACAAAGAACAGAAAAGTTGTGCATCCTTCACGCAATTTTCCCAATGTTCCCTTTCCAGGGTAGGAAACCCATCAAGCCCAAGTCAAATCTAATCCATTAGGTACTTAATAATGAAGTAGCGCTCTTCAATTTTACAAAAAAAAAAGAAGAAAAATCATGTTCCATTACTGGAGGCAATTTTCCGAATGATAGCAATTGTTATCATTATGAAATACCCGCAGAAAATGAAGTGAAAAAAGGACTTCTTATCTTGTTATATAGAAGAAAATAAAGGCAAAAATAAGATGGCACCATCTCAGTTACAGTTATCCCTTTCAGGACTGGTTTCTCTGCAAGAGAACATCAATGTTTTGTTGGCTTTCTCATTATCAAAGATAGAATCCATGAAAATAAAACATAGAGCACTTGGACCGTTCCACCACAATAGCCCTTTCTTACTGTGACCCTCCAAGCTCACTAAGCTCACTAAAACTGTTTCCCCCACAGCCCATTGCTACAAACTTGCAGACAGCATTGACAAATACATCCATTCAGTCCCCTGACAAATATCTTTATTCCCCCTACAACCTTCCTAGATTGGTCAGCACTCAGGCTAGGGGCGAAACAATTCCCTGGTCCCTACCCTTTATACGAGGGCTTGTTGCATCTATTTGCCTCAACAGTCCAAATAATACTGACAGAGTGCAGTCCAGTAAAACCATTTAAAGGCTGATAGGGGGGAGGGAGCTGGCCTAATGCATTAATGCCAATTGGTTGTCATGCAGCATTCCAGCTTCATGCCATCCCAGGTGAGTTGATACTGTCCTTAAGAGTTGGCATGATGTGCGAATGAAGTGCCGGCAAGCAGTCTTGCCAGCACTTCATTGGGGCATCATGCACTCCTGCATCAGCGGGCCTTAAAAGGGCTAGATTAGATCCCTCTTCCCCTTGAGGGCATTGGCATCTATTATTTAGCACAAAAGCCATTTTCATCCCAGAGAAGGTGAAAATGCCTGTTGTTTCCATTGTCAGACTGATGTCTTGCACAAAATTGGGGGCTGGACAGAAACTATTGTCTTCATGCATTTGGTGTTAGGGAAATCATAAAATGTTGCTCGTGCTTGTTTTCATGCTTGAAGAATTCAGGGAAGGCAAAATGTTGCAGTGCACAAGAGTTGGAGCTAACCACAAAACCACATAGCATAACTCAAATAAAAACAAACCAGAATGAACATTTGAGTTGTGAACTTCCTATCTAGTCCTGTGTCTACAACTATCTGTCTGGCTTATGGTGGGATCATTTCTTAACAAGGAGGGGGGGGGGTCTGGTTTTTGTATGCACACTGAACATATTTCAGTTCCCATTTGGAGGTGTCTGAAATACTTCAGTCCCATCTTGCACAAGCTTTTCTTCAGTACAAAGGGTTGGCATCCCCCCACAAAAGTGGTCTCAAATGTTTTTCCCCCTCTCCCAAAATCCAAGCCCCCCCCCCTCGATCATTGTGAAAAAAAAACCTCTCCCTGACTGTCCGTAAGGATCGCTTTCTGTCTCTCTGTCTTTCTCTGTATCTTTACCATTCTCTCTCCCTCCCACTGTTGCTGTGTCTCCTTCTCACTCACTGTCATCTTCATTCTACTCCATTCTCGTCTCACCCCAAATATTTAGATTTCCAACACTTTCTCTCCTGATTTAGGGACATTTTAAGATAGCTTCCTAAAGAAGGCTTAAAACCTTTCTTTTTTTGGTGACAAATCAATCAATTCACTTTCCTCCAACCCCGCCTTTGAAAGTTCCAGGTGACATGCCAATTTTCTGCTCCTGCATCCAATCTGTAATTTCTCAACTGCATCGTGATTATTCAAATCATAAAACATTCTGCAAAAAGCCATAATCGCCATAATACTTCAGGATTTTTTCATACAAGAAACTTTCCATTTATCCTTCTTAATTGGCTCAGGGTGACCTGAGCTTATAGAACCGGGTCCGAAGGCCAATTTAAGACAAAAGGAAGCCTGTCATTAAATCCACAATTCAAGGGCAAAGTAGTGTAAAAGGGTAAAACAAACCATCCAAGGCCAAGGACTGATATAATGAGTGAACAATGGTGAGACATAAAGTATCATATCTAGTGTTGTTTCTTTTTATATTGTTATTGTATACTGTGGGGGGAAGATGGTCGTGTATGGTCCTATAGAAATGAGTGTTGCAATGTGTGTTCGTCCACTTCGGATGCCATAAAGAGCCATTGTGAAGAGCTGGATGAGATACCTTCAGCCTCTGTGTATCGGGTCGCATGTGGACAAAGGCAGAGTAAAAAGCCCAGTGTTCCGGACAATGATTTACTATGTTTCTGGCTGATTAAGACCTAAAATTTCTGCCAGTTGCGAATTTCCATGTCGCCAATTCTCCTAAGCAAGTTTAAGATGCATGCCAATATATTGGATTTTCACTCATTATGTTATGGATTTGGACCCTGTTGTTAGCCAACCATCGGCAGTAGTGACAAAAAAAAAAGTGACACCATTGGATTCTTTGATTTCTGTTGGGGGGAGGTTAAATATAATTTGGTTTCACCTCTTTAGTCAAGGACCCTGGTGGCCTGTCGGCAACCACAAGCTTACACAACAAGCCCATGACACCTATTGGCTTGTTTAGTTTAGTTAGTTAGATACTACTTGGATGTACACCTTTAATTAAGGAAGGTGATAGATGGTTCATTGTATTCAGTTTTAGGCAAGGCCAATGTAAACACTTTGCTGAACGTTAAGAGTGTCATTGATATATGCCACATCGAGACTTCCTGATATTCAAAGTTGATGTATTGCATGTGTGAGAGGATGGGGTGTCACCTGTTGGGTACTCCCACACATGCAATACATCAATTCAGCGTAGAATGTATGATGTCGATATATGGCGATCGGCATTTTAGTGGGCAAAAATGCATGTATTTGACACTTAAAATTGATTTTTCCCAGTCCTGGTGGTGAAAAAATGTTTTGCTGTTCCTGGTATAGACTCTCTGTATCATTCTGAACCTTTCCGACAGGGTTCCCACGCATCATGGAAAGTCATAGAATGTCATGGAATAAAAAGTGTCAGGGAAAGTCATGGAATTTCTGAAAATTTTATTTTGTGTCATGGAAAGTCATGGAACATTAGAAAACTAAATATTTATTGCAAAATCCATTGGAGTGGACCCTTTTGACAATCTTGATTGCTGGAATTTTGCCAGGTCGACCCTGATAATGTCCAAAATTTGTTAAAAGTATCGTGGAAAATTTTGATTTCTGTCATGGTAATGTCACAGAATTTGAGTCTGGGGATTTTGTGATATATATGGGATTATATACACCCGTGTATATATATATATAATTAATATGTACAGCGGTTGGAACTACTTTCTCCTCCAGGGCGCGCATTAATATGTATGACGTCATGGTAAACAATAGCGCCTATATAAGCTTCGGGATCCAAATTAACCGTCAGTTGGCTGATATCCTTCGAGCGGCACACACCACGCTGGGTGGTGCTGGAAAATTTTAACGGTTTTATCCGTTTTTCCAAATTAATACGGTGTCAAACCTATCATTATGGGTAGGAAAGGAACAACTAGCGGCACACAAAGGTCCAAGACCAAGAAGTCGCCTAAAAACCCAAGGAATATAGCCAACTCTAGGATTTCGAATGGTGCAGACTCCAATGGGGGTGGTCAAGGATCATCTTTCCCAACTGCTACTGAGGTTTCATTGGATTTGACCAGACGTATATCCGGGAGCTGGAGGAATGGACTACTCGTATGGAGCAGCAACTTGAAAATATCCGGTCCTTATTGGAGAACCAGGCGGTTAAAAGGACATGTGCTTCGGCAGCGACGGGCGAGACGGAGACGGGTCGTACACGTGGTGGTGTTGATAAACATTCCATAGACAACATGGTAACCAGGCAACGGGGGTGTGGCCGGCAGCGCTCGCCTGACTACCGGGGTCTCCACGGCGACAAGAAGGGACGTCGCCATCTTGGATCTTCGAGTAGATCGTCTTCATACCGTAGTATTTCGACGGATTCATCGGATTCTATTAGGACTAATGCCTCATGGAACAGTCGTCGACATGCTACAAAGTCTAGAGGTATGTTTGATCAGAGAAATTTCTTGAAGAAGGGTGAAAAAGTGGATAGTATCGAGAAACTGCTGCTCGTTAACATCAGGATGATAAAACAGTTGATAGAGGAGGGTGAGGATGTTTTTGAGGTGGTTAGGCATATTGAAGTTCTAGTGGAAAAATCCTCTACCAGAATATATACTTTGAAAGCTCTGGTAGCTTACGATTCATCGGTGAAAAACAGAGCTAATGTTGAAGGTATTGAGTCGTTTGGCGATGTTAAAAGTGAGGATATTCTTAGGCACCTGTCTTATGATGGAACGGTGCAAGCTCAGAAGGCGGGTGGGGCTAAACCTAAGTCGTTCAAGTCCAAACAATCCAACCGGACCTGTTATGCTTTCAACAGGGCTGAAGGCTGCAGGGAAGACCCTTGCAGGTATCGTCACATTTGTGAGGTTTGTAGCATGTCAACCCATGGCAAAGACAAGTGTCAAAAGAACAAAAAAGACTAGGAAATTTCACTTAGGCAAGGTCCTGTTAGTGTGGAAGCCATTTTGTGGAGGATAATTTGGGCATTTACTTCTTCAAATTAAAGGATTAATCAAGAAACACTTCTTCAATTTGGATTCTCTGACTCCTCGTGGCCCACGCTGAAGGACCGGAAGTACCACTTTATTAAGTTGTCTCCAGTTAAAACAACAAAGTTAGTTCCATTCTCTCACCACAGAGGGCGGCACAGTAGCGCTGTTCCCGCGCTCATTTACCGAGGATCGTGGGTTTACATCCTAACACCCCCACTTAAACTTACGATCGATACATTACTTATGTATACAATTTTGAATAACATATATCAGATATGATCAATACAATATTTATGATAACACATCAGGTTATCAATACATGATGATTTAGATTTATGTACCCATTAGTACACTCAGGAACTTCACAAGCCTGGGTTTTGCAACCGGCTTTGTGAAAACATCGGCAATGTTTTCTGCTGTGGGTACATACTCTAGCTTGAGAGAATTATTCTGCACTTCATTTCTCACAAAATGATATCTGATATCAATATGCTTAGACCTTTGATGATGTACAGGATTTTTAGCTAGTGCCAATGCACCTTGGTTGTCCCCATACAAAACAACACTCTCTGTTTGTTTAATACCAGTCATGTCGGTAAAAAGTTGATTAAGGAACTTTACCTCTTGGGTAGCAGCTGACAGAGCCATATATTCAGCTTCACAAGTGGAAAGTGCAACTGTCTGTTGCTTTCTACTTTTGTACGAAATGAGTGGACCATTGTTGGTCAACCTGAATGCATAACCAGTTATGCTCTTTCTGTCATCAGATGCACCCCAATCGGCATCACAAAAGCCACTGAGTTCTAACTCAGCATCAGATTTCTGAAATCTTAGTCCATAATCTAGTGTACCTCTGATATACCGTAGTACCTGCTTGGCTCTACCAAGATCAGCTTTGGTGGGATTCACCATATGTTGAGATAGTTTTGTTACAACATAACACAGATCAGGTCTTGTGATTGACATACAATAGATGAGGCTTCCCACTATTTCTCGGTACTGCTTAGCGTCAGCTAGCTCTTCGGAATCCTCATCCTTTGTAGTATTGGACCCTACATCACAAGGAGTCGATCTGGGTTTACAATCTTCCATTTTGAACCTTTTCAACAACTTCTCGACATATTTGGTTTGGTTCATTTCAATAGATCCATCTTCACATTTGAACTCAATACCTAGGAACCATGATAACTTACCAAGATCCTTCATTTTGAATCTGGTGGACAGAGACTGTTTGACTGTGTTGAGTGTCTTCTCATCGCTTGCTGCAATTATAATATCATCAACCCAAACTACAACAACAGTCTTGGAATTTTGTTCAAACTTAGTATATACACATGAATCAGTCTCAGACTGTTGGAAACCTTCCTCCTCAAGGTAAGTGTCCAACATGTTGTTCCAGTTCCTACCACTTTGCTTTAAACCATACAGAGATTTATTAAGCTTGCAATACAATTTCTCACCATTTTTACCTTTCACCTCATAGCCTTCTGGTTGTTCGATATAGAGTTCACAGTCTATCGGCGCATTCAGATAGGCTGTCTTAACATCCATCTGGTGAACAACCATGTCCTCTTGGACGGCCAACTGCATAAGCATGCGAATCAATGTGATACGGGCAGTGGGTGAAAAAGTCTCATGATAGTCAATATTTGGGACCTGAGAATATCCTTTGGCAACAAACCGTGCCTTGTACTGTTCATCAACGTTTTGTCCCATTTTCATTGCATACACCCATCTACCCCCCACTGCAGATCTACCCTCAGGTAGTGTGGTGAGTTCAAAAGTATCATTGTCAATTAACGCATCCATTTCTACATCCATGGCGTTCTGCCATTTTTGCGCATTGTCCGAGTTCATAGCATCGGTATATGAGTTCGGGATGTGTCACATACGATAACAATAGTCCACAGTGGTGGTTACATAGTCTTGCAAATAGCCAGGTGGGTTACGTCCTCTGCGGGGATACCTAGCATTGTCCCTATTACCCTGCAGGTTTAGATCGGGTTCACCACCAACCCCATTCTGAGGAGCATCATCAGCTACATCCGGAGCTGGGTAAAGTTCAGGTTCTACCTGCGGTGTGGTATACACCGGTTCATCACAACTGTCTGTTACCTCCTCAAACTTATCAAAGAACTTCACACATCTTACTCTACGCACAATGTTACGCTCGGGAATATACACAAGATATGCTGGGCTACACTTATCATAACCTACAAAGATACCCTTCTCGCCGCGATCATCCAGCTTCTTCTTTTCCTGTACATAGGCATAACACACAGTACCGAATACATGCATACCGCTCAAGTCTGGTTTCTTACCTGTGAGCGCTTCGAATGGTGTCATATTGACCCTGTCATTAAAACATCTGTTTCTGATGTATACACTACACATAACAGCATAAGTCCACATTTCTTTAGGTAATTTGGCTTCTAATAACAGACATCTTGCCATATCAAATATTGTGCGCCACGATCTTTCTACTGTACCATTTTGGTGAGGTGAATAGGGAGCTGTTTTCTCATGTTTAATCTTATTTTTGACCAACAGAGCTTCGAAACTTGCACTAGTAAATTCGCCCCCATTGTCTGAACGAATACACTTCACCTTACCATATGGTGCACAATCAGCAAGGAACTTCTCTGTAGCTGTTACGGTGTCGCTCTTCTGCTTCAGAAAATAAACCATGTTTACCCCTGAATAGTCATCTACAAAAGATAAGGCATACCTGAAACCGTCTCTTGCTGTAGGATCAATTGGGCCTGCGAGATCACAATAAACAACATCAAGTGGGGCCTCTGCCCGTTTATCTGGATCATGATTTCTGAACTGCGACATTTTACCTTTTACACAGGTATCACAATCAAAACTGTTCTTATCGCTGATTTTCATACCATCAACAACTGACTCGAGTTTCATGCAATCTCTTACATTACAGTGACCAAGAATTTTATGCCACTCTTCCACTGGGTGGGATCGAACACTAGATTTACCAGTTTTGTTGAGAAAATATAATCTACCATATTTCTCTATTTCATCTGGCGCATTTAATTCGGCTGAGTCGGGACTGAATTTAACACTGGCGCCTTTTTCAGTTGCCGCTTGCACTGAAAATATATCCTGCTTATAGGATGGGACATAGAGGGCATTCTCTAAAAGAATGTTGTGTGGCCTACCTGTACTGTCCTGAATTTGTACACTGGCTGTACCTTTACCTGCCACAACACCGTTTGTACGGCTGCCATCCGCCAACTCTATGTAGTGTTTCTCTGGAACAAAACTTTCATCAAATTTGACAAATTTGGATTTTTCGGTAACAATATGAGTAGTTGCACCACAATCAACTAATAAACTATACAGGCTAGTTGTATTACAAACATCCGCATAATCAACGCTAACCTTGAACGCAAATGCATGACCCGGTTTCGAACTATCGTCGCTGGCTACTTTAGCCGAGTCCTTCTTCCTACACTGATTTGTATAGTGAGTTTTGGTTTTACAGTTATTGCACCACTTGTTACCCTGCTTTTTATTTTTACACTCAAAAGATCTGTGTCCTGGTTTTCCGCAAGCATAACATGTATAACTCGGTTTGCTGGGGTTGTCACTCTTCCCGGCGTCGGACACAGTTTTCATCACATTCTCCTGTCTCGAGTTGAACTCAGCGTCACTCGACCGGCACTTTTCCGTCTCCTCAAAATTTCTAAGTGCCACTTTAAAGTCACTGAACCTATGGTCATCCTTTTGGGTGGTAACAGTTCCAAAAGTATTATATTCAGCTGGAAGACCTTTCAGAACCATAGCAACAAGTAAACTGTCACTCACTTCTTCCCCTGCTTCTTTCAGCGCATTGGAAGCGGTCTCCGCACGGATGACGTAGTCGGTGATACACTCATCAGTACCTTTTCTCAATGATGTCAGTTCAGTGTAAAGGGAAATAACCCTGGGCTTACTTTTGCCTTTGTAATGGTCTCTGAGAATTTTAAGAGCCTGTCTGCCATCATCCTTAGCATCTCTCATGATAAGGGATAAGCTCCTATCATCCAAATACTGTACAATTTCTGCATATGCCTCTGCCTTCTTATCTGCAGCTGCAATACCATTCCCAGCAATTGTATCCAGTAACTTCATTTGCCTCATGTGGCCTAAAAATCTACATTCCCAGAGTTCATACTTGCCCTCATCTCCATCAAACATCAACCTGTGCCTGGGCCCATGACCTGTTAGTGTGGAAGCCATTTTGTGGAGGATAATTTGGGCATTTACTTCTTCAAATTAAAGGATTAATCAAGAAACACTTCTTCAATTTGGATTCTCTGACTCCTCGTGGCCCACGCTGAAGGACCGGAAGTACCACTTTATTAAGTTGTCTCCAGTTAAAACAACAAAGTTAGTTCCATTCTCTCACCACAGAGGGCGGCACAGTAGCGCTGTTCCCGCGCTCATTTACCGAGGATCGTGGGTTTACATCCTAACAGGTCCTACATTAGATTCTGATATTTTGATGCCTGATTCTAGTGTAGTACGTATGGTAGATCTTCCTGAGCCCCCTGTTCAAATCATTTCGGGTGAAAATAATGAAAATGATGTTAATATCTCTTGTAATGTTAGCAAGAATATTTTTATGTCTTATAGTGGCCCAGTACAGGGCGAGTTTAAACCACTGTTTACGGTGGAGTGTGTTAATAGGCCTAGCATTAGGGTCTATGATAGTTGCATCAATGGTGTATGTGAGTGTGAGCATTTCATTTATGGTAGGAAAGCTCAGATTCTACCTTGTAGGCTGGCTAGTTTTTTGAGACAGTCAGATATTATTAATATAAATCAGGCAGAATCTGATTTTCTATGGTGTGGTTTTACTGAGGGTTTCAAAATAATTGACCCAGGTTGTGATACAACATATGATTGTAAAAATTATAAGTCTATTTTAGAGGATAGATTTTATAACGAGATGTGTAGTATTATTGAGGAGGAGTTAACCCAGGGCTTGGTTACGAGGTCATATGTCAAACCCAGGTGTATCCATTCTTTAGGCGGTGTGGAAAAGTCTAATGGTAAATTAAGACCTATCACTGACTGTAGTATGCCAGCGGATATTTCTATTAACAATTTTATGAGCACAACGTCCAAAAGCTTCTCGTATAACTCTATTAACACTATTACTTGTCAACTTGATAAAAATGACTTTATGTGTGTGGTAGATTTGAAATCTGCCTATAGAAGTATTAATGTCTATGGTCCACATGTGGGCTATCAAGGTTTCAGGTGGAATTTTGGTAATGGAGATGAGTTTTTTGAGAGTAACCGTTTGACATTTGGTCTAAAGTGTGCCCCATATATATTTAGTAGAATATCTGATTTTTTGACTACTATTGCTAAATTTTATGGTGTAGATAGGATAGTAAACTACCTGGATGATTTTATTATCATAGCTCAGACTGAAGAGGAATGTTTACGTAAGAGGAACATCCTAATTGAGTGTATGGAATATTTAGGGTTCGTTGTGTCGAAAGAGAAGGTGACTGAACCCAGCCGGGTGTGTACTTTTCTAGGTATAACCATTGATTCTACGTGTATGGAGTTGTCGCTGCCACAGAAGAAGCTACATAAAATGAGCCTAGCTATAGACGAGTGTTTGGGTAAAAAATTCGTATCTAAAAAGACATTACAGAAAATTGGTGGTTTCATGTCTTTCTGTTCCCAAGTAGTACGTGGTGGTAGAACCTTCAGCAGGAGATTGTTCGATCTTTGTGCAAAAGCCAGGAATAAGGGTGTTATTAAACTTAATGAGGAAACCCAAAATGACCTGCTGTGGAGGAGGGATTTTTGTAGAATTTTTAATTGTAAAAATATCATTTTGAATGATAATGAATGTACTCCTATGTATTCCGATTCCTCTGTACAGGGCTTTGGGGCCTGGTTTGATAAAGACTATTTTTATGGTACTTGGGATGACTCTAATCCTATGGTAGGCTGTGTGGGTCATTTTGTTCAGGCCCCGAAACTTGATAATCTCAAAATTCACCACAGGAATATAAATGTGTACGAGCTCTATCCAGTAATGGTAGGCCTTAAGCGCTGGGTGAAAAAGTTTTCTAATACTAGAGTTCATTGCATTACGGACAACATGCAAGTCTTGGCTATGTTAAATACCGGTAGATCCAAGAATAAGTTGTGTATGTCCTGGTTGAGAGAAATTTTTTGGCTATGTTTTATATATAACATTGAAATATATTCAACATATATTAGGTCGGAGGAAAACATTTTAGCTGACCATTTGTCTAGGCTGAATTACAGGGGTGTCCCACAGAAATGTAAAAATGTTTTAACTGAATATAACATGTGCTGTTATGATTCCAGATCTGAGGGAGTTGGAGCGGAGAAGGAGAAGGTTTTTGTATAGGGGCGTGGCTGAGTCCACACGTAAAGTTCGCAAACAAGTAGGTACAAAAAATTTTGTAAAAAATTTAACTTCAACTCCCTACCTTGTTCTCCTTCTCAAGCTTCATTGTATAGTGTATATTTATCAGATAAAATGAAACCTGTATCTGTTAGGAATTATTTGTCCGCAGTATGGTATTATCAGAAATTAAAAGGTTATTCTGATTATAGTAGTAGTTTTATTGTAAAAAAGACACTGGATGGTATTGAACGTAATTATAAATGTTCTTCTATTAAAACATATCCATTAACTCCCAGTGATATGTTAAAGATCAAATCTAATTTGAATTTGTCTGTATATGAGGATGTAGTCTTCTGGTCAGCTATCTTATTGTGTTACCGAGGTGTGTTCAGGGTGGGTCATGTAGTGGATTCCCCTCATAACTTTAAATCTAAAAATGTGTCTTTGTCTGTTGACTGCATTCGCATTGATGTTAAATCTTCTAAAACTGACCAATATGGTAGGAAACCTTACGTGGTATATTTAAAACGAAATGATTATTCTGGTCTTTGTCCAGCTAGGTACTTAAAAATTTGTAAGGAATATAAAAGTAGACTATTATTCACTATAGGTAACAAACCTTTGACTTACAACTATGTTAACACCAGGTTGAAGGCTATTTCTATAAAATGTGATATTCCCCACAGAGTTTCAACTCATTCACTCCGACATGGTGGAGCAACTCTGTTAAAAAATTCTGGTTTAAAGGTCGATGATATTAAAAAGAGAGCAAATTGGAATTCTAATATTGTATATAATTATTTACATGATTCCAAGCAGGACTTATTAGCCCTAGACGTAATGTTATAGTGTGGAATGGTGTATCCATTGTGTTTGGCGGTTATTTGGCATGTATAGAATTGATATTGACTACGTCAGTTCTCACCAAACCCATTGTCTCCTTCCTTATTCCACTTGTGATATTATTATAATATTTGTTAATTATTATTATATTGCCCAGAGCGAACATAATTAACTTATGGGATTATATACACCCGTGTATATATATATAATTAATATGTACAGCGGTTGGAACTACTTTCTCCTCCAGGGCGCGCATTAATATGTATGACGTCATGGTAAACAATAGCGCCTATATAAGCTTCTGGATCCAAATTAACCGTCAGTTGGCGGATATCCTTCGAGCGGCACACACCACGCTGGGTGGTGCTGGAAAATTTTAACGGTTTTATCCGTTTTTCCAAATTAATACGGTGTCAAACCTATCATTATGGGTAGGAAAGGAACAACTAGCGGCACACAAAGGTCCAAGACCAAGAAGTCGCCTAAAAAAACCAAGGAATATAGCCAACTCTAGGATTTCGAATGGTGCAGACTCCAATGGGGGTGGTCAAGGATCATCTATTGTTATATTGTATATATTGTATTATATTGTGTTATATTGTATTGTATTAAATTATTGTCTTATTAATAAAGGCATGTATAGAATTGATATTGACTACGTCAGTTCTCACCAAACCCATTGTCTCCTTCCTTATTCCACTTGTGATATTATTATAATATTTGTTAATTATTATTATATTGCCCAGAGCGAACATAATTAACTTATATATATATATTCACTCTCCTACTGTGACAAGTCACACATACAATTGTTATTTGGAAATGCAAATGACAGAGCACTTGCTGTCATTTAAAATAAGAAAATCTGGAATAATGACCAAGTAATCCCATTGACATTGAAACCCACTTTAAATGGAGGAATAATTGGAGGTGAGCAGCGAGCACCCTTGCAGATAATCTGTCCATAATTGGCCCAGGGTATCCCCTGGGCTATTGGAGCCGGGTTTTCAGTCAGATCCACAAATTTGTAATCACCAACTTTAGGGTGTAATCATTCAGTGATATACTATTAGTTTACAGATTTTTCAAAAGCCAAAGGAAAGTTTCAAATCTCATCTATCAGACAACATTTTGTCCTTTATGGTGCGTGATGTCTTTCTCTACGAAAAAAGCTGCTGTACTTACGCCATGTTTTTGGGAGCTATACTGACTACAAGTTCTTTAACCATTGGGTCTATGGGTCAGATAGATTTTGGCGATGAAATTAGCACATGGAGTCCTATGGGTAATCACCAAGTGAGACACTTTTTTTTCAGCCTGCAATGTTTACAGTGTCCAAGCTATACACATAACACATTGGGGACTGAGCGATAAACTAAGCATGCTAAGGATAAAGTTTTCTGTGGGGGGTAGGTGTCCAGGGGCCAAGTGTCTGGGGCCAAGTGTCCAGGGGCCAGGTGTCCAGGGGCCAGGTGTCCAGGGGCCAGGTGTCCGGGGGGCCAGCACACCAGGGGGCCAGTGGTCCAAGGGGTTTAGTAAGAGAAGATTATGCCAGACTGGTGTCAGTACATGTATAGATAATAGTCTCTATTTGTAAGTAATTAGTCAATATTTCGCAAATGCTGATTCCTGTGACCCTACAGGGTTGATAGAGGGTTTTATGGTAGTAGACCTGGGCCATATGTGATATATATCACAAGTTAAATTTTTTTTTACACATTCCAAGTGGATCCCCTTTTCTTTCACAGAGCATTTAATTGAATGTGTCAAGGGCAGAGCAGTGCTTTTAAGCAGGTATCGCTGACTCTTGTATTTTAAAGTAATTCTGATCCTGCCCCTATACTAATTGAGTCAGGTTGGTACCCATTGTTATGTTAAAATTATTAAGGCATAACCGGATTTTTTTCCATTTTTCAAATTATAGTCAAATGTGCTCCAAACATTATAACATCATTTTCCCATACAAGCTTAGAAAAGGGGTGTCGTGGGCCTAGCCATAGAGATTTTACAGTGTATTTCCAATGGATGAAATAATGGCATTCACTGCAAAAGAAAATTGGGTATTAATCTAATGATTGTTTCAAATATAAATTTAATTATGGAGAATGAGAGCAAATAGAGTGTACATACGCAGAAAGCGAAATATAGTCTCTGTGTATATCCTGGGTTACTTTTGAAAAGATTGATTTATGCGCCCCAAATTGTGGGTATGTAAACAGAAAGGAAAGTCCATGAGGCATTCAATGAACTATCATTTCTTCTTCTCTGCTTTCAGGTTTCCAATCAGTGTCAAAGGTCTAAGCTTTCCACTTCTCTCGATGTTATAGACAAAATACATATCTATGTACATATGACAAATGAATTTCACTTGTCATCTCTTGTCAGTGCATGCACCCTCCCAATGTGTCATATTTGTATACAGAGGGCATGAGAGCATAGAAGTAGCTTTTCGCCCAATCATATTTTCGCGCAGACACAGGTTGGTTAGTACAGTGAGAGTTTGTAGGAAATTTTCGCGCACATCTTATTTTCGCGCACTACATAGGTGCGCGAAATTTCAATGTGTATTGGAATAACATTCTCTAGCACAACACATACATTGAGAACTGAAGCGAGGATGGAGAATACGAGTAACAAGTGATTCTCTACACCCTGGACTCGAGAAAATAAGTGTTGAATCTACCAGGGTTCCTTGTGAAACTGAACAGAGAACCACCGTAATTATATTGTAGTGATGCGGTGTATTTTCTATAATGAGGCCCCCGATGGCAGTGTGGTGGTACTAGGAATCTCCGTGAAAATAGCAACATATCACTGGCAACTTCTGGACAAGGATTTCACCGTTAATTTGATGATAATTTTTGGTGTCTATGTACATGTATCATATCAATGCCATAACTCTATGCACCGATGGGGACTGCGCAGCACATTAACTGACAGTTTTACCCCTCTCCATCACACAGAACCCTCTATAACTGTGGTATACACCAAATTTGGAGCCAGGGCGATCTGCCAGCTGATAATTACGTACAGATATGTATAATATTAGCATCTGGTCAGTATAATGCATATGGGTTCCTGTATATACATGGGTAAAAAGTGAGAGGCAGGGTTTTAGATTGACGGACGGAGATATTTTGAAAAGTTCCTACATCTATATGCATAAAAAAATGACAGAGTGCACTCCATCCTGTCTAACTGATCAAAAGGTGACAGAGAGTGACATCGTCAAGATTTGAGCACCCATGTATAGACATAATTATGAATGAAGCCTTGGCGGGTTATTCACGTGGGCTGTATCCATGAGTTATTTGGACCAATGAGCATGATGCATTACACTGAAAACCCTGCAGATCTTTAAACTCGTCAGATTGAGGACCTAGAGTCGTCGGAGGAGATATATAGACAGGGGGCAGCACCTTACAGGTAGTGAATTCCCTCGGTATACCTCTCCCCAGTCTGAGTCTATGGCATTCTGATGACAATATGTAACATACTCACAAGGTGGCAGGTATGTGCCACTCATGTTTGATTATCAGGCCTTCAGTCTTCAACTGAAGGTCTTCACCACTGAGGACTTTAGGTGCTCAAGTTGTCGATACCCAAATCTACAGCTTTAGGTACTCAGATTGAGGACCCAAGGTAGTCAGCTCCAAGGTTGTCACTCTAACAACCTTATGTAATCAGTTTGACTACCTTGGGTGAGTGTCTTGACCTAAACCCATTAGGTTGACTACCCTGGGTGCTCAATCTGATTACCTAAGGTTGTAGTTTTGGGTATCGTCAGTCTGACGACCTTGGCGCTTTCAGTGTACCGCCCGTCACATTTTGATAGTCACTAGTTTTAGGTGGCATCAAAATGAATAAGCAGCTGGGCGCGGCTTATACAAGCTATATACGGGATCCCAATTCCATGGCACTTCAGTTATGGATTCTCGGGGTATGATTATCGCTGGTACTCATACAAAATAGGCACTTATATATGATTAGTACAAAAGAGATATAAGATCCATCTAACCAGGTGCTTTCAGAGAATGGTGCGTATTCAACACCTGGTGACAATAAAGCAGGGAATTCACTTCTACGTCTTTTTATTCCCTGCATCAGTGGCAAGGATGGAAGCAAACACTCATATTATCTTGAGTTTATTTGGTGTAGCATGAATGTTGGCACTCACCTTAAGGATATTTAAGGGCTGTATGATAGATGCTCCAGGTTCATGGTCTTTCTCCTTTTTTGTTCTAAGATATGCCAATTTTAATGCTGGTGAGTAGACGATGTATGCATAAATGCATCAATAATGTCAGAGTAACTTACCATGTCTGCATTTATGCATCATAACAAAATGGATGCATTATTAAGGCAAATGCAGTTTGTAATGGGTTAGGAATATCAAAACGCACCCATCCACATATATAACGTCATATTTACACACCTGATGGACAGAATGAGAAAGGCTAACATTCTTGATGGACTTCTTATCATTTCCTTAAGTGCATTGCGCATGAAATAGACATTTATGAATGCTTATTTTCCTCTATGGCTATCCAAGATGAGGTCTTGACTAAAACTAAATGAGCGTTTGTGATCCTTGTGGAATATACTTTGCACTTCAGTCCCAGAATTAATAATTCATGATGAATACTTCAACATTTCAACAAAATGATTTAAATTCCTTCGGCGCATAAAAGCACATCAAAAGACCCGACCTTGCAAGTGGATATTTCCTCCATGTCTTCGCTGTCGAGACATTCTACAACAACTATGTATTTTCTACAGTGCCTACCCTGTAAAAATAAATTGAATCTACAAGGGTTCCTTGTAGAACCTAACAGTGAACCATCGTTATTATTTAACAGGCAGCCAGTGTAGTTTTTACAAGAATCTCCAGGTGGCAGTGCAGTGGTACACAGAATCTCTGTGAAAATAACGACATCTCTGTAAAAATAACGATGGATCTCTGGCAACTTTTGGACAAGGAATCCTTCGTTATTTCAATGACATTTTCTTTTTCAGTGTAGATCGTCAAGATTCTGATTTCATCCAAGAAAATATAGGACAGCACTTTGCAATGCAAGTAACTCGAAAGGGCACTTAATCTCTTCTTTTAGACCTCATGTTTTCTTCGAGCATTATCACTGTCAATGGTTAAGCCTATGGAGAATGCAGCCATTATCGCTCGTATGTTTCATTGGCAAATAACTCCTCTCTTGGCGAGTTAAGCATTGTAAAGCAGCAGCAGGTCTTGAATAAGGATCCATATTAACCATAAAAATGCATGAGACAGTGTAATTCTCCTCCATTTTGTTATAATCCAGCAGTTTCGATGGCACCATGAGTCGATCGTCTTGCTGTCCGCCATTTTGGATTTTGATGTTCTGTGCACATGCGTGAGCCCTCCTTGCCGGAAGTAGCATTTTCGACGGAGAAATGATATATTCTGTCGATTTAACTTGAAATTAATGGCTTTTTGAATATAATCTATGCATGTTTGGCAATATCAATCGAATTGAATCGAATATATCCTATCTTTTTACTGTTATAGCCCCACAAGTCGATCATCTCGCTGTCCGCCATTTTGGATTTTGGTTCTATCTGCGCATGCCCGAAACAATTTCCATGGGTATTTGGGTCAATTTGCACCACCACGACTTTGTGATGCAAATTAACAACAGGGCAAAGACGTAATTTTTTATCTTTTTAATAAAACATATCAATTCAAATCATATCCTTAGGCCATTCTTTATCATATTTCTATATAATAATTTACAAAAAAATCGATATCCGTCATGTTTGTGCCGAAATTACGACATTGGAGATGCGCGCACAGATCGAATGATGGCAAATTCATCAACATTCATCAATTATTTGCACCACTCCAGACCAAAATGCGGGAACATTGATCCCATTCGCACCTCCTATGGGATTTGACATAGGCCGGAAAAGCGTCTTAATTTTTCTCACTGTTAGTAGCCACTGAATCCTTCCATTTTTACCCCGTCTCTTATAACTCTTTCGAGGTTAATGAAGGCAATAGATAGGAAAAAAAGAAATACAAGGGGGAAAACAAGGATTTACTCCAGTCTGCTTGAATCACTGCCATCTCCTCACAATGTCTCATTACAATAATGATCCTGTTGTTTCACACCCCTTTTCACTCCTCCCTTGTGCCTGTCATGTCATGCTTACCATGGAATAGAAACCATGCACTTTTTTAATTCCGAATATGAGCAATGTGGACACTACAGTACCTCTGTCAGCATAGCGGTTTATGTGTCAGAAAAAAATGACTCAATGGGCACCACTGTCTGTGAAGTCCTTCACCTTTCCATTGTTACTTTACTGCTTATAAATGTTTTAAGGTTATTTGTCACTTTTCCCTTTCCACGACTTTTCCATGCACATAACTGCATACATATATTAGAAATATATGGTTCAGTTTATAGCCATTGATATTTGGAGAGCCAAATGTAAGTGGGCGTGGATAAATCCAACTGCTGTAAAGCTATTGGTAACTTGAAAGATTAATATCCTCCCAGGCTATTACTTTAAAAGCTCTGATTAAAGCAGGCTACTCGACTATAGTCATCACATCAGAGTATTTCAGCAAAAGAATGATTAAATGATTAAATTTCAAAGAACAAAAAGGTTGTGCATCCTTATCACAATTTTCCCAATGTTCCCTTTCCATGGTAGGAAACCCATCAAGCCTGAGTCAATTCAAATCCATTACGCACTTGCTAATGAAGTAGAGCTCTTCAATTTAACAACAACAAAAAGGGGAAAAAAAGACGAAAAAACATGTTCCTATACAAAACCCTCCAACTTGTACAAGGCGATCCCTATAGTCATACATGTATATAGGTGATGACTTCAGTTGCTCTGTATGATAATTCAATATATCCCCTTTTATATAGGAATCTGCGGCGGAACAATTTCAACAATGCAGAGATAAGTGACTAATGATGTACTTATGTACTGGCATCACATGCCACATGGTGAGGGCTCTCATTATGAGTTAAGCTGATCCGATTGTAGGATGTTATGACATAACCTCCAGTGGCTTAACCCTTTAAAGGCCGCTGATGCATTAATGCGTCATGACCTACGGTTTTGAAACATACTTTAAAGTTCTCCCGGGGGTCGGCATGATGTACCAATGAAGTGCTGACAAGCAGTCTCGCCAGCAGCTCATAGGTGCATCATGCCGACCAATGGGCATGATGCACTCCTTCAGGGGATAATCATTATAATATAACTGTAGGCCCCCGATTCCACTGGTGCTTTGAAGACTGGAGATTTATGCTGTTTTCAAAGTTCTGTTCTTAAATTGGTATGGTCCCTGTGTCTTAGAGGCGATAAATGGGTTTGGAAATTAGAGCCAGCGATGTGTGCTTCAACAGGAAAGGGACTCTAAAATCATAAAAGCCCATGTCCAATGGACCCTGCTATACCATAAGGCTGTCATATATAACATCAGGCACACAGGAACACTATAACTCCACTATATGAATGGTCTGTGAGTCTGGGTCTGACAGCCACAGGATTCCACCATCTTGGATTGCCAGTTGCCATAACAGATGTTGTGGTTTGATGGTTAAAGCACAGGCACACATGGCCTACAGGTCGCAGGTTCTAACCCTGACAGCACGACCCTCTACTCAGCAGAGTCTTTGACTCAGAACATAAGCTCATGCAGTATCATTCATCCCCCTTTCTGTGTACCTAACCTTCTCATTTCTTAGTTCTTGTAAGGCTACTTGGAAACGATTAATCATATGCCTTCCAGAATGTCAAAGTGCCTCAATTTTAGAGGCTAATACTTGGGCATCAATTATTTGTGTCAAACATATTTATCACACACACATGTCATCATTCACAGTTATTATTAGACATAAAGTTGTGTTAAATTCACGTCACAGCGTACTGTATTTCAATCTGTTTCTTTTTCCACAGAAAGCTTGTTACGACGATTGGCATTGCTCAGTTTATATTGTTATCCCCACCTTGGTGGTTATCAAGTATTGCAATTACATTTTCAGAATTTTTGCAGAAGAGGAAAAATAAGTATTCCAGTGACTAAAGCACATATCATGGACAGATCTTCAGTACGTTCATAGTAGGGAGATAAGGGACAATAGATGTTTATGAAAACAGAAGAAAACTCAATCTTTTACAGTTACAACGTTTTTGCACTAAGGCAACGATGTTGTGTGTTATCAAAGAAATGATACAAAACATAGAGGGAGACCACCAACGTGTGTCCAAGACATACAAAAGCTGTTCTGCACACAAAGCTGTCAAGGATAGCTGATATGCGTCTAAATGTCTACATAAAAAGTCTGAGAGGAAATAGAAAAAAATGACACGAGAGGTCTTGAAGAATAAAAAAGAACATATTCCCTCCATCGCTGTGAGTTGTCATTGAGAAAGGCCACGTGTTAGAAGAGGGACTCGTGAAAAGACAATGGCACCCTGTGAAACTTGAAGGTCTCTTTCCTAAGGTGAGGACTGTGGCATTATCATATCTCATATCTCTTTTTGTAGAGAAACGACAAAGTTTACTGTTCAAATTCCAGTTGAAGTGGTTCTTCTAGTGTAAACTGGCTACAGTCCCCAAGCTCTGACCATTCTCTCTAGTACCCCTCCATTCCGTTATATAGTTCTTCTTAAAAATATTTCTGTTTAAAACTTTAAATTTATTTCAGTTTTCAGTATTAAAATCCAGAGACTTGATCAAGTCTAGTTCTAGGGATACAGACCTGACGTTTTAGGGTACAGTACTGTGCGGTGGATATAGTCCCAAAGATCCCTTTAAAGTTTTGAAGTTGCAACGTCTATATTTTTCAATGAATACCGTATGCTACTATGTTGCCCTAATGCGTTCAGCCTCCAAAGCATATTGTGATCCTTTGTATGGGTATCCAGGATCGACATGATGCATGCACATATATAGCCCATGGTGAGTGGACGTGTCCACCTCCATGACATCCCATTATCGTGTAGTATATCAAAGGGAAACTTATAGTGAAAACAGGATCAGTTCCACAGAAAAGAAGATTAATTACGATAGTCCTTCTTCAAAGCAAAAAATCATTAAAACAGAGGAAATGGGAGCCAAAACCTGAATATCCAAAATGGAAAATATCGGAACTCTCTAGACTACCACATTCCCATTATAAACGTGGGAATTGCTATTATATGATGATTTTTGTCGTGCCACAAAGAGACCTCCTGCTATTGGCCACTAGCTGGTCTGGAGCAGGTTCCGGTGACACACACTGCGACTAGAACTGATAAGATAGGACCCGCATGTCCCTGGAAGTGGGTGTTAAACTAACTAGGGACAAGGTACCCATCATGGTATGTCTTATTAGTTGGTTTTACCTTAACTGGAAAAATTTGAAATGGCGGCTCCACTAGGCATCCATACTGAGTCCTATATACCGTGTACCCCTCCCCGCAGACCATATCGAAAAAAACTTTGAGTATAAAATTGGGAAAAAGGAAAATCAAATCCATATTCTTATCCCCCCCCCACCTGTCCCCACTAGGACCCCCATCCCCCCTACCCAAATCACAACTCTTTGTAGTGTTTCTCTTCCCACGGTGCCTTTGATCCAATTTCTCCCCCAGCTTCTTTTTCTTCACAGAGGCCATAATTGCATCAATCTCCTGGCATTACCCCAGTCTTGTCCGCTAAGCATCACCAGTGAAGAAGGATCAGATTGGCGAGTGATTGCAAGACAGAGACTGCCTTTGACGAAATGATTGAGTAGGCACCAAAAGGGAATGGCAGAACTGAATTTCAAATCTGCTTTATCAATTTGTTTGTGTGTGGTTTTGTGGGTTAATGGCGTGCAATGTTTTCTATCTGTCTATCAATCTTTTGATTTCACTTCCCGTTTCCCTACTTTTTCTTATTGAATTACCAACATGGCAGAGGTGTAAAATGTTATATCCTTTGCCTAGTTACGATAATTCTACTATGAAGGTAAATCTAATTCACTGGTGCCTGTTCTTCTCCCCATCCCATTTCTAACCCCCCCCCCCCTCTCTCGTTCTCTTTCTTTCTCTTATCAAATTATACATTTCCACCCAACAATCATTCCGCCCATCTCCCTATCGATCTGTAGATCCGTCTTTCCCTCCCTTATTCTAACCATCCATCCATCTCTCTTTCCATCTCTCCCTCTCTACCCCTCACTAATTTTACTTTTTCCTCCATGGCCCATCGACATCTCACCCATCCTTATATAGAAATACATTTATATATTGGTGCCACTGTCAGGCTAATGTCCATAGGCATAGGTCTCCCTCATTATAACACAAAACACACTCTGCCCCCTCTTCCACCTTATCCCCTAATCCATCAGTCACCGCAGTGGCCCGTATAAGGGCCTGGGCGCTCATTGATTTCATTCCCCTTGCACCCCCGGCGCTTATACGAGACAGGCGCTTATTTAAATACTGCATTTAGTGCTTAAGAATGATTTTAGTGACCCTGTATCCCCGGCGCTTATACAAGACCGGCGATTATTTGAGACGCCGGCGCTTAAACAGGGGGCGGTGCTGGAGAAATGGTGCTATTAGTTATGTCTGCTCCTTGTTTTTCCCCTAATCTGCCACCTTAACAGTTAACAACATAAGTACCCGCAATGTAGCCATCTTTGTCTAACTCTAATACACATGTATTGGTATTGGCATGTACACCAGAATGGGCAATTGCTTTGTGAGGTGTATGATTCAGTCCAAATAGTAACTCATTGTACACCCCCTCCCTTCCCCTCCCTCCCTGCATGCTCAACTCTATGGTAATACAGCACTGGCAAGTAGACCCACCATAGCTGCATTTACCTTTCATGCTTATCACCCCTGAGTGCTGAATGGCATGATGCAACGTTGCAGTTGATACAGCAACGAAGTGGTGGCGGATAGATTTTTATTTTATGTGAATAACTTCTTCCCATAGAGATAGCATTGCAGGGCCGATCGCCACACCCACAGTGGCGTAACGTGTGCCGATCCACCACAGCGGCCGATCCACCACTGCAGCCTCGTTCAGGGCGCATGTAAACATTCAAAATGGCAGACCACAGCCCGTACAGGGCACTACGGTAACAGATTTTGTTAATTTTTCCTTATTTAAACCCTCTAAAAACATAAAATAAATAGAGAACTAAACTCCCCTGGTGTCCTTGGTGGCCGACGCCCCCCTCGTGGTGGATCAGTCACCTCGTACACCACGGTCATGTCTGCACTACATGGTATAGAGTGGCACCATGACGAAAAGGAGCATTGAGGTGATTGTACTATAGTATACCGGTATCCACAGCCACCACAGCTCCTTCTATTTGCCCACCCCCCCCCTCATTCTTCCCCTGGTCTAGCCTCTCCTCCCTCCTTTCATGCTTATCACCCCTGAGTGCTGAATGGCATGATGCAACGTTGCAGTTGATACAGCAACGAAGTGGTGGCGGATAGATTTTTATTTTATGTGAATAACTTCTTCCCATAGAGATAGCATTGCAGGGCCGATCGCCACACCCACAGTGGCGTAACGTGTGCCGATCCACCACAGCGGCCGATCCACCACTGCAGCCTCGTTCAGGGCGCATGTAAACATTCAAAATGGCAGACCACAGCCCGTACAGGGCACTACGGTAACAGATTTTGTTAATTTTTCCTTATTTAAACCCTCTAAAAACATAAAATAAATAGAGAACTAAACTCCCCTGGTGTCCTTGGTGGCCGACGCCCCCCTCGTGGTGGATCAGTCACCTCGTACACCACGGTCATGTCTGCACTACATGGTATAGAGTGGCACCATGACGAAAAGGAGCATTGAGGTGATTGTACTATAGTATACCGGTATCCACAGCCACCACAGCTCCTTCTATTTGCCCACCCCCCCCCCTCATTCTTCCCCTGGTCTAGCCTCTCCTCCCTCCTACATCCTACTTCCATTCCCCTGGCATGTCTTCCATCCACACCTTCCCCATAGGCATAGTCATCCCTATAATATTCTTCCCCACCCACTTGAGCCTTCTTCCCCACAGTCATTGTCTCCCAATCTTCCCACCGACACTCCTCCCCCCTCTCCCAATAGCCCGGCCCAATACACGTCATTATATCACGCACCTGTACGAAGGCACACCTGGATCTAGACCCTGGATCATTCCTATAGACATTCCATCCATGTCTGACAGATCTCATTACGGGCTGGATCTATAGGTGTTTGGAAGCATTAAATGCAGTGCTCGCAAAAAGATCAAAGTTGGGCAAGGTACCATAGCTTATGAGGTTAAGGCTCCTTAAATCTATTAAAGCCCATTAATTGTTATCGAATACTAATACGAGCTATATTTTACAGTAAGGAGTGCGTTGGCATCTGGCCATACATACAGGTCAACACAATCATATCCCAGCCGCCAGTTATCCAAAGTTTCCAATTGTTACATATTTTGAAATAAAACAAAACAAAACAATACTCTCCCTATATACATATTTGGGTTCTGGCTTATCTATTTTGATAGGCTCTTATTGCATCGAAAAGGATGGAAATGCAACACCACTGCTAGATCAATTGATGTCGAAGAGGTGGTGCCTGCCACGCCTGAACTGCGAAATTAATCATATCATAACGGTGTGTAAACATTTCATTGCTAGCAATAAACTAGTCTAGTAATAAGCATGCAATTGGGAAAATGCAACTCTGCAAAATTGACATCCATCTCGCCAAGCTCCCATACCTAAACTGTGATTTTACTAATCATGTCGGAACAAGACTTTAAACGTGATTTAATGTTGATAATAAACATGCTACCTACCCACTATATGACTTTTTGGTGCCGTCCCCAGGGCCGCAGATGACAACTAAAATAAGGCTAACCAGCAGGACGCTATTCCAGGTTCCCGCCATCACAGACCGGCTCCTCTGTGAGAACTGATGGCAATGCGGAAATCACGTCCACGTCTACGTCATGTCATGCTTTAAGTCATTAGTATTCACTTTCCAATTGCAAATATAAATGTACTATGATAGGCCTATGATGTGTGGATATGGTTCTCTGCTGGTTGTGCTTTCCTAATTTATGGCACTCCCTCCGGATCATTTAGGTCTAGACTCTCAGGGCAAAGTCTTCTGAACAGCTGACGAGAAATGTCGTCTGCTCGTGGTAAGAGGAGCGTTCCACGCTGATCAACCGCTTCCAATCAAATAACCACCTTCCCAATAGAATCCTGCTGGGCTTGTATCGGTGATTGAACCGGAGTGATTGGGCATGTGCAGGAGGATTGACTTCAAAGGTGGGACTTGGGGTTGGGTTCTAAAGGCGGGTTTCTGAATGGGTGGTAGTGGTTGTGGTAGTAGTCCCTTTTGGGAGTATCAGCGTCCGCTCAGCGTCTCTTCTCCAGGGGGTGTTGCCCGGATGAGGGATCCTTCCATTCTAGAGTACTACACTGGGGTGCTGCTGCTGGGGGTTGCAGTACACTAATTGACGGGAGGTGGCAGCAGGAGACACTTTGTAGCTCCGCACTGAAGGGTGTTGTACAATGATTATTGGTCTAAAATCTGACAGTGGGTAGGCAAACCAGGTATCAAATTAATCCTTAGGGTGTATATTAATAGATTTGAGTGTTATTTAGGCTGATATTTGATGGTAAGTTGAGGGGGGTGCACTCTATTTAATTAGAGAATGTATTGAAATCATTCACTGCAAAACCCCCAAATCTGGGTATGTCCGCACTCTAAGGCCTATAGCAAAAAAGTTAATCACATTGTACCACATGCCATGGCCCTAAATTATTGGGAAAAATGTATATCTACAAGAAAATAATAGTGGCTAAGCCCAGATACTTGCACAAGTATTTTATTTTCGCCCAAAAGCTATATAGGCCAACAGTGGAAAAATAATTAGTGTTCTGCAGCCTGGGGGTTGGATCTTAGTTCTCCAAGCAGATGTGTCCATCCCTCCATTACCTCAGTTTTAGGCACATAAGGATCGGGGTGGAGAGGCATGCAGAGGCTGCGTCTCCAGTGGCACGTGACACATTCATGACTAGCGCCATCTAGCGGGTTGGGGAGAACGACTGGCACTGGCCCCTCCCAGCATCAACTCCATGACAACCTGGGAAGTGAAAAAGAGAGAAAAAGTAAGAGCATGTTGAGTACAGTGAAACAGGGATGGTCTCCAAGCACAGGATGTGATTCATGTCACTTTTAAATTACATTAACCCTTTATTAACAGAACAGTGATTTAATGTACCTTTATGCATTTTGATCGCCATGATGCATCAAATTACAGCCCTTGCAAGATACCCGATTGATTCCTACAGGATTGATACACTCTCAAAGGGTCGGCATGATGCACCAATGCAGTGCTGGCGAAAGGCTCGCGAGCACTGCATTGGTGCATCATGCCGACCAAGAAACATGAACATATAGATGCATCATCTGGCCTTTAAAGGGTTAACTTAAAAAGATTTAGATAAATAAGTAACTGAAAACATGGTCGATAAAAGAACTGCATGTGTTCATAAAAGGCTTAAAAACCAAGGGGGTTGTTGGCGTAAAGCTGAACACGATGTCTCCAACCTTGGCGATGGGACCAAAGCCAATATATCACAATGACGGGGTGCACTAAAATTGTCCTTTTTTTATTTTATTCATATTTACCTCTTTTACTTTTATCTACACCTTTTCTCTTGTATAGCCAACCTGGATAATGCGGACCAAATTTGCAGCTACATATTTTTCCTATTCTCGCTATCGAAGGCCCATATCAATTCTAAAGGTTTCTGATATTATTGTCACATTTCATCTAGATCTAAAACTGCCAAATCTATCTTTCACGACAACTATTAGATAGACCAACTAGATGGGGAATTAGAGGGGCAATTAGATTAGGATGTATTCAGAAACCATTATGTATACAAAGTAGGGATAGCTATATATATACAATAAGTTTACTACTTGATAAAGTACGACATGCATCATACTCATTTTGATACATGAAAATGATGCCATTAGCCACGAGGGCCGAGTGGTAATACATCAGGCGCAGGGGCGTAGGAAAAGGGGGGGGGCAGGGGGGGCTTGGCCCCTCAATTATAAAGGAGGGGGGCCTGAGTATGTCTGCCCCCCCCAAAAAAAAATTGCCAAGAATTCATAATAAATTGGACAAGAAGCTAAAACTTTGCATCTCAAATTCGATGGAATAGGAAAAACAGGGGCCTGAGCCTCAAATCAGATCTGAAATTCAACAAAATAGTGTAGCGCTCAATCAGGTTGTACAAAGTTACATCAGGCAGGCATCATTTTGGGTGTAGATCATTACGATATTACTAAAGACATAACTAAAGCCTCTTAGGGGCTGTATGTATCACCATGATTTGCACAAGTCGATTATCCGTAGGCAGCATGTATATTACATCTTTCAAAAATAATTGCGTAGTCTATCAAGTGACGGTTATACACCAAATACATTCAGATTTTGTTCATGAATTCTTTCTTACTGACTATCTGCTGAGTATTTGCATCCAATTTGTCCCAAAGGACACACCCCCTGTACAGTGGTGACTTATCATACGTCAAACACCTGGATCTGGATACCTTTAACTGTTTTTTAACATTGCCGCGCAAGTTCCTGGCAGGGAGTTTGACACAGTTTATAAGCGCCCGGGCACTCATTGATTTCAACTAGGCTATACCCCCGGCGCTTTTTCAAAACCGGCGCTTATTCAAGACTTAAAATATAGTGAAATTTCAAATGTCAATACCCCTGTACCCCCTGGCGCTTTTTCAAAACCGGCGCTTATTCAAATACCCGGCGCTTATACATGCCAATTTGATAAATGGTTAAACTCAGAGACCAAGTAAGGATCATGCCGCCCCTAAAGGGTTAAACTCAGAAATGCGTGGCCACATAATGTATATATTCTTCAGGTTTTTTAGTTCTGTGGTTAAGACATGTCGTGGTCCTAAGAAGAGCGTACCGTTTTTTTGCTAACCACATGACGCGTGTTTAGTGTTCTGTTCCTATTGTAAAAAGAGCTGTGTGTATGTGCCCTCTTTTCTAAACAAATCGTGCACTGCTTCACCTAAGTACTTGCACTCACCACATTAGTCTGAAAAGTCACCTGGCTTGTTTAAAACAGAGAGAGCTGCACTACCAGGTACCTACTCATGTCACACGCTCTATAGTATATTATACTGACTGACTTCTCCCAACTAGGTACCTACTCAAAACCCCCTTTTTTAGCACCATACTTGAATGACCAATTGTGAGCAACAAAAGGGACAAGTTATAGCTACATGAAAAGAAAGGACTGGAAATGAGGGCATTTTTAGCCAGCTCTTCCTTTTACTATAGGAGCAACACCCTCCAGACCCGGGTGTTGAGACATTTTCCTAAATCATATATGTTTAATAATTGAATAACATATTTTCAAAACAAATTAACTCATTGTAAAACGATGTTTTTCACTATTACAGATAATTATTATTTTGTTCTAAAAGTTACTTTTTTAGGACAAGACGTGAGAAGAATTGATAATCAGTCCATACTGATTAATTGGTTTTACCACAATTCAAGAAGCTTGGGATCCTTTTTATGTCTCATAAAGGAAAACTCTTTGGATAAACAAATAAAAATGATAAGAATTGTCTTGGGAGTGCAGATTTAATGTGGACCTGCAGGATTCTCGGCGAGTAGAACAAACCACTGCCCCTCATACTTGTACTCCCCCGCGAGGTCCCTTCACTGTTAAAAAGGTGTTTAGAAATATATACCAAATTCTGTCAACACCAGCAATTAAACACCTAACCACCTGAAGTGTTTAGCTTTTAAACACTTGTTTATCAAACACCTAAACACTGAAGTGTTTATTAAAATGTTTAGCCTTTAAACACTTGGTTACACACTTCATAGTTAAATGCCCATAAAAAGTGTTAAGAAAAGTGGGACAAGACAGTGGTTGCCCAAGTGTTTAAGTCACAAACACTAGTGTTTTATCCCTAAACACTGTTTTATAGTGTACCTGAGGGTTCTATATCATTTTAACAGCACCCTAAACCATATTAATAGATGTAGTGTGCGTTCTAATGGCTTAATTGGTATTAACCCTACGAGGGCCACTAATGTACGAGTGGACCATGCGCGTTTGATTACGGAGGTGAGTGGTGACTTTGCCAAAGTAACCCCTCACCTCCATAATCAAGGTCTGTGCATAGCAAATAAAAGCACCAGAGGGCAGCACTGTTCCCTTTAGTTTCTCACCCTTCTATAGCATATGGATAACACCTACACAGACTAAACCTGGTAACCAGTCCACACCCGTGGTCGTCATGATGCATGAATATAGCTCAGGTGAGTTACTCACCAGGGCTGCATTTATGCATCATGACTACCAATGAGCATCATGCTATAATGCATTAGCGGCCCTTAACAGCGTCATAGACCATAATTATGATGGATGGGTTGTGTGTTCTCAGTGTTTGTCATTAATATGCATCAGGAGATGGAATCTCCCCACTGCCCCCTGTGTCTATTGATTGCCTACCCTAGCTGGTGCATGTTTATCATCTGTTTATGATGTAAATGCCAGCTTTTATATAAAAAGAAAATACATTATATATACCTTTTTATATACACAGCCACAAATAATTCCTTTACCTGATGTTTTACATACCTGGAAGCATGTGAGATTATTTTTCTAAATTTTCTGAAATGAGAAAAGTATTTTTGGCTATGCAGGGTTTGTATGACAATGCTGAAGTTGATGTTCCTTGTAGGAACACGACGTCATGTATTGCATGACGTTTGATCAAACGGCACAGCTTGCCTCGGGCATTTGTGGTTTTAAATAAAGTTATAGCCATGCAAAGAGAGATAACTGTTGGGCATGCATGGTATCTTTGATTCCTTTGATGTCCTCATGGGTATACAACTATAACATAATTTCATGTAAAGATTAACACGAATTTATACAGTGTACCGCATAGATTCCTTTAAAAGGAAAAACAAATAAGAAGACTTTGGCAGATAAGAGGCTGATAGAGACAATATGGTAGTATATGTGTTATTTCTGGAGACCATTTCTTAATAAGGTACTGCGATTTCACACAGCACTATGCCTGCAAAATTCTGATGCTATTGCTGTGGCAATTTTGGAGCGATTTGAAGGTAACAGTCGTATACACAATAAAAAATAGATTCTATTGAAATAACAGTGGAATCCTCGTCCAAATGTTACCAGAGTTCCATCCTTATTTGGAGTTGCAAGCCGCGTCAGCAGCCGGGAGCGTATAGTGACCGTAGCAACTCCACAATGTTTTCAGTTTTCTCCCTGTCACCTATGACGTCATTGGTGACGTCATGCTGCCTCAGTGACGTCACCCGCAGTGGCTAGCGATGTTGCCATGATCTATGAGCGCAACTCCTATCCGTGGTCCTTGCCACATTCTTCTTGTTTTCTCAGACATTCCTTGTATATTTACACGTACCTCTGTACTGCCACCTGGGGCTTTTTGTAAAAACTACACTGCTACACTGAAATACAATTATGGTGGATCACTCTTTAGTTTTACGAGGATCCATAGTAGATTCAACAATTATTTTCTACAGCGTAGTTATGTTAAGAAATGAATTACGGAGATAAAATACACAGAGGGACACAGCCATAATCACCATAATGTTGGAATTTATGACCCAAAACCATAGTCAAGACAGTTTGCAGGTCATGGCCTGTGGAGTCTCTCTATTACCAGCTAATGTGATATGAATGGATAATTCATGGATGTTGGACATTGCTCTACTAAGGTCATATTCACTATTAGAGAATACCTTGTCTCTTGGACAATGCCATATTATATCAAGACTAGGGTGGCAGTGGTGATTCTCTGGGATATTTGAATAGTGATTTACTGTTTAGATTTTTTGACACATTTGGTACTAGATTAAGAAGGAAGACATTGTGGCACATAAAAGAAAAAAAGGAGAAAAAAAAAACAGATCTAGAAGTGCCCGATGTTGTGAGGCAGGCAGACTGGAAGGCATTTCTCAGGATGGTATGACTAGACCCCCTTCAAGTCATAGTGAGATCCCTCAATTAAATGCCATTACAGCCCTGCATCTAGTGGTCACTGATATTTGCACTGGTACGACTGGCCTACCAAACCCTATGTAATAACCACCTTAAGTGCTGATCGTACAGATTAGACGTAGTGTGTTACCTACGATCACCCACTCTGATATTGAGGGTTTCAAGTCATACTGGTAGTGTCTAGTCGTACCATCTTGAGAAATGCCCTGTCTATTTCAGAGAGGGGAGATGCAAAAAAAGGACTAAGTAATTACTTAAGGAGGTGGATAGACCAGTAGCACACGTGCCACATCAAGAAGAAAAAACAATCACAAATTTACCCTATTTCCGCTTTCGATTGGGTGACCAAATTAAATATATCCAGAATGGTAATTGTGTGTGTTTTTAAACAGTCTATTACTCTGCTTAAACCGGTCGGACAAGATTCACATTCTATAGGCATATTGGTGCCTACTTAAATATCAGTGACATTCCTAGTGGTATGTAGCCTACCTGATGGGAATAATGGTATAGCTAGGCCTGATAAGAAATGTCTTGTTTTTAGGATAGGAAAGGTAGTTACCCCAGTATTTATTACAGAAGTACGTGGTATACTATCGTATCTTGGGGCAGACATTCAAGTATGATCTGGTTTCCCCGGGGAGGGGATGGGGTGGAGTGGGGACTGATGCTTTCATGGTAGCTACCAAGTGTGAAACTAAACCCCCCCCCCACTTATTTTTCTGGTCGGTTGAAAGCCTCTCAAAAAGCATGATGAAGCCTGAGGTAATGGGATGTAATATATATTGGTTGTTGTATTCTGATATAGATTGTGATAGTTATTGAAAACCCCTGATTCAAACCTTTCTTGTCGTTGACAGCGCCTAAACAAAAAGTATACTTTCTTAAAGAGTCTAGACTTAGAACCAACAAAATAGCTCAAGTAAAACTTTACTTGTAAACTTTAGTTCTCTAAACAGGGCTGCCTCTAAGAAAAGATACCCCTTTTTGCTCCCCTCCCATCCTCCACCTCACTTTTAGAGATGCCAGTAGGTGAGGCACCCTCTTTGTTGGTGTTAGGTAATTATCTTCCTATTTTTGTTTAAACATTGGTGGCAGTAATAAAAGAGGTGAAAAGTAATAATAATAATAAAAAAAAAAGGTGCCATCTTTTGCTTTCCTATTTTTTCTATTTTATCATGACTACCCTGGTCCTCTTTGAGGGAACATATTTTATGTCATTTCGTTTACCCCTCTAGAGCAGTCTGTAAAGATGTATTTATTTTTTTATTTTTTTTCAGGTGGGAGATCTCAATCAGTTCTATTCAATCGTTGACAAAAGACGGCCCTGAGAAGATCAGGTTTCTGTATGTATACAGAGATTGTCACCTCTCTGCATCACCCCATCCAGCTGTGGGCCATTCCTTAAGGAACTACAACTTGAACTGTTTAGACCTCACCAGAGGCATCCTATATCGTTATATTGAAGACCAGTTGTATAGAGTCTTTGATAGTGGGTCCCAAGTTCGGAACTACAGCCCCCCTGATTGGGCTATATCACAGCCCCTTGAAATGTAGCTCAATTTCTACAGCCCTCCTTCTCAGGGCCCTCTTTCATGTAAACTACGGTTCTTTGATAATGATATATTCAGGGATTCCACAGCTCTAGAGTGGGTACTTGGACTATTTAAGTTATTTCCTTTTCATGCAAGTTATAACAGGTACTAACAGCCCCCTATTTTTAAAATGCAATTCAATCGACAGCCCCCTATTTCCTTCCCCATGCTTCAGCAGCCACCACTCCTCAAGGTTTGTACTACAATTGGTACCTAAAACAAGGCTGACTACCCCCCCCCCCCCGCAGATAGACCCAAAGTCCACTAGGCCTCCGTCTTACTGTTTGTGTCGTACCATGTTAAGAAATACCTTCCTGTACACATGTCAACCACATCTAGGACAGCCATGTTGTCTGTCCTTTGTTCTCCCAAACCGCCCCATGGCATTGAAGAGCAGGTAAAGAGACTTAGCCCTCTGGAGTGAGGAGCATGAAAAAGGGAAATTTGATAGAAGAGATCTGCACTATAACCTTTGGCCTTAAACAAATTGACACTTTTGAATTTCATTTTTTACCATTATATTGTATTTCATTAGGTACAGACCCAGTTCTGTGACATAGTAAGAGAGCTGCAGGGTGGAGATCTAAAGAGGTATGTCTATAGGAATTTGAATGCCTTGAATGAGGACAGTGTTCAGGAAGGCATTTCTCAAGATGGTACGACTAGGTCCCCTTTAAGTCGTAGTGAGATCCCTCACTCCAATGCCATCACAGCCCTGTATCTCCTGGTCACTAATGATTGCACTGGTACGACTGCCGTACCAAACCCTATGTAATTAATACATTAAGTGATGACCACCCACTCTAATCTTGAGAATTTCAAATCATAGTGGTTGTAGCCAGTCGTACCATCTTGAGAAATGCCTTCCAGAGGAGGGTTAATTCTCATCAGTAGATTTGAAAAAAAAAAAGAATAATGGTGAAAAGAATATCAAAAGTAGAGACCTTCACCCCGGGCCTTCACCTATCCATTCTCCCTCCCTCTGACTTTCCCTTCTACAAAAACCCAACCCAACATCCTTTCTGTGGCCCATCTGTATCCCACTCCCTCGTCCCTTTATGGATGTGAGCCAGCCTACTAGTAATAATGCTGCGTGCGCAGCTCCTTCAGGCGCATGCGCAGATCCATCAGGTGTACTAATTTGATGGTGTCAATTAGGGAGAGTCTCTGTGACTGTCAGGTACCCACTCGGCCAACTGACAGCATTACTTCAGCGAATCTGCTCCTTTTTAAGCCTAGATGCACCACACAGTTCTTTAACCCTTCAGGGTTATCTGATGCAGGAGTACATCATGCCCATTGGTTGTCATGATGCACCAACGAAGTGCTGCACTTCGTTGGTGCATCATGACGACCCTCCGGGACTATATCGATCCTGTAGGGTTGGCCTGATGCAGGAATGTAGCTCTGGTGAGTTACACACCAGGGCTGCATTCATGCATCATGACGACTTATCCTTATGATGCATCCATGTAGCAGTGGCCCTCAAAGGGGTAAGCACCATGCATGGATGCAGCCCTGGTGAGTACCCTCAACGGGTCTGCATCCATGCATCATATTTTTATTTTATGTGAATAACTTCTTCCCATAAGGATAGCATTGCAGGGTCGATCACCACACCCACAGTGGCGTAACATGTGCCAATGCACCACAGCTGCCGATCCAGTACTGCAGCCTCGTTCTGGGTGCATGTAAACATTCAAAATGGCAGACCGCCGCTTGAACGGGGAACTACGGTAACGGATTTTGTTAATTTTTAGTTGATTAAACCCTCTAAAAACATAAAATAAATAGAGAACTATAAACTCCCCTGGTGTCCTCGGTGGCCGATCCAACCCGAGGGCATTAGCCCGAAGGGGAGACATCCCCCCTAGTGGTGGATCGGCCACCGAGGACACCAGGGGAGTTTAGTTCTCTCTATATCCTCCTTAAGAGTCAGTATATTATGATACAGAGCTGCATCATGCCATGACATCTTTGAGGCATCATGTGGCGTGTTACGGTTTAACTGGGGTGTTATAGTTGGGGAGGTGGGAGGGGGGGCAGTGCTCGCCCCATCCTCAAACACAGAATTGTCAACTATACATGCATATAGGGCTGGAGTTATTGCCATCTTAATGTCTTCATTGTGAAGGTACAGATTAAGTGGGTATGTGTGGATAGGTATAGGAGGGGGTTGGAGCATGTAAATCCTGGCACTCACTGCAGGGGTAACACTGCAGCACGTGCCCAGGGAGGACCACATGCATTTGCTTTCCTTCTTCAATGTAGATTGATAGTGCCCCTAAGCTTCATCTCTTTCCAATAGAGCCAAGTATTAAGTTGCTGTGTATTGGAACCTGCCTTCTGTAATTAGCAGGACGATCCTTATGTTTCAGGAATTCAATCTGAAAACATCCGAATAATTATGATGATTCCATTAGTTATTTTTTTTTTATATATAAGCTCTATCTCAATACACGCATACTTATTCCATCTTATTTGGCATTAACTTGGGTACAAAGGTGTCCTTCTTGTATTTATTCATTATTGTTCTTTTTTATAGATTCACTCCATCAAATTGCCGCATCTTTCAATACTACAAAAGGTCCTCCTGATTCTAACAATCTGACCAGTTTGAACAGGAGGGCATTGCTAAAGGTGCTACTACCTGGTCGCTTCATATCATAGTGCTGACAAGTCCATATAAAATGCTTTAGTCATAGTGGCAATTTAAGGTTGTGTGTTTACTACACCAGGGCCTGCTCATTGTGTACCTTCGACTTCCGAGCAGTGCAGTTTGATTTGATTTTCGATTCTGCTTAATTCAATTCTTCTGACGAACACATAGGCCTAACCGGGGAGGCCTAGGCGGACATAGAGTATGTGAGATACAATGGTAGCAGCTATGGTTATGCATGTTCTAACTGTTGGTACTATAGGGTCAATTCCTGCTCAAGTGATATGGAGTTGGAACAGTATTGTAAAATGAAAAAAAAAGTCTTGAAGTAGACCCGAGATACAACATGACATGTCTATCATAGAGTTCCCAGCCTGTTCCCCGGATATATGAGGATGTCCGTGTTGCTATGGGAACACCTATTTTGGTGAGATGAGATGTCCAAAGCCAAGCCCTATTGGAAATGGCAGCCAAGGTGGAAATCATGAGATGGGGATGAGGCCAAAGTTAATCATGAGAGGCGACAGGTGATTTCTGGAGACCCCTGTTCAGAAATCGGACCGGGTCCTCGGAGAGGGAGGAGGGTGGTGGTGGTGGTGGTGGTGGTGGGGGGGGGGTTAATGTATGGATTCAGGCCTGAGAGCAATCAACCCACGTAGTGCATAAGAGGCTTAAGGTCTGTTTTAAAGTAAAAATATAATAAGAAAATTGAAGGGGAAAAAATGAAATACAAAATGCCCCCCTCTCATATTTTTCAAGGCTTGCTCAGTCTGTTGGTTCTAAGTGTTCTAAGTCTATAGGCTTGCAGAATCTAAGCTATGCCCAAGTATTTTCTAAAAGGGAGTTTTCATCACCATGATTTTATCAAGGTCTAAAATTCACCTAGAAATCTCAAGTCTGCCCTTTTCATTTAGGGCTGTCTGTTATTTAATTATTCCATTAAGAGCCATGGTACCCTGAAACACATCCGATTTTGGCCTGAGCAGAGGTCTAGATCTGCTTGGTATGTACATTTAATCAGAGCAGAGCCTGCCCAGAATGTCATATCAGCAGATGGGAGATATCTGATTGGAAAAGACATTTGCCAGCAGCTCGAGTAGATAGATAAGAGATAAGCAGATCCATGATTCTTTCATGTCTACATAGGGAGAGAAAGATTACAGAAAGATCTCTGTCTTGATAAACTTCGTGAACTATGGCCATGACCGACCAGACACATAAATTCCATTCCATTGGCCACAGATTTATTTAGACTTCTTTTTACGGACCTTTCCTTATTTCTAAAGGGAAGGTGGAACCTGTGGCTAAAAAGGACCAAGGGTCGCAGCAAAAAAAGAAACGTTTGTTGTGCAAGGATTGGACAACACATAATCCAATAAATACATAAATGATATTGGTTTTTAAAGGATCTCCCACCCTTGCCCTTTACATTTTTGGGTCTAGCCTTTCGCAGTCCCGTTTACTGGCTGTTCACTCAATGCATCCAAGCATTGAAGGAACAACCCACTTGGCGGGGAAAAGGGTTTTTGATGTCAGAAGAAAAAAAACGTTTTTATTTGGTTCCTAAGTTCGCCAAACGTTTTTTTAAACTTCAAAAGAAGTCACATGTACACAAGAAAGTTTTTTTTAATGTTCTATAAAAACGCTGCTATTCATAAGTAAAAGAAAACCGTTTTTTAACATAAAAATCCCTAACTAACAAGCATTTTTATTTGGTTGAAAATCGTTGAATGTTTTTCAACGCGATAAATTTTTTTTTATTAAAAGACGTTGTTTACCCAAACCTTAAAAAAAACACGTTTGCAAACGTTGAAAATAGTTTATTTTGCCGAGTGGGAATAAATATGTGCTTGATGATGCACTTAGAACACCCTCATACTCAAGGCATGTGGTCACTATTCGAGACCAGTGCTTATCTAACGCCCCAACACCTACACACTGCATGGTATGTACACCAACCCACTCTCTAAAGATATTTTAGTTCCCTGCTCGGTCCCTTTGGGACATTTAGGTCCTTCTGGTGGGGACTTAGAAGTTCTTCATCATCACCCATTCAATTTCAACACGGTATGAGATAAAGGGATCCTAACATGGACCTGTACGACACACATGGGATTCAGGACCGAAGCACACATCTTCATTGTGTGGTCATAGATTATGCCTAGGGGAATGCTCTACCTGTAAAAAGGCAGTCAGCATAGAGATTCTCATCAAGAAAAATAAGGAAGAAAAATGTTAGTATAGGCTTAATACGTTGGGCCCGATATTTTCTCCCTTTTCTAAAGTACTAAAATCACCAAAAGTCTGATCAAAGATGCACGACACTACTGGTGGGTTTATGATGGGGTGTTTATGAAATCACCACTAGCTAAGAAAAGGCTTTCAGTAAAAAAAAAAATGCCAAGAAAGCATGGAAGGCTTTTCCTCTAAATCATTGACCTTTGCCCTTACCACAATCCTGCCCTAATGTTTGCCTTTGTAAGCTATGCCAACCAGTTGTGGAAGGGGATGTGGGTCTCTATAGGAAACCATAGAGTAATCTGAGCGTACGATGAAGATAGCAGAAAGCTATGTACATTATTCATACACTTAAAATGGAATCCTGTAATGTTGATTCTTTGGTATCTTCCATGTTTTTTTTGGGAATATTTCCACCGCCAAAGAAATTTTCTAAAAAAACAAAAAGACTCTTCATCTCAATTGTTAAATGGGAAAACTAATTTGATTTATACATGTATATGATTGTATGAAACACAGGAAAAACATCAATAAAAGGTTCTTACATGATAAAACATAATCATTGACAGCATTAGATGGAAAGTTATATTGTGTTTAGGTTGTACTTTCTTGTAGGTTCTTTTAAGTGGGGTTACTTATGGAGGTCATGAGAAGTCATTTCCCTGATTAAACTGGTGTGGACCATGGTACAAGTATCAAGGGCCTTTTTAATTACATTTAAGTCTGAATAGGGTCTAGACACTGCCTTTTAACCTGTCAGAGCTCATGTAGTAGATACTGTGCAGGAAGCACTTCAGGTTGACACTATTCACACTCCTGTAGTCTATGTCTGAGCATGCCACTTTAACAAGCCATAAAACATTTTATAACCCTCTCATGCACTCATACCTCAGCTTATTGTGACTGGTAGACATGCAAACATTAGATTATTATCAAGGGGATCCTAAATTTATTTTGTTCATGTTGACAATGTAGGGATTGTGTGAATTGTCATTTGTGATAAGCACCTGTCTAGGGAGATACATGCATGACAAAAAGGATTTGGGGGATGAAGTAGATTTTGATCAGGTCTGGGTGTTCTATAGGTTCCTGTCATGACGTGTCTTCCTACGAAATCTTTTGGGAGATAATGCAAGCAAATTAGATAAAAAAAAAAAAAAGGCCACATATTTTCCTCTATTCTTGACATAACCTACACCTCCCTTTGTTTCCCCGGGCCCTTGTCCCATATCTCCTCTCTCTTTCTTTTACCCCTTTTCTGCTCTCCATTGTTCTCCATCCACATCCGGTTCCACATCCTCCTCCCCCCATCTATAGTCCCTCTTCCGCTCTCTTTATGTCTACTTACACTTTAGTAAAAAAAGTCAAGAAGAATGCATGGTACCTTTACCCTAGGTGTTAGAAACCTAGGGTAAAGAAAGTGTGATTCCTTTAACCTATATAACACCCCACTAACAATTAGACAAAGTGCCTTTTCACTATAATAATACACTAACAGCCAGACGGAATATAGTGCCTTTACCTTATTATACAACATTAGAACCAGACAAAATAAAGTGTCTTTATCTTATTATACAACATTAGAACCAGACAAAGTATAGTGCCTTTAGCCTATTATACAACATTAGAACCAGACAAAGTATAGTGCCTTTAGCCTATTATACAACATTAGAACCAGACAAAATATTGTGCCTTTAGCCTATTATACAACATTAGAACCAGACAAAATATAGTGCCTTTAGCCTATTATGTAACATTAGAACCAGACAAAGTATAGTGCCTTTAGCCTATTATACAACATTAGAACCGGACAAAGTATAGTGCCTTTACCCTATTATACAACATTAGAACCAGACAAAGTATAGTGCCTTTAGCCTATTATACAACATTAGAACCAGACAAAGTATAGTGCCTTTACCCTATTCTATATTATACAACACTGAGAACTAGATAAAGTATAGTGTCTTTACCCTATCATACTACACTAACATCTAGACAGAGTATAGTTCCTTTACACAATATTATGTGCCAGACTCACACATAGTGTTTGTTTGTGGACACCTGCTGTCTCCTGTAAACTGGTCCCTCACCTCCACTCTATTTACAACAACACCCACTCTCAGTAAACCCATACTGCCCTCTTGGTCTTTACTTCTTTTATTTTGTTTGGTTTTATTTGAGATAGGGATTATTATTAGGTTTTTGCTCTGGGTCAATATTTGATTTTTTTTCAGTTCACAACCCTCACGTTCATGGGCCGTCTAGTATAGGAGTCCTGGATTATGGAGTGGCCATTATCTATTAAGGGTATTGTCTAGCGAAAATTGCCCCTCCCTGTCAAAGGTCAAAATGATTTTCACCCCCCCCCCTCTGAAGTATAGTAAAAGACGTCTTTATATCCCCCACGCAATCAAAACGGTTCAAAACGGTAATTCTTTACACATCCCCCCCCCACCCCAGAAGGAGTCACAATATTTCCTGCTCCTCCTAAGGGAGTGATCATTTTTTAATAACAGGGGGGGGGCTGGTGGGTTTGCGCGTGGACGCGCGAAAAAGATTTCGACCCCCCCCTCTCGAAGGGGTAAAATTTTTTTGACCCCCCCATAAGGGACAAAAATCGCGTGTGAACGTCCCCTTTTAGCCTATAGTAACGCGCGGGGTTTTCCACTGAAAACAGGTGAAATTATTTTGACCCCCCCCATCAGAGGTATTGAAAAAATTCTGACCCCCCCCGGTCAAGGGGTTGAAAAAATTCTGGCCCCCCCTCAAACCCACCGGCCCCCCCCCTGTTGTTAAAAAATGATCACTCCCTAAGACTCACCACCACCTGTTGATAATAAGTGACTACTCCCCTCCTTAGACCCTGGTTTGTTATAACCCTTTCCAACTGGATGTAGTCAGTCTCCAGAAGGAGCCAAGCAAAAAGATATGGACACACTCTGCTTAAAAAGGAGGAGTGGAGTTGTCATGGATAATAATGTCAACGATGCATCGGCAGTGTCACGATAACATCTACTATAGGCAAATGATGCACGATTGGAAGTGGTGAGTGTGAGCAGTGAGATTAAGTATTTTCTAGACTCTAGGTTTATCAAAGTTTGGGTCTGGTCACCATTCAGTCCTTTAGTACCATGTTTGTTTAGAACCATGTTTTGAACCATGTTTTGATACTCCATACACGAAACATGGTTCAGCAATGAAGGCTTCTCCTGAAACTCTCAAAAACATTTCAACTCGATTATACTGATTCTTTGACTTCAAACAGTAATTACCTTTTTTCTTGTTTTCCTTAATCCTGTATTAGAAAATGCAGTACTGTACCTTAGTTGTGGGTGACTACCCAGTAAACCCAACTTCGTATGTGGACGTTGTAAAAGGTATCTATAGATGGGGCATTCCACTGAAAGTGTGCACTTGTCCATGGTAGAGGGTGATTTTTGAAAACTCAGAATTAGATCATGAAACTTAATTTTATTGATAGCCCTATATATATATATATATATATATATATATATATATATATATATATATATATATATATATATATATATATATATATTGGCCCCTTGGAAAGGTTCATTCAAGTCACTAACTCTATACATAGAATTTTGGTTATAACTACGTATTTTCTCTTGGTTTGTGGATGTTCAAACTTTAAGGTTTAACTACGTTCTACCTACGTAGTATTCACACATACGTATTTCTACGTTCTAAGTATACGAATTGGTAGATTGAATGGACCTTTGCTCTTCAGTAGGGCATACGGCTGAGAATGAAAAGCATGGCCCCTGGTTAGGGGGCATGTACAATGTCTTGGCACAGAGGTCAAAGGTCTCCTCCTGGGACCACTTGCTGCTGTCACTCAAACCAATGACCCTGAGTCTAACCTATAGTGAATGGGGCTACACTCTGTGTCTCTCTACCATGTCAATGTTTTGTTTTCTAAGCCTTATGTTTACTAGTGTAACTGTGCCCTAGATTTAAAGACAATTGCTCCAAGCTGACCGGATTTTGATCTATTACTATCACAGATACCCCTGGAATAATTATGTATGTCCTATACAGTAACTAGATGTGCAGGAAAATGCATTTCATGTTACTTTTGTTGTATGATTTAAAAAGAAAATAAGCAAGAAATGTCCCTCTAGGCTCTAATGATTTATTTCTAAGAAACACTGAATATGAATGATACCCACCGTAACATTATTATAAGACAGGACGGTTGTAATGACCCCCAAAATGACCCCTTTTTCTGCACAAACGCTGACATTTTTCTAAACATTACCCTTTTGCTGATGAATTGTATTACATATAAAGCAATAGGTCCAACAACAGGCTTCTGTATAATGCAGCATACCGGTTGGTACACTTTGTAACAAAGTCAAAGCCTGTATTCCCCCACCCCCTATCTTTTTTCCCCATTTTCAATGACTCTTCAAGAAATACGTACCCTTTTCCCCAGATTTCATGTCTGTGGCAAGAAAATTGACCCCTTTTTTTGAGAAAATGCAAATTCGCAGACTTGCCAAAAATTTGACCCTTTATTTGCGTTATTTCTAACGAGGATGGTGTCTGATTACAACAATAGGTTACAATTTTAGAAAGGCTGGGTGAGCAAACAATCATGGAAGCATTGCACCCTAGTATACTATAGGCCTGTCCAACACATAATGATTATGAGCTATAGAGGACGTATTGGTTCCTGAGGTCACCAGGGACTCACCTTATATGGTATGTGACTATGTGGATTTCAACAGAAGTCTTGTGGGAGAGAGGGGAGGAGTGGAGGGTAGTCAGGCAGAACAGTAAAAATGACATGTAGAGGTCATGGGGGGATACCCAACACAGGACCCTGGAGGTATGGGCCCTGAGTGATGAAGGCCATGAATGCCAGGAGCAAGTGTAGAGTGTTGTATTGCCTTTTCAGGTCCCACTTCAATGCCAGACACATTCCTCATAGAAATGGCCACTTACATGCTATGTTGGGTATAGAGGGAAAGTGGATCAGGAAGCATAGGGTGAACCCTTTAAGGGCTGCATGGTATCTCAAATTTCATGATCCCTTGTCATCTTGATACTCCGCCCTATGCAGTGCTGATAGTTCTACTCACCAGCACTGCATTGGTGCTTCATACCAGGAGCGTGTTGCTCCTATGGTAAAAAGAGCTGTCAGTAGGTACCCTCTTTTCAAAAGAAGTCACACTCTGCTTCACCATTCAACTTGCACTCACCACATTAGTCTGAAAAGTCACCTGCCTTGTTTAAAACAGAGAGAGCTGCACTATCAGGTTCCTACTCATGTCACACACTCTATAGTTTATTATACTGACTGACTTCTCCCAACTAGGTACCTACTCAAATCCACTATTTTGAGCACTGCACTTGAATGTCCACTTGTGAGCAATAAAAGGGACAAGTCATAGCTTCATGAAAAGAAAGGACTGGAAACAAGGGCATTTTTAGCCAGCTCTTCCTTTTACTATAGGAGCAACACCCTCCAGGCCACGCAGATGAAATGTGAGTGTGTCAGGATTAGCAAGATGTGCCAGCAGGGTTTCATCCATGTATCTTTAAAAAAATCAATTTAATGCACATTGCAGTCCCTTAATCCTTTAAGGGTTGCTGATGCACTAGTGCATCAAGTGTTAATAAGCACTTCAATAGTTCATCACATCGAGTGCATGAATCCCATAGAGAGAAAACATGATGCATTCGTGTAACAGTTACACTGACCACCTCCTCTTCTGCTAGGGCTACACTCATGCATCGTCCCCATCACTGGGCACGATGCATTGATTCATCATAAGTTGCTCAAGGGTTAACAGTATAAGATTGATACTTGGGTGTGTTGTACAAATATAAAACCTGCACTAAAGCCCTTTCAAAAACACCTGGAGACCATTTCTTAACACACTACGACTGCTGTCCTTTAAATCGTAGTGAGAACCTAATAATTTGGCCTTAACAGTACCATGCACTAGTAGTCCCTAATGTCTGCACCAGTATGACTGCCCTACTAAACCTTATGTAATTACTGCATAGCTGCTAATCGTAGTGGGCAGTCGTAGGGCAGTTCCTATGATAGCCTGGCTTATCCTTGGCATTATTAAATGGTAGTGGCTGTGTGTAGTCTTGTACATTGAGAAATGGCCTCCAGGTGTTTGCCTTTATTTTGTATCTTTTGTATGAAATACACCACGAGCATCAGCAAAGAAAAATGGTGTGAAGGAAGATGGAGTTTCACCATCTCTATATAAAAACGGCATTTGTAAAGGGATAATTATATAGGACACCTCACAATGGAAAAGAAGCCTGGGCAGGGTGTAGATGCTCTGTCCTTACTTTTATTTTATAGAATTACCAGTATCTGGTCATGGAGAAATAATACGAGACAATAAGAAAGTCATGCCATCTGGTTATACCCTAATGCCCATCATTTATAAAAATACATCGTAAGCATACATCTGCTCGTCACCTATTGATCCAATATGTTACAGATGCATTTCCAACAATTTAGGCATGGATACAACAATGTATAAGTTAAGGATTATCACTGTTTAATGTTTATAGGTCTATTCATCACACTACTTTTATGCACTCCCTCTTTCAATTATAACATAGAATGCCTATTTTATCATGTATCATGCACGTGCATTATACATTATGTCCCATTTTGGCATGTATATAATGCCCATAATGTCTGATAATGGCCTATCATTAGGCTATCTACGTAATAACTTCTCCTGTCTAGTCCTAATAACTTCTAATAAGACTCCTGTCTTTATCCCTTTGTCTAAAAGCATGGCATATAAAGACATGGTTGGGGAAGCCGAGGTCAGATGGTAGTTATGAACTATTTCTCTTGGATCAACTGACTAACCTAACATTATGGTACACTTACTCCCAAACAAGGAATTGGTGTCAGGTCTTTAGGAATAAAGGGGTCCCAGCAGGTGTTACCTTGTTAAAAAACAACAAATAAAAAACAAAGAAACAACAAAACAATAATTAACCAACAGCTCAAAAGATCGACTATCACACTAATTGATACCTTGTCATTGCCCTAGTTTTATATAGGCCAGTGTAGTTTTCTTCTCCAACTATCCAAATAATCATGCCTTTTCCCTCAGGAAGCTTGTCAATCAACGATGTTCAAGGTGTCATTTGTTTTTTTTTTCTCATTTTAAACACGGGTATCTTAATAAGGTACATCCTAAGAATCATACCAGATAAACTAGTCCCTGAAATAGATTGACAAGTTCTCAGATGACGTATAGTGTCTTGAGTATGATGGGTATTGACGTCTGGGCCCAACAGGGTGGCTTATAAACATAATATCATCTCAAGTTGAATACTGAAGCTCCATAGGTTTAACCAAGGAACCCTGTATTACACCCCCCCCATGCAATAACCCTATCTCATATTTCACGGCCAGTTGCTCCACCCTTAGAGGTCAAATAACTGTCGTAAAATCATTGTGCCAAATAAATCAACTTTGGAGGCCAAATAAATAAACTTTAGAACATATCTCACTAAAACAACATGAGCTAAATGTAAAGACCTATTCTCATTAACCATACCACTATAATTATGTTTGTGACTGAGTGATATGGAGCATTTCCAATGAAAATGCACAGGGGGACATGGGCACTTCAGGAGATTGTAATTTCAGAATCTAGTTACCCCCTCCCTGCACCCCCTAATCAGGCCCCTATGTGATTTAATGGTGAAGCACCTAAATACTGTATGAAGTATAGCCTGAAGTTATGAACAAAGCATGGTTTGTAAGTCTGCATAAGGCATTATGGATGGATCCCCTGGTAAGGGAGAGAGTGGGAAGGTCAGGCATCAGGGGAGGGGTCAAAGTATCACTCACAGAGGATTCTATGATGCCATTTACACAGTAGCACCACCAACATGCATAGATGATGGAGAGAGGGAAAGTAGAGGAGGACCATGCCATATACACCCTCCTCTTTACTATCATATACCATCATTGAATAACATACTACAGTGGCGTCTATCCAGTGCCTGTTTCCAGTGTGCACAGAATATTGAATCAGAATTGAAAATTAATTGATCATTGTGGGATAATGAACTGATGTTTTGCGCCCTCTGGGGTCACTGTCAAATTAACAGCGGTTGTCCGGCAACTTTGGAACAAAGATTTCCACCGATATTTTTACACAGATTCACAGCAACACAGTGGGTTAACTGTACTGCTGGCTGGGGCTTCATTGTAGAAACTACACTGCTTTTCTGCAAAATAATTATGGTGATTCACTGTTCAATTCTACAAGGATGCCTGGCAGATTCAAGCTATGTCTCAGGGTGTTGTAGAGGACCTCCCTCCCCCCCCTGCCTTCAATAAAAGAATACAGGCACTGATTGTAGCCAATCAGGGAACAATCCTCCTACCCCTAACTCTGTACCTTAAAAGGTGAAAGAACTGATTGAAAAATAACTGTGATTTATCTGAAACTCCTTCTCCTTAAGTACTTACCTTACACCTTAACATCCAGGTAGTTTTATTCTCCAATATGTAAGTAGGCTCTATTGTCTGTCCTTGACACACTAATGTATCATCCATTCATTTCAAACCTCCACAACGTACCACATAACACTAACCACGGAAGTGTATACATGCAGATGCCACACTCCTAGCTGAGTCCTAGAAATTGTCCTGTATCCTGTCCCTCCTTTAGTCCTGTCCATATATAGGCATGGAGAGTGTAGTGCTATCCACAGGAAGTGCACATGTCCCTGTGAGTTGTCCCCTGCACGTGGGAACTGTGGGATTGCTAGTATGGCACTATGAGGCCTTTAGGTACATGTGATTCCCCCAGTATTTAGCCTATGTGCCTTAATATCTACAGTTATCATAGACCATTATGGTTGCTATATACAGACCCAGTCTTCCTCCTGCTGCTATGGGTGACTAGTAAGGTCACAAAGGCCTATTTGTAACTAGTTGCATGGTGTGAGGCAGAGGTGGGATCTAGTAGTGGGGCGGAGTAGTAGGGGGTGGTACTGGTGGCAGCTTAGGGAAGGGGGAGGAACTGAGGAAGGGAAACTAAAGTATGTATAGGAATAGGTGTGGGAACAGGGAATACACTATACCCTGTTTAGGCAATGGTGTGAGAATGTGTATATTTTAGTACATTATGATCTATTGAGGTACTATTGGTATAGATGTGGGGAAGGGGTAGGTAAACTATAGTCTGCTGAGGGGTCGATGTTGGGAAAGGAGGGGGCTTAAGTAGCATCTGTTTAGGAATAGATGTGGGGAGGTAAACTTTAGTCTGTGCACTTAAAAATGCTGGGAGTGAGTGGATAAACTAAAACCTCTATAAAATCTAAACGTTGTGAAGTAAAGAAGAATAAGATAAGTTCATAATTATTGTTTTCTATTTCTATGATTGAAACCCTCAAACCTAAAAAGTATTAGGAAATGAAAAAAGAAATGATAAGAAGAGTTGACAAGCTTTGGCAGATACATAGACAGGCTAAAAGTGTCAGAACGAAGGGTAAGAGACTCCATAGACAACATTCATACACCTAGAATGCTGAAGGACTGGGAGACTAAAAGACATGAAAGGAGCCTGACGATAGCAGCTACAGGTCATATAAGGGGGCTGCACCTGTGGAGTTTCCCCTAATATCGCCCATCACTTTCACACTGAATCATGCACTCAGATAGTGGGGTAGCATGTTTATAGCCAATCAATAATCTCCAGGATTCATGTTTAACATGCAAGGGACATCCTATGGTGCGTGCATGCGAGTCACTGGGGGGGGGGGGGGGGGCTTCTGTAACTCTTTAGGGTCTGCATTATAATGCCTAACCCGTTCAGAACCGCTATTGCATTAATGCATCATACCGACCATATTGGGCTGATACACTGCCGGCATGTCAGCATGATGCTCGGATGAAGTGCTGGCGAGCAGACTCGCCAGCGTGTCATTGGTGTATCATGACAACTAATGGACATGATACGCTGCATTGGCGTATTAAACTGATTCCGCAGCATCACATAATATGAGTTTAGTCCTATTGGGTTACCCACCAGGGCTGCATTCATGTAATATGGTGACTAAAGAGAAACACACATATTTACTATGGTACCTCCAGATTGATGTTTCCTGATCATCATGGATGCATCAATGCAGTCTGTCATCACTGCATTGATGCATTACATTGAACCTTCAATAATGTATCAGCCCTGTAGGCTCAGCATGAGGCAGAAACAAGGATAGAACAGTATCTCAGCTTCTTGGTAAAAAATGCAGCACTGGTGAGTTAGCCAATCACCAGCTGGGCTGCATTTATGCATCACCAGCAGTGCATTGAGTGCATATGCGGCCTTCAAGGGTTAATGCACTATATGTCATAAAGGGTTAGTACTTCTAGTTGTATGACATCGGTATGTGTAGACAGGGTACCCAGACCTGTAGTAACTATGTATCAAACAGTAGACATGATAGGTATGTGAAATATGATCTGTGTTTTAGTATATGTACATCCCTAACATGGGTATTTTCATTTATACACATACAGCAAAGTTAGTGTGAAACAAATAACCCCCTTCCACAGATTGTGTTCTGCTTTCACAGGTTTGTATGTTCTGGATACTGGTACGGTTCTATGAAGTGTCTTTTCCTATCCAAGTTCTCAAGACCCAGCATTTATTTTCCTGTGTCTCCTCCTATCCCCGTTCTCCAGAACCCAGCATTTTTCATTTATCCAGATTCTCTAGGACCCAGAGTTTTTTCATGTCTTTCCTATCCAAATCTCCAGATCCAACAATCATGCTAGTATTTCCTAATGTAATGCTCATAAGAAAGTAACACATTCATTCAATTGCAATGTTCTATACTGAGGCTAACTCTACCTGTACCTCAGAGATAGTGTACAGGAGGGTGGAAACTTGCCAATACTCAACCACCTTAAGGACCAGGCCACTCCCCACCAGAGTTCAGGTGTAAACAATTTTCTTTTTTTCTTTCTTTCCATGGTTATATATCTCTAGTTAGTCTTTATAATTTTCCATACTTCAAAAGGGGTGACGTGGACACACTACGATGAATTTGTTACAAAGTCAACTCTTTAAGGGTTGGCATGATGCACCAATGAAGTCTGCTCGGCAGCAGTTCATGCCGACCATTGGGCATGATGCACTCCACTAAGCGGCCACCAATGTGTTACTAATTGGTAGGATGACATATTAGTCATCTCAGGTGGAGAGGAGAAGGGGTACATCATTATGCCCATTTAGGGAGTGTTCATTTTTTAACAACAGGGAAGGTTGGTTGGTTTGTGCGCAGATGTATGAACAAAATGGGGGTCAAATTCTTTTTGATCCCCCATAAGGGACGAAAATCACATATGAACGTGCCCTTTTAATGTATATAGTAATGTGCGGGCTTTTCCCCTGAAAACAGGTGAAATTATTTTGACCCCCCCACAACAGAAGGGTGAGAAAAAAAAATTCTGACCCCCCCCTCTCAAACCCACCAGCCCCCACCCCATGTTGCTAAAAAATGATCACTCCTTTACCACCACAGAACACCTCAAGATGCAATGGGTAGCCCTGTTGTTTTACACAAGATGGGGATGCAGGGTTGGCAATGATTTAATTTCTAACATGCCTCATCAAACTGTTAACCCTATAAAAGCAGATGATACATCATGCCAATTGAGCATCATGATACATGAATGCAGCCCTTGTGATTCTTCATAATAGGAATGCACTAAGGCATCATGCCAACCCTATGGAGACCAATCCACTATACAAGTAGTGTATTAGTGGAACTTAGGGTTAGGGTTTTCTCAAATTAAAGCCAATAAAAGGATTGAATGCAAAATTAATGATAAATTTGATAATAAGAAGTGGGTTGCTCGCCAGGGCTGCATTCATGCATCATGACGACCCTACAGGGTTGATGCACTCCTAAACTGCATTTGTGCATCATGTTGACAGAAATGAACTCAGCGATTCAAATTTAAAGCCCTTCTCAGCCAACCCCAAGACCCAAGACCCACCTACTCTGGTACCCACAGTCTATTTACACAGATTAGGTGTGAAAGGAGGCACTTTTGGGTAACCAGCGTAACACCCCAGCATTATGGGATATGGGGGACGCGTGAGGGTCTCACGTAGGGAAATCCCGGGGTCACTCAGTGCATCCTTACCGACAGAAGACCTCTGCACTGAATACTACATGAGTTCTGGGTGGATAAAATAGATAGCTAATTTAGCAGAACTCTGTAAAAATTCATAACTGGTCCTGAGTAGGTACTTATTCATATGATATAAAATAAAACATGATTATTGCAGTAATGCTCATTCATTTTTGGGCTTGTTTGGATTGGGTCTGAACTGAATTCATTCACTGCAAGAAATGTTAATTATGCAGGTGTCTGTACATTTATGGCCAGCATTCCAGATTTTTGTGATCGATGCTCAGGTTTTTTTTTATATGTCATAAATCGAGGGTGCCCCTAAAGATATATGTGGGATTTTTTGCTCAATACCTCTAAGGCACACTAGTTATGGCATGCCATGCTACATTAAAATATAGTGAACAAATTTTTCCATGGCTGAGACCTGCAGGGGAGAGCCCAGTGCTGTGGCGCCATCTAGTAGCAGACTAGAAAATGACCATATCTGACAGGGCTAGATGGCAAGGAAATGGTCAAAGTATGGCACAGTGAAGACATCGTGTGAGTGGCATGGGAACTAAAAAACATGAACAGTAGGGAAAATATCTTCACTTAACTCACATTGGTGGTTATTAAGATATCTTTCTCAGACTCTAGGAGTCGTGCTCCAATGTTCTCTACTGCAACCCCTGATATATTAGACATTGAAATAATTTTCACAAATAGTAGATTTAATGGATCTCAGCTCAATTATTTTTATGAAATGCTCAAAGTTGACCTTAAGAACAACCCATTATCAACTGAAACAGGATGGATTTCTCCATACTGATACATGGACATGCAGCTAAAGTGGACCCCAGGAGGAGAGCCCAGTGCTTAGGCGCCACCTTGTAGCAGACTAGAGTATGACCATGTCTGACAGAGCTAGAAGGCAAGGAAATGGTCAAAGTATGACACAGTGGAGACATCATGTGAGTGGCATGGGAACTAAGCAAACATGAAATGTACCAGAAATGACTTCACTGAGCTCATATTAGTGGTGATTGAAATATCTTTCTCACTCTCTAGGAATGGTGCTCCAATGTTCTCTACTGCACCCCCTCATACATTAGACATTGAAATAATTTTCACAAAAAGTAGATTTAATGGATCTCAACTCAATTATTTTTATGAAATGCTCAAAGTTGACCTTTAGAACAGCCCATTATCAACTGAAACAGGATGGATTTCTCCATACTGATACATTGAAATGCAGCTAACCTGGACCCATTGCATAGAGTGAAGTATATGTGATGTAAATGTATCATAGGATATTTGACACATGTGTTAATATAGCAGAATTGAAGTATTTCCTCAGGCATACTGAGCTATACACACAAACATGAATGTTACAGTTGCCACAAGATGGCGCTGAAGCACTGGTCACCCCCCCTGAGTGGACCCATTACATAGAGTGAAGTATATTTGATATAAATGTACCCTAGGATATATGACACATGTGTTAATAGAATTCAGGTATTTCTTCAGGCATACTGAGCTATACATACATGCCATGAGATGGCGCCAAAGCACTGGTCGCCCCCCCCCCCCCCGGGTTCATTGGATCTGCTCTGAGCAGTCTTTGGGTCATTCCCTACATCACGCACTTGAGGCCATCAGAGGTGCCCTATTTCCATGCATACTATCCTCGTTACAGTATAGTCTCGTAATATAGTTTCGATTGGATTCTCTATCCCCTACAATTTAAAATCCTACCAAGTATTTTAAAGGTGTGATAAACGTCAGATTGATCAAAACGATGTCATAGATCATCTCTAGCACAATTAATTAACCATGATAACACTTAAAATCCACTTTTGCTAGAACGCATTCCCACCTATCAGGTTATTGGCTAAAAGGTAGTAATCATTGAAAAGGACCAATTGTGTGAATAAAGCAATAAATTCCATCATCTGAAACCTCAGTCCGACGTCTTAGTTATTGATTCTTCCTTGAAAGTATCAATACAAACAATGCAATATCAACACACACACACACACACACACACACACACACACACACACACACATATATATATATGATGCTCTTCACTGTCAGACCGGGCCAAGCTTTTTGCAGTAGATTGCTTCTATTTTTGGAAATTGGGGCTGAGAGTGTAGGTATGATCCTATATTTAGGTGCACTTTGCGCCCCACACTGAACTGAGAAGCTCCCATTTGAATTTTCTAAACTTCAGTCTCATGGTACCTGGTCCTGTGTGTCCTTTTGCTCAGCTTCCAAGGTTAGAATTATAATGCCCAAGGGTGTGCTGCATGCATCTTATTTCACCGAAGGGCCACACAGGCTCAGTAATCATTCGAGAAATACATCTAGGCCTGCAACAAGATTGGAGGACCAAGAATAATAAGAGAGGTTAAGATCGTTGAACTTGTACCTGTACGAGAACGGCATGGACTACAAGTATAGGTTCCATACAGGTACAAGTAATGTGGTTAAGATTTTTCCTACACTTTGAGTCTATTATAGTTGATCTGAATGGTCCCAGTTGAGTAAGGAAATAGGCACTCAATAAGGGAGTGGTCATTATTTATCAACAGGGGGGGGTGGTGGGTTTTCGCGCGGACGCGCGGAAATTTTTTACGCCCCCCCCCCCTCGACAGCAGTCAAAATTTTTTGCGCCCCCCCCGCGCCGGGGGGGCGCAAAAAATATAGTAGCGCGCAGGCTTTTTTGCTAAAAAGGGGGTGAATTTTTTTAGCCCTCCCCTCAAGAGGGGTCAACATTTTTTTAGCCCCCCCCTCGGGAGGGGTCTGAAAATTTTACGCCCCCCCCTCAAACCCACCCTCCCCCCCCGTTGATAAATAATGACCACTCCCTAAGGGCCTGGTTACACATAGCTATAGTTATCCAACCTATAATATACATATAATAGAGGTACCTTAGTACCTCTTAATTAGATGAATACATTCAGATTATTCATATTTATCTTTAATTTCTATTTATAATCATTTTCCCTACACATAGTGATCACTACATACAGAGAGGGGTCTACAAGTCTAATACGTCTAAGCTACATGTTGTGTACTGCTAGATGGGGATACCCCCCACGTGACCTATGACGTTACCCGTATGCGTACTCGTACACGTCGGGCCTCCCTAACCCTTAAAAGGGTCTATTTCTCCTCTTTCCTGTCCCCTCAGGATGTGTGTGGTGCACATATGCGCGGGCACTTACACATTCCTCTGTGAAATTGTGTAATGTAGTTCTCGCCATGAATATGACCTTAGCTGTCCAAATGGCGTTAAACATCTATTACTCACTCTCACTCGTACACGTTCACATCTTAACATGGGTCTAGACCCCTAAATTCGACAGGGTGACATGGCCATTTCTTAAAATCGACATGTGACATGGAGCCTAGTGACAAGGACATGGAAAGGAAAAAGTTAGTGACAAGAGATAAGGCATTTCCTTAAAATTGACATGTGACATGAAGCCTAGTGACAAGAACATGGGAAAATAGAAATTTAGTGACAAGTTACATGGCCATTTCTTAAAATCGACATGTGACATGGGGACCCCCCCATCTAGACCCCCCTTAACCTCCCTAACTTTACACTTTCTCACTACAAGACCACAGATTCATGAGTCGTTGAGGGTCTGACTGTGTCCCTAGCCCTGCCCAACCGAGTTCCCTTGGCGTGTATGCAGGAGGAGAGCCCAGTGCTTAGGCGCCACCTTGTAGCAGACTAGAGTATGACCATGTCTGACAGAGCTAGAAGGCAAGGAAATGGTCAAAGTATGACACAGTGGAGACATCATGTGAGTGGCATGGGAACTAAGCAAACATGAAATGTACCAGAAATGACTTCACTGAGCTCATATTAGTGGTAATTGAAATATCTTTCTCACTCTCTAGGAATGGTGCTTCAATGTTCTCTACTGCACCCCCTCATACATTAGACATTGAAATAATTTTCACAAAACATAGATTTAATGGATCTCAACTCAATTATTTTTATGAAATGCTCAAAGTTGACCTTTAGGGAGTGATCATTTTTTAACAACAGGGGGGGCTGGTGGGTTTGCGCGTGGATGCGCGAAAAAAATTTCGCCCCCCCCCCCTCTTGAGGGGGTAAAAATTTTTCGACCCCCCCCATAAGGGACATAAATCGCGCGCGGACGTCCCCTTTTAGCCTATAGTAACGCGCGGGGTTTTCCACTGAAAACAGGTGAAATTATTTTGACCCCCCCCATCAGAGGTATTGAAAAAATTCTGACCCCCCCCGGTCAAGGGGTTGAAAAAATTCTGACCCCCCCCTCAAACCCACCGGCCCCCCCCTGTTGTTAAAAAATGATCACTCCCTTAGAACAGCCCATTATCAACTGAAACAGGATGGATTTCTCCATACTGATACATTGAAATGCAGCTAACCTGGACCCATTACATAGAGTGAAGTATATGTGATGTAAATGTATCATAGGATATTTGACACACGTGTTAATATAGCAGAATTGAAGTATTTCCTCAGGCATACTGAGCTATACACACAAACATGAATGTTACAGTTGCCACAAGATGGCGCTGAAGCACTGGTCACCCCCCCTGCTTGAGGTCCATATATCTGCTATCTACAATTTGTTATCTTAACGCTCAATTTTCATTTGCACCAAAGTGGCATAAAATTTGATCAATTTGGAATTTTTACATTTCAAAGATTTTTTTAGAGCCTACACGGCTGGTCACGGGGAATTGTAAGCGGTTTTAATTTGGCCTGAAGATCACTTCCTTAGCTATAGGATTATTATCTCGTCCCTGCATGAATATCACTAAGGGAGTGATCATTTTTTATCAACAGGGGGGGGCTGGTGGGTTTGCGCGCGGACACGCGAAAAAAGTCTCGACCCCCCCCTCTTGAGGGGGTAAAATTTTTTCAACCCCCCCCCCCCATAAGGGACAAAAATCGCGTGCGAACGTCCCCTTTTAGCCTATAGTAATGCGCAGGGTTTTCCACTGAAAACAGGTGAAACTATTTTAACCCCCCCCCCCCATCAGAGGTATTGAAAAAATTCTGACCCCCCCGGTCAAGGGGTTGAAAAAATTCTGACCCCCCCCCTCAAACCCACCGCCCCCCCCCCTTGTTGTTAAAAAATGATCACTCCCTAATGCCTTGAAGATGTAAGTACCTATGATTGTTTTATGACATGGCAGATACGATCGTTACTATAGATCAGTACTGGAACATCCATATTCCATGGGAGGCATGGAATACAATATGTTTGTATTCAATGGGGTCTGCAATCTTGGATTTTGAATGGCGCTTAGTTGTCTTTCTTTATCTAAAAGCAAATTAACCCCATAGGCCATGACATAAATGCAAATGTCCACTCCCATGGAACATTTTTGCATCATATTCACCTCGGTGAGGCCTGTCCCTTTTAACTCTGCCCATAAGGCATCGTTGGATACAGACAGCCTCACCTTGGTGAATACGATGCAAAAATATTCCATGGTCGTGGACATTTGCTTATGTACCGTAAAACATTGTGTACACGCCACACTAACATATAAGCGGCTTTATATAAGACACAGCTTATTATACCTTACTAAAATCTCTAGCTGTAAATCCCAATGTTGACCCCTCACTCTGAGACTCTGGTTTGGTCCATAATTTGTGGCTTATATGCAGTGTTTTATGGTGCAATTGTTCTGAGCGTTACTAAACTATTAATGTATTGATATTCGAGGACAAGGTGAGGTTTGCTGGAAATAATCGGCCGACCGCGCAGCGGGAGAGCGATTATTTCCAGCTAACCTCACCATATCATATATTTAACTGAGAATGCGGTTATACGCCGATAACGGCACGGGGTTATGACCAAAAAGGCACTGTAGATGCCAGAATCGTGAGATAATCATCTATAACATAGCTCTAGGTGTTCCTGTATATATATATATATATATATATATATATATATATATATATATATATATATATATATATGTTAGATTAGGAAAAACTACATTATAACTGTAACTATCTATACAATGCAGAAATGTATGAATCAGCTAGCTTAGGGAGTGGTCATTATTTATCAACAGGGGGTGTTGAAGGGTTTTTGTGCGGATGCGCGGAAATTTTTTATGCCCCACCCCCGCACTTTAGCGGCAGTTGAAATTTCAGTCGAAATCTTTTGCGCCCCCCTCCACGCTAAAGGCAGGGAGAATTTTCATGCCCCTCTTTGAGCTACAGTTTGCTAAAAAGAGGGTAAATTTGTTATGCTCTCCCTCAAGAAGGGTCAGAATTTTTACACCCCCCCCCCCCCGTTGATAAATAATACCACTCCCTTAGCTAAAATGATAAAGGTCTTGACCTCTCTGGCTCAGCCCATCGTCAAGGTCATCTGCACAAGATGAAATAACTGACTCATATATTGCTTTTTTTTGTATACATATCATACTCTCACCGCTTTAATAAATACATATAATATAGATACACAGCACGACTTTGCCACATGTAGGGGGGGGGGTAGTGTCATCGAGCCTATTTGGCTTAACAATCCCTTCTATTTCGATCGGTAATTGAAATTAAAAAGGAAATAAATGTACACATTCATATTTTCATATTATGAATGGTCAGACAAGATCAGACAAATTCCCACATAATATTAGCATATTAATTTTAGTATATCTGAAACATCACACGGTGGTGGTGGGGAGGGGAGGGGGGGGGTAAAAACAGCCCATTTGTAAAGGTACTCGTAATGACATATTGTGTTACATACTAGTAGGCCTACATTGTACCATCTAAATTTTGCTATTGTTAGGAGGTCGGCAAAGAAATGTTGTCCTTACAAAAGGTCACGACATCAAAGTCCTCTCCCCTAGCTGACAATAGGTGACTCAGTACAAGGACACTCCCTGTTCACGTGTCAGAAATAACATAATTCATATCCATCATTCATAAAGGCAGACGGTTGATGGAGGCAAAGTGCATTAATGTATCATTAGTGATCCGGTTATCATTTCGTTTGGTTTGTATTGATAGCATATGAATACAGTTTAAACGATGTATATATTAAATCTGGTGTGATTATAATTAATTTTTTTCAGCATGATTTCTAATAGTGCAAAATAACGAACAGGAGGACTTTGAAAATTTCTCTGCAAAGGCTCTGGCTATAGTTCTACAAAATCTCTATGCAGAAGGGAGAAATAAAGAGGGACAAGAGTACTCAAAACGTTCATTGATGTGTGTCAGAGCAGCTATGTACACAGATTTCTTTCTTCTACACCCAATAATGTTCCTTTCAACATAATCACTGATGGCAGGTTTGCTCAAGCAAATAACGTGTTAAAAGGTCACATCAAAATAAACAAAAAAGCAGGGCTAGATTCTTCACACTACGATTCAATCAGTGTAGCAGATATAGCTAAGATGTATTCTACGAGAGCTCTAAGCAATGACAATCCCACCTCACTTCAGAGAAAGGTATTTTATGAGATGATTCTTCAGTTTAGCCGTCGAGCAAGAGAAGGACTCCATAAATTAACTAAGGATGATTTTGTATTCAAAAAAGTCTATGATTCCTAGATAAAGGTACAAAGTATCTACAACTATTAGTGATATCTGCAGTGCACAATTTAGTTAGTGATCGTTTGAAGGGTCTAATTCCACGAGAATGTGAAGGTGATGGTCATATAGGGCCATTTGGTGATCGTTAATCATTCTGAAACATACCCATGCATTTCCTAAATGCTATATACTAAGACTAAACCTATAAATGCTTGTTGGGAATCATGGCTAGAGAAAAGAAAATACCGTGAATTTTGATGCTGTTCCTCAGAATATATGTCCAAATTAATGATAGAGATTTTGGTCTTCCATTTGTCTTGGCACGTGTATACATGCTGAAAGTGGTCTATAATTGTGCAGTGAAAGGGAAGATACCGGGTAGATTGAAATATTTAAACGATGCTTTGGACTAACGGCACTCTAATGATACACCTATCATGGATAATCATTTCCACCCCCCAACCCCATACCCCCCCTAGCAAAACAGCGCTAGGCAACCCAAAAAATCTACATTCAATTCAAGCTTTTCAGCTCATATTAGAAAAGCATTTCTTGTTATTACACGACTTCTGTGATTTTGGGTGCTTTTTTGTGGATATCCCATGCTGTTATTATCTAAGTAATGTATGAGCTAACAGGTACCGAATATCGTAGGATATCGTAACGAGTGGCGGTAGGCCACGATTTACGATATCGTACGACGACTGAATCAGGTGCCTGTTAGCTCATACCTTACTAAGTTTATTACACGATTAATCAATAAAAAATCCATAGAATATCAATAAAAACAAGTTGAAAACAAAAATTCCCCCTGCCTGCCATAGTGTGTGTACACGATCGGTACACACACCTCGGCGCCCCGCAGCCGCTGGTTTGGTCTTACCGCGTCCTGCAGTAACGTATATCCTCATGTTAAGGCCTGATCAATTTGCCACTTAGTAAGGAGGTTTAGGTAGTAGACAGTACTAATACAAGCCTGGGTGTATAAACAAGATAATATGGTATGTATCTATGGGTCAGTCAAAAAAAAAGGATTCATCCGAACTGGGACTCGTCCCGCCTACCTGCAGAAGCTGAGCGCAATGCGCTAACCACTAGACCATCGGGCAACACACCTCAGGGCCAGGCTTGGGCTGGGTTGGTTTGAACGCCTCTCGCGGTAATGGTAGCGGACAGCCTGCAGTCGTCGCCTCCCCGGGCTTTGTATCATATCAAGACCTGGTTCTAGCCGACCACTTCCTGTCAGTCCCTGTGGCGCAATACATAGGGAGTTGGATTTGGGATCTGAGACTGCAGGTTCGAGCCCTACCCTGGCCATGAAAATTTCGTGGGTTTTAACATGTAACATATGACATGCTAGGACAGAACATCTTTTGAATCATTCAATTGAACCCTTTAGCTAGGTTTTAGGGGCTCATGCTACATTGTTATATATATTTTTTTAATTGCTTTATTGACAATATCATATTAATGATTTTCATGATAACAATTCGAGTATAATGATAACAGTTCAAAGGTAAGAATATCCAGACAAATACATTGCAAGCTGCCAAGCTGGAAATAGAGAGCCTTAAGACAGTGTGAGTGTACAAGCAGAAATATTGATAAAGTATATACAAGTACATGCTGCGACATTCTTTGAAGCAACATTTTATAGGGTCAATGCAGTCACATAATCTATAAGATAGACTTATAAATAGTGAGATATTCACTACATCATGCTCTGCTCTGAGACGCCCTTGCCTATAAATATACTCTGGACTATGTAAATAGTTAACTTTTGTTACCTTTCATGAGTGTACCAAATTTGATTTTGACCTTTCTTTTAAAATTCCTTTATAGTATGGCCACTTTATATAGAAACCAGACCATGGGTACTTAACAGGAAATACAAACTTACGAAACCGTCTGGTACCCATGTTAGCTTCCCAGGTAGCAAAACATGTGTGGCTCCAGTGTGGCTTACAGTGGGTGTCCAGTGTGGGCCAAAAAGGGCTGGCTGATGGGCACCCAATGAGTTTTGTCCTCAGCAAAGTGTCTGGGCCACACTGGGCTAGCTAATTTGGGCACAGATCAGTTTTAAAGTGGGCTCATGAACTTGGGCTCAGGTTGAGTTCAACATGGGTTTCTGATGTGGCCCAAATTGGGCTGCCCAAATCGGCCATATATTATTTAATGCAAATTCAAAAGAATTAAATTATGCCTAGTCAAATATTGAACATGACTCTCCCCCCCCCCTTACCAAGCATACTAATACCCAATCGTACTCATCAATTCTATTGCACTGGTGATTGCATCAAAAGAGTACATATATGAGTTTGCACTCAATAAGCCAAGAAACACCACTATGAATCTAGTGACATCTTGGCCATCTTCAGTGCCTGTCTTCATAGATGCACCATGTAGGGGCATAGATCAGAGCTTTTAAGCTCATAGTGTCTGTAGGGAGCATGTTTGATCCTTATATCACATTCACTGCAATAGGAATGGTGTAGTCACCTTATAAATCCTAGGATGACCTTGATTTGCACATTTTTTAAAGGGAATATCTAAGGATTTCCAAACTATGATAAACCCTCAACATTGTTACTTAATGTCTAATTTAGTAGTATACCTCAGTTGTTCTATATTTGAGAGAATCAATCTGTATGGGTAATGAATGTGTATGTGAGATAGGGGCTGTGTACAAATGACGTCATGCATTTTTGGACCATTTTTGACCCCCCCTCCCCCCCTTGTCATGTTTCGTCATACAACACTTGACCCCCCCCCTCAGCATGACATCATGCAGAGAGCTACCCCCCCCCCCACGTTTAATGAATAGTGTAGGCCTATTCGGACCTAGCCGGATACATTATTGACCAATCGGAAAATTCCCTTCATTCGGTGCAGACTTTTTAGGGTGCATTACAAAACTCCTTGTACCGATACCCATCACCCTGGCTGTTATCAGTCCTTATCAGCTTGGTACCAGCTTGAGCAGGGGTCACCCCAATAAAGATCTGCTACCAATCGGAAAATTCCCTTCATTCGGTGCAGACTTTTTAGGGTGCATTACAAAACTCCTTGTACCGATACCCATCACCCTGGCTGTTATCAGTCCTTATAAGCTTGGTACCAGCTTGAGCTGGGGTCACCCCAATAAGGATCTGCTACCAATCAGAAAATTCCCTTCATTCGGTGCAGACTTTTTAGGGTGCATTACAAAACTCCTTGTACCGGTACCCATCACCCTGGCTGTTATCAGTCCTTATCAGCTTGGTACCAGCTTGAGCAGGGGTCACCCCAATAAAGATCTGCTACCAATCGGAAAATTCCCTTCATTCGGTGCAGACTTTTTAGGGTGCATTACAAAACTCCTTGTACTGATACCCATCACCCTGGCTGTTATCAGTCCTTATAAGCTTGGTACCAGCTTGAGCTGGGGTCACCCCAATAAGGATCTGCTACCAATCAGAAAATTCCCTTCATTCGGTGCAGACTTTTTAGGGTGCATTACAAAACTCCTTGTACCGGTACCCATCACCCTGGCTGTTATCAGTCCTTATCAGCTTGGTACCAGCTTGAGCAGGGGTCACCCCAATAAGGATCTGCTACCATGGAATAGCCAAAAAACAAAATTAATTGAAATGGTTCAAAGGGACATATAGTAGGGGTGAATTGGCAATTAAAGATAATATGAACTAGCACTGATCAACAAATGAACAGAGAAACACGCCAAACACTGTCAGCTTATTATCAGCTTATGGGCCAGGGGAGGGGGGGGGCACTTCAATTGTTTTTGATGCGGATGTGTGGCTGAACCCCCAAACTACATTTACCCTTGCTATTGCACTTGTCCACAGGGTTTTTCGTCAGAACTCTACTCTTGCTAGAGAATTTTTGACATGACAACCTTAGATTTTGCTCAAAATATCTTAAATCGACCTTATTTGGAGAAAATTTGAAATTTGTTCATGCTATTTTCATGAGAACTGAGAAAATATACATGAACATTTCTGAAATTTCAACGTTAATCAGGGTATTTTGCTGAATGTTAAACCTTGCTAGGGACATTTTGCTCAAAAGTAGACCCTTACTAGGGACATTTGTGGCTGAAACAGGACGCTTGCTAGGGACTTTGCCCAGAAAAAGTTCCCTTGCCTGCCACACATATGTGTATACATTACATAGAGGGTGCCCCCTGGGCTTATGGGTCCTTATATGCAGGATGCACTATATCCATACCTAATACACAGAGTATTAAGGTAGTGATCATATACAAGTATTTCCTGTCACAAAAGGTCCTAATAACTGTCTAGGTCAATAGTCCAATACAAGATCTCAGAAAGTATCACATATTCTCAGAAGACTATCAATTGCAATCATACTTCCAATTTATGAAATAACAAAGCAATTGAGTCACCTCAGGATTTTTCTGTAGTACCTGCAGTCCCATAGAGTTCCATTCAGACAAAGATGTGGAGAGTAAACTAAGGGGGAAGTCCCTTTTACATCTCCCCAAGCATCTCCTTAATGAAAATAGCAACAGGGTGGTGGAAAGCTCCAATGGATAACTCCTCAACAATGGGAGGGGGTGGATTGGGAGAGGAGCAAGATACCTCATGGAGTGGGAGGGGGAGGGTCATTGAATGAGATGTCTGAGGAAGGCATGCATGTAGGGCCTATAGGTATTATGTCTCCCTACCTTTAAAATTTTTCTTTTCTTGCCAAAACCAAAACAAATTTTCATTTCTTGATGACATGATGTCATGCAGCCCATGACCCCCCTCCCCCCCTTGTCATGCTTGGTCATGTGAAGTGGGACCCCCCCTCCCCCCCTCCTGCATGACATCATTTGTACACAGCCCCATAGCTGGGCCATCTGGTGTCAAATCCCAAAAGCCAAAAATGAGTTTACCTTATCTAAACCAACTCTCAGCCTAGATTGGGTAACCTGCCTTGAAATTGATCTTCACCCATTTTGGGTAGCCCATTTTCAGCCCAACCTGTGCCCAATGTGGTTGCCCATTTCAAAACTGATCTGTGCCTAAATTGGGGTACCCAATGTGGCCCACACCTTTGGCTGAGGACAAAAACCACTGGGAGTCCAATGGGCTCAAGTTGGTCTGCCCGTTTAGGGCTGCCCACTGTGGCCCGGACTAAAAACCCAGCATCTGCCCAAACTGAGCCCATGTACCGAATTCTGCCCACTTTGGCCTCAACTGGGCTTGCTACATGGGTTGTGAAATATATGGATCCACTTTTGCAGATCTCCTGTATATCATTGAAGTCAATAATTCTTTTCTTCTATCTATTAGCATAGGTACTTCACATCTTTGATGTAGTCCAAACATAGATTCATCCCTAGTTTTATATTTTAAGCATATTCTAAGGGGATAGTTCTGTACTATTTGTATACCATCAACTAAAGTTTTACTAGCAGAGTCTAACAAGAAGCAACAGTAGTCAGCAAAGGGGAGAATAGTTTGCTTGTAAATTATTACAACAGTCTTTTTATCAATCATATATCTTAATTAAGCGAGCTTAAAAAAATTACATACAATTTTACTATGAATATCATTTAGAAACCTTTTTTTAGGGTTAATTGAGAATCTAGGCTAGGAGGACATTTGTTATTTGTGATCATAATGTGTAAATTGCAGTGTACCATTACGATGTTGGCATGTACAGACTCGTTGATTGAATCATGTATATTTCTTTTATAGAAGTTGATATTTGTTCTATCCAAACTCAGTTTTCAGAGAATAGTAATGATAAACTGTAGGCCATGATAACATTGTAGCAAGACTTTTCATCAGAGTCGCCCAGGAAAAGAGAGGAGACTGCACTGACCCTCTTACAGGAATTGTGATATCATGTTGCCAAAATCTGTCTGTCTGTCTCTGTCTCTGTCTGTCTCTGTCTGTCTGTCTCTCTTTCTCTCCTTCCCGCCAATCTATCCTTCTTCCTCTCTACACTTCCGTTGTTCAAACGTGTCATCATGTTGAGGTAATCCAATTAATTGTACTTGTTATGAGCGATAAATAATAATAACAAAAAATTCATAGATAACTTCAAGTCTGCTCCCCTATTGTAGTTTTACATCAAGTGGCCAGTGAGGACAGTAAAGCGGCTGTTGAAGATAAAGTCTCTGCAAAATTGGGAACCGGATCTAATCAGAAAGTAGAAGGGAGGGATATTGGACGAGGCTATGGCTATGGAAACAACGGAGGCTATGGAAACAACGGAGGCTATGGCTATGGACGTAGTCAGGGATACGACGATGGACACGGCCAGAGATATGGCAGTGGGCAGAGATACAATGACCATCAGGACCAACGCCGACACTATGTCCCCATCAGAATCCCACACATTGATAGGAATGGTATGTACATGCCATGGTGTTACATATAGCATTGCCAAAATGTGACGCTTCTCTTTTTTTTCTTTTTTGAGAAGATCTTAATCGCTATACTGAAATTTGATTTGATTTTATCCCAGATATGATTATCCTGTCAACAATACTAACAAGGGGTCTTAGTTTTGCTATATAACCCGTAAAACACTGTAGAGTGCATTGAACCTATAAACAATTCGCAGTTCCACTGCAGTTTTTTTTGGTTATCTGTGTTTTTTTGTGTGTTTTTTTTAGGGGGTTATAGGTTTTGCTGATGTTTATCACATGAAAAAAAAACATGTCTTTGACAAAATGTGTTACCCAATTTCCTTTTCAAATATTACCCGCAAAGATAGAAATACATTTCTTTGTTAATTGGACACACATTCGCTCACTCTTTTTCACAGGCTGCCGATACCCAAATGACGTAGTCTGTGACACTATCACTCCTGCCGCCGACCCCCCTGTCACATATGGCAGATGTATCCTGGCTGATGAAAACAAGAACCTTTGGAAAAAGCCCACCATGAATATCGTCGTTGAGACATGTCTAGCTATGACTCGTGTCCTCACAGATTTCTGCAATGATAACGAGCGTCTCCTCAGAGCTGCTGGTCTCATACAGGAGAAACGTGACGAACAGGAGAACAAAAATTACCATTTAGCCAAGTACACCTACAGGCTTGAACCATGTATTCTTGCTACACCGTAAGAAATGTGTGTTGCATTTACACGCTTTGTAACACACTCACTCAGAGGATTGGCTTGGTGCACTAATGAAGTTCTGGCACTGGGAGTTTTGGCAAGCAGACTTGCCCAGATTTCACAGGGGGGGGGGGGGGTCATGCCAACCAATGGGTATAATGCCACATATATCCACTCTTCAGCAGGCTAATTTTCCCATTATTTCTACCGTAGTGGCCCGTTTAAGCGCCAGGGTCTCAAATAAGCGCCGGTCTCGATTAAGGTATAGGGCGTACAGGGGTATTGAAATCAATCTTAAGCACTGAAAACAGTATTCAAATAAGCGCCTCTCTCAAATAAGGGCCCGGGGTAGAGAGGGTGTGAAATTAATGAGCGCCCGCGGGCGTTTAAACGGGCAATTACGGTATGTCATTTAATCGTCCACCAGAAGAGCTTAACTTCACCAAAGATGCACAGAGGGGACACTGCAAAATTCTGCACTTTATGTGATAGGAAGTGAGATATGAAGAGCTGTTGCCATGACAACTATGCATTTTCTTATGATTTATTGTAATATCCCAGCCTTAAGGCATTTAGATGCCTAGTGTGCCTTATTGTTAAGGGAATTCGTTTTTAAGATTGTCTTAAGCACTCCCTACTCATGAATAATGGTACAGTGGGGTATGGGAAGCTTTAAGCTACCTATAGCCTTTCAAATTCTGAAAAATCCATTGATCAGAACAATGTCAGTTTTCATTTTTCTAACATAATTATATAAACTCTGGGTGTGCCTATAAATGCAGGGGGTGCACCTAATACGTAAGGTATTAGGTAGCGATAACATCCCCTCCAAAATGATCACAATATTCAGTTGCTGGAAACGGATTAGGGATAATCTTTTCTAGTTCCACGATTTTATTTATTTCCTATTTTAAAGGTAGTTTAATTTACTCTCATCGTATATTCCACCAGCAAATTGCTATGAAATGAAGTTGTATGAAGAATGATGTAATTATAAGTATGATGTCTATCATCATCACTATGAAAACTGTCAAGGTAGAAAGAATAAAGTTATTGTGGAAACCCTGAAACTGTCATTTTAGATTTAACTTTATATGTATGGATTGTGGTGCAATTTTTTCAATAAGGAAAGTAGCCTAATTATTGAGTTGATGATACATGATAATTGATAGTATCATACTAATGTTGCAATTGAAGTGGGTGCCCGGTTGTGGGGAAGAGACAAACTACAATGGACAGACCTTCTTGACCTCAGGGAATGATAATTTTTGATTGACAGGGGGTAGTGGGTTTGAAAGTAGGCAAAATAATTTAACTTATTTCAGGAAAAAAGCCCTGTGCATTACTATAAGTTAAAAGGGGTTCCACCCTCTCTGTAGGGGTACAAAAACCAAACACATGCCACAGTTTCCTCAACCACAACAATCAATTTCCACGCAATCTTATTATTGCAGGTTCATCAAATAGATTCCAATGATTAAATAGCCTGATAGTAACGATGATAAGGGGAGCACACGGGTTATACCCTATGCTTACACTTGAAAAAAATGTAAGCACTTGATATCAATGTTTTTTAATAGGGGGGCTTTTTCTCTGATTGAAATTCTATTTTGTTTGATAGGTTTATTACATAGCAATTTAAATCAAAACTTCATTGTGCTTTGCGGTTAACTTTATTTTTGACATATTCAAATTGCCTTTCTTTCTTTGGTTTTGAAGGCATCCCTGCCCTGTTGGCATAAACCATCACAATGATATTTTACATAAAACCAAAGGGGTTTCACAAAAAGTAAAGTAAAAGTATGGTTATGCAGCTGTGTAAATAAATTTAGGGTACCATATTATCTCTCTCTCTCTCTTTCTCTCTCGTTCTCTCTCTCTCTCTCTCTCTCTCTCTCTCTATCAAACGTGCCAAGCGTTTCAAACTTATATTCCAACATTCGGAGCAGCAGGGCCTTGTGTGTCATGTTCCTGTTTACCTACACCTGAAAGAGAAATAAACCACAGTTGCACACACACACACACACACACACACACATATATATATATATATATATAAATATATATATATATATATATATGGAACTATATACACTCGTGTATATATATATAATTAGCCGCGAACGGTTAGGGACTATTTGCAGCGCGCATTGGTATCTATGATGTCATAGCATGACGTCATGGTAAACACTCCTCCAGTATATAAGAGGGGATTTTCAATGTAACGGCCAATTGGCTCGTTTTCACCTGTACAGGTAACACCACGCTGGGTGTTCCCTGGAATTTTAACGGTTTTTCTTGGTTGATATGTGATTTTTCGAACCAGGATGGGGAGAAAATCAGCTAAGGGTGCCAAGACGGTTACTGCTTCCAAGAAATCGGCCAAATCGGCGAAGAAAACGGTAGAATCGGCCAATTTAGGATTTGCGAGTGAGTTGGATTCGTCTTGTGTGGATCGGAGATCTGCATCGCCCAACCATGCTAAGGGGTTAGAAGACGACCAATTCATTGACCAGACAGAGAGGTTGGAGTCGTTAAAGGATGAACTATGCAGTATCAAAGGCTTGCTGCAGGAGCTGGTGGCTGGAAAGGACAAGAAAGACGAGACGAAGCTTACGGAGGGGGCGTGGCAGCATGCACGTGCGAATGTTTGTCAACGATCGATGACGTCACATCTCCAAGGGCGCAGCCGCGTATCCAGGCAGCGGTCCCCCAGCGTCCTAAGTAACGGTTCTAAGTGGGACGATGTCGAGCATCGTGGTCGTCGCAGAAGATCGTTTTCCGCTCGTCACAGACCTCGGTCGTCGTCTAGAGGGTCGTCAGTAGATTCCTCTACATCCAAACTTCACACCAATACCAAATGTGGTGAGTTTGACCATGAAATATATGTAAAAAAATGGGAAAAGATCGACACCGTTGAGAAATTGATGTTGGTCAAATTGAATTTTGTCTTGGATTATTACAAAAGTAACAGTGATGTGGAGGGCATGTTAAAACACCTCCAAGTTCTGGTTGAAAAAGCTGGTACAAGAATGTATACAGTAGCAGCCCTTTTGGCATACGACAAATCAGTTAGGACCAGGGCAAACAAGGATGGGATAGAAGCCTTTGGTATTATAGATAACTCTGACATTCTGAGACACTTATCATATGATGGTACCGTTCAAGCACAGAAGGCTTATGCCACCAAAACGAGGAATGGTACCAAACAAAAAATCTCAAATAATTCTTGCTATGCTTTTAATAGAGCAGAAGGCTGTGTAAGGGACCCCTGCAAGTATAGACATGTTTGCAGTGGATGCAGTTCCTCTGGGCATGGTAAAACTGAATGCTTAAAATCCAGGAATGAATAGGAAACTGCAGGTGGTCGATGTCCCATAGCTTGTAATGATTTTTGTTTGGTGCCTGACCAAGTTATGGTAGGTGTGGTAGATGTCGACTTGCCTTCACAAACTCCAGTACAGGAGGTAGATCATACGGAGAGGGTTAAGGATTGTATTCTTTCAACTGAGTCTGTAGCAGAACAAAGTATTTTCCAAGAATTTAATTCGTTAGAAAATAATATAAATGTTATTGGTGATAGCCCAATACAGGTTGGTAGTGAACCTCTTTTTACTGTTAGTGTCAGAGATTTGCCTAGCATTAGGGTATATGACGACTGTATAAAAGGTGTATGTACGTGTGTTCATTACATTGGTGGTGAGAGAGCTCAAATTTTGCCATGTAGAGTAGCCCCTCTCCTTCAACAAAAAGGTCTCATTGATATTAGTGGTAAAGAGGCTGATTTTCTATGGCATGGTATTGTTCAAGGATTTAAAATTGTGGATCCGGACTGTCAAACTACATATGATTGTAAAAATTATAAGTCAATCCTCGAGGGAAAGTTCTATAATAAGTATTGTGGTATATTGTTAGATGAACTAGAAGCTGGTCTAGTTTCGAAGAGTAATAGTAAACCTTGTTGTATCCATGCTCTAGGTGGGGTAGAAAAGTCTAATGGCAAGTTAAGACCCATAACAGACTGCAGCATGCCTGATAAAATTTCTATTAATAATTTTATGGATACCACTAGCTCAACCTTTTCTTATAATAATATCAGCACGGTGACGGCCCAGTTGGATAGGAACGATTTCATGAGCGTGGTAGATTTGAAGTCAGCGTATAGGTCTATAAATCTGTATGCACCTCACACGACCATGCAAGGTTTCAGATGGGATTTTGGGCATGGTGAGGATTATTATGTAAGCAACAGGTTAACTTTTGGCCTGAAATGTGCTCCATATATTTTTAATAGGATCTCTGATTTTATTGTGGAAGTAGCAAAATTCTACGGTGTAGAAAAAATTGTAAATTATCTAGATGATTTTATAATTATGGCAGATTCTTATGCGGAATGTCTTAGACAGAGGAATTTGTTAATGGAGTGTATGGCCTATATGGGCTTTGTAGTATCCAAAGAAAAGGTGACCGACCCATCTCAAGTTTGTAAATTCTTAGGCATTAACATAGATTCAGTTAAGTTGGAACTGTCTTTGCCTATTGAAAAGGTTGAAAAAATGAAAGATATCTTATTGAATAACGTTAATAAGAAATTTATTTCTAAAAAATCCCTAGAGAGGATCGGTGGTTTAATGTCTTTCTGCTCACAGGTGGTTAAGGGTGGTAGAACGTTTAGCAGGAGGATTTTTGATCTCTGTGCCTGGGCCAGACCCGGAAGTTATATTAGGGTATCAGCGTGCACTCGCCAAGACATGCAGTGGTGGCTGGATTTTTGTGGAGTTTTTAACTGTAAGAGGTTATTTCTAAATGATATGGTTGATACACCTATGTACTCTGACTCATCTGTTAAGGGCTTTGGAGCATGGATGGGTAAGGATTTTCTGTATGGTGACTGGACATTTTTTGATAAATTTGATCTTGGTGTAGATCATTTTACTACCCCTCCAATTTTGGATAATCTAAAAAACCATCATCGAAATATTAATGTGTATGAATTGTATCCGGTTATGATGGGCTTGAAGCGCTGGATCTCTAGTTATAAAGACAAAAGAATACATTGTATAACAGATAACATGCAAGTGCTAGCTATTATAAATACCGGTAGATCAAAAAATAAACTCTGTATGGAGTGGTTAAGGGAAATATTTTGGTTGTGTTTCCTCAACAATGTTGAAATCTATGCCACTTATATTAAATCTGAGGAAAATGTCCTGGCTGACCAATTGTCTAGGTTATCCTATAAAGGTACTGTGGAGAAATGCATTCGCACTCTTCAGGATAACAATATGTGCTGCTTTACTTCCAGAATGGAAAAGGTTACAAAAAAGAAAGGAGTGTCTTTTGACGAAGGGTGTATCAGAAAATACAAGGAGAACAAGGAAACAACAGCTTAACAGGTATAAAAAATTTTGTAAAGAATTTAAATTATCTAATTTTCCTTGTTCTCCATCGCAGGCTGCTACATATGCAGTATATTTATCTGAATATATGAAACCTTCTTCGGTAAGGAATTATTTATCGTCCATTTGGTATCATCAAAAGCTTAGGGGTGGCCCAGATCATAGCGGTAATTTCATGCTAAAAAAGGTGTTGGATGGTATTGATAGAAATTATTCTGTTCCTACTAGGGTTATTCACCCATTGAGTCCACAAGAAATGTTATGTATTAGATCGTATTTGGATCTCTCCAGCAGGGCTGACTTGAAGTTCTGGTTAGCTATTTTATTATGTTATAGAGGTGTCCTCAGGGTAGGGCATGTTGTATCTTCTCCTCATACACTAAGGGTAGGTGATGTTAAGATATTTAAAAGTTATGCTAGTCTTCGCATTAAATCATCTAAGACTGATCAACTTGGTGGCCATGTCTTTAACATATACTTATGTAGGGATGATACCTCACTGTTATGTCCTTGTAGAGAATTAGGAAAATTGTGCACAGGTAGGGCTGTTAGTGATTTGTTATTTAAAATTAATGGTGTTCCTTTACAGTACCAATATATTAATTCGAAGTTGAAATCTTTATCTCTACGTGCTGGTATCAGAGGTTCAGTCTCCACCCACTCGCTTAGGCATGGTGGTGCTACTATGTTAAAGGACGCAGGACTTAGTATAGAGTCTATTAAGAAAAAGGTAAATTGGAAATCTAATTCTGTTTTTACGTATTTACATAACTATAAAAATGAACTTTTGGAATTAGATAGACTTTGCCAATCTCAATTGCATTGCTGATTGGTATGTGTTTGTTCACATGTGTTTGGCGTGTTTAGGTGTTTGGCATGTATGGTGCTGATAGCCCCAAGGTCAGTAACCCACCAAACTCATGTGTCTGTGATATGATCATTTATTTTACTACTGAATCATATATTATTATTACTGTTATCATCATTACTATCATCGTTATTACCGGTATTATTATTCCCTGGTAGCGAGATAACTTATGGAACTATATACACTCGTGTATATATATATAATTAGCCGCGAACGGTTAGGGACTATTTGCAGCGCGCATTGGTATCTATGATGTCATAGCATGACATCATGGTAAACACTCCTCCAGTATATAAGAGGGGATTTTCAATGTAACGGCCAATTGGCTCGTTTTCACCTGTACAGGTAACACCACGCTGGGTGTTCCCTGGAATTTTAAATTTTACTATTGTTATTGCTATTGTTATTACTATTGTTATTATTGTACTATTGTTATTATATTATGCATTTTACTGACTATGCTTATTGTCAACTAATTATTATAGTTGTTTTAATAAAGGCATGTATGGTGCTGATAGCCCCAAGGTCAGTAACCCACCAAACTCATGTGTCTGTGATATGATCATTTATTTTACTACTGAATCATATATTATTATTACTGTAATCATCATTACTATCATCGTTATTACCGGTATTATTATTCCCTGGTAGCGAGATAACTTATATATATATATATATATATATATATATCCACACTGAATGCTTCTGTTGAAATTGAAATGTAAACCTTAAGCCAACAGCTAGAGGCTAAATTGTAAAATTTGTGAATTAAGCCCATTTGTTTCCTTGATTTGGGGGAAATGTTCATTATTCTAATATAATATTTGACCAGCCTATGACATCTCCAGCTTCAACATGTGTCCAGCTAGATGGCTCAATGCTAATGAGATTGGTTACAGCGCCTTTAATCAAGATGGTATCCTCACCTACCACTGTGTACTCGTCTGTCTGGCTGGGTCTAAGTACCATCATTGTGACATTATAGTCTGAGTCTGAATAAAGCTTCCAGGTCTTGATAGAGCCTGGCTTATGAATAGTGAGAGCCTGTGAGACACTATCCCTCAAACATGCACTGTTTGAGGGATAATACCTCCTTGTGAGATAGTGTCCCGACAAGGTTGGAGTAGGAAGACATTGTCTGAAGGCCTTGCATGGGCTGTCATCATTACAAGTAGGTCAGTGTCAGAACCAACAACCACTACTGTGTGTCCCATATCACATTCTGTCAAGGCAGTTGTCACAATTATTTTTGATTTGGTCAGGCTTGAGGATACTGCAGTAATGAGGCGAGATTTATTTTTTGCATTTGCATGGAAAACCTTTTGAGGTGTTGTTGCATGCATATCATCTTGAAACAGTATTTCTGCAGAACATGCTTTCGCTGACCTGTGCTTCTGTTCTTCTGACTTTGTTGTTGCTGGGCTACCATAGCCATGAAACACTACTGTTATGTTTATGCCGTAATTATTTTCAACATAACTAGCATAGGTCTCACATATTTCCCCATACATTATTGGCCTTGGCCAAACTAGACTATGTAGAAGAGGACCCCCATCTATTATGAACTTGTTTGCCTCTGGGACATTCAGTTTTCCAGGAATCAGTGCTTTTAGTACAGTTGAGAGGGAACACTTGACTGGTCATCTCATTGAAACTTCATTAAACAAAGGTGGAGGCTGTAGAGCCAACTCATACTGCAGAAATGCCTGCATGTCTGAGCTGAAGTTGAGGACACAAACAATTCGATTAGGAAGTTGACCACAACCTCTTCGTTCCGAACCCTGATTGTGTTCTTCATAGATGACAGAGGGTTGACATTTTCTTTGCAGTTGAGTTTTACCTCAGCAAAGTTACTCCCAGCCATCTTTGCCATGGGTATGTATCCAACCTCAATAGCTCTGTCACAGTTTACAGTTTCATCAGCCACAAGACCTGAACCCAGAGCAATTAGGTTGTCAGGATGTCTCTCTGCAAATGGGGAATGTGCCTGTAACCATTCAAGGAAGAGTTGCAGATCCTTTTGGTCTCTTACTTGCCAAGAATCACGCATTTCCACATGTTGTTCTGAAGAACAGGATGTAACATTACAGAAGACCTCAAGAGCATTACTGATATGCATGCAAAGTGGCATTGTTACAACCCATCTTGCCAAGGTACTTTCAGCAACACCTCCACCATGGGTCAGTCCACCTGAGGAGTTTAGGGATCTCATGAGGGCTTGCTCGATTGTTATGTCTAACCATATCCGACCCCACACCTTGTCACTGCGGCAGACAGTGAAGAAACCCTTCTGCCTCAGATTATTATACTCTTCATCGGGCAACTTGGTAGACAATTCCTCCATTTGTTGGACATACAGATGTGTTGATTTTGCATTTTTACCAAGTTCAGGATGTATTGACTCTGCATCAGGACAGCACCTAGACAACATACGAAGATTTATCATTGTATAATATATTCATATGATTGTATTTGTAATTACATCAACATATCAGTATGCTATTAACTATCTTTCATATAGAACCAGTGTATACCTATAGAAGGTTTAAATGCTCTATATCTTAAGGGTTTATAAAAGTAATCGGATCCATACTATTTATATAAAGTCGTGCGACATCATAGGATCTGATAAAATGTATGGTTCTAGTTCATGCACACCACAATGTCATATTTGTTTATTTATTTATGACATAGTATTGTATTTAAGTATTGGTCTGGTGCTAATGATAGTTAATCTAATGTATGGAATTATAATATGTTAAAATTATAATATGTTTAAAACTAAACTAATGGTTATCAAAAGTATCATTATATAATAGTGTTATGTTTAGAGTCCTTTTCAAGACTAGTTCATGTCATAGTTTGTTACCTTATAACGAACTCGATAATCCTTTTTCTTTGGATTGTTCGAAATTATCAGATCTGTTACACATATCTGATTAATAACTAATACTGTCAAATTGTATCGACCTACATTATGACTATTCGTAACTATATACTACTATTGAATGTGTTTAAATGTTTCTTATATGATACTTACAGTTGTTCTATTTGTAGTTATACCTCTATTAATCGGGTAGACATAATGTATATGTTATCCCTATATAATATCTAATAGTTATAACTCTTACCTTTTGTCTGGGGGAGTAGTGTAGAGGTATACCGGTAGAGGTATTGTAATAAGGTGTCGTCTGGCGTGGCGGGTGAGTCCTGTCGCTGGATGTTCCTAGGGTTTCGGATAGGTGGCAGCACTGATCCGGACCTTCGGGACATCTGGCAACAAACACTAGGGTTCCTATATAAAGCCCTGGGCTCAGTCGCTATGTCAGAGGCCCTCCAGGCCTCCGTACTGAATATATATATATAGTAGAAGATTAGCTGCTACACCTTCCGGGTAGCCGCTGTTGCTAGAATAAAACCGTTGGCATACACTCAAATCACTGTCTTGTCTTTTCCTTCCTAATCGCAAGACTCGAACCACCGAACTGGTAAAACAAACCCATTACACATACATACTTCAAGAAAATGCAGGGATTCATTGTTGTTTGATTGTACTTTATAATGTGAAGGCTGCATATAGAGCTTGATATATGTTCAGCAGAACCAACCAAAGCGACAGGCTGCATCATACTACCCCTTTAGCGAAGTACCAACCATACACATGTATGCAGTCAGCATGTTTTGTCAAGTATCAATATCTTAGATATATCGATAACTAATCAGGCGTGAAATAGGTTTTCAGGAGATGTCTTTATTTTTTGTAGCTCAAGAAATATTCCATTCAAATGCCTTCTAAGGTCAATACCCTGAAGCGCAATATTGCCTTCCCTTTAATAAACACTTTAAGACTTTCCTTCAGAGAAGCACCCACCTTCACAATATAGGGTGCAATCTCCCCACTCTAGTATAGCAAAAGCGGGTTACTTACGAATGTAATATATGATGATTATGCTTTCACTAGTCCCTTTTAGGTACTGATAGAGGCACGAGGCAGACCCGTGTGCCTCTATCAAGTACCTAAAAGGCAGGCGTGCAAGCATAATCATCACACATTGCGTTTATACCATGGTCTGCACTTTTAGGATGCATTAGAATGCATCAGAATTCTGCATTCACTGACATACAAATATTATATGTATGTATGTATATATATATATATATATATATATATATATATATATATATATATATATATATATATATATATATGGTATCCACAGGGTCCCAGACATATGACTCATCTAAACTAAACTGACACTATTGTCCAGCCCCGTGTCCTAATGGATAAGATGCAGGACATCAGAAGGTCCAAGGATCGATCCCAGGCAATGCTGAGCTTTTTGAGTATGAACCACTGTCAAAGCTATGTCATAGCTGCTGTCACATATAAGAACAGTATAGAAAAAGAGTACTGTCAATATTCAAGTGACAACTCTCAGTGCCTCTATCCTGTGATAGAAGCACTCAGATTATCCAGTTTGGGCAGCCAAAATCGTTCTGAAAGTGATAACCATGGTATAATCCTGAATACTGTTGACAAGTGGTGCACTGAGCACCCCCTTGGCTGACCCCTATTGGGTCTAAGCAGGACTGGAGCTGGTTTCTGGTGACATATATACACTGATAAGAGCTGATAAGATGGAACCAGCATTCCCCTGCAAGTGGTTGTTATCCAGAGACAAGGTATACCCATCATAACTTCTAGAAGAAACAGCAAAATTCAAAATGGTGGATCCAGTGGATGTGGGTCTAGAATCCTTTTCTGAGGTAGCAGGTTGTTCTATGGGCGCCGCCATTGCTGGAGCTTGTTACCAGCGAGTTCTACTGATAAGACCTATCAGATGGGTACCAGTTGGCTCCCGAAGGACTGCAGTGAATAGATTGGGGTTCTCTCTTTGGCTAATAATTAAACCTGCTAAGTCCGTATACATCACATGCACAAGGCCAACAGTGCTGCCTTCTTATATGGAGATGTAGTAAGCGCCCCAGGAAAATGCATAACCTATAGGCCTACTAGCCTCGAACAGTAAAAATATAAGCACATAGACCCAAAATTCAATAACTTGATTCCCTACTAATGCTATTACAATAAGACCTTCGGTAACTTACATGTGCCATTTCCGTAGTCAGCTGCTGAGAGTGGGGTCCCTCTGTTGTACTACAGTAGACATCATGTTGCAACAAGGCAATGGCCAGCAGCAGCAGTCCTACTGGAAGCTGCATCCTGCAGCCTTTACAACCCTTTCAAGGAGAAGGCTTTAAAGATAAATGGATATGTTTTATGGTATGAATCCTGGCAGGGGGCACCACAACCTTAATCGTTAACCACCTTACAGGCAGATTGAGTCAGCTTGGAGAGTGTAGAAATTGGATCTACCGGATTAGTGCATCATGTCCATTGGTCAGCATGATGCACCACTGAAGACTCGCCAGCACTTTATCGGAGCATCATGCTGACCCTTAGGGAAAGAGTTTCACCCCATGCATCATGATTACCGATGGACTTGGTACACTGATGCACCGTAGAAAGGCTTCAGAATTTGATATACCGCAAACCCCCACCTGTAAGCCGCTGACTATTTCAAAGGCCTACTGCAGTTTATGGAGTCTTCCTGAACTCAGGGTATGGCCTATATGAAGGGTTTTACAAATATAGATTGAAGCAAGGAATGACAACCATTTCAAGAATGACAACCATTTCAGGTCCATTGTGTGGTTTATATATGGCATTCTCACACAGTGGTGGTGGCAGGATACCGATGACGGCGGTCTAGCTAGTCCTGAGGACTAAGGCATCTGCCGCATCCGCGCTGCCCCTGTTTGCTGCATACACTGCAGCGGCCAGCAGCAGCCACGCACCGACATCTAGTCCTGGGGACTAGAACGCTCCCTTACTATGTCTGCTACGCTTTAGTCCTCAGGACTAAACAGGTGGTTCCTGGGACTATATGAATCTCATCCCCAGGGCACCATGACTATTCTCTACTCTTGGATGATTATGAGCCAGGGTCTCAGTCCCAAGGACTATAATCTAGTCCATAGGACTGTATCTTTAGTCCATGGGACTACACAGAGCAGACCTGGGGACAAAGAAGTAGTCCTCAGGACTAAATTTGAAGTCCTGGGGACTACATCCCTAGTCACAACTACATCAAAATGCGGAGTGAATGAAAGATTCTCTTCAATGCACCAGAGATGCCACATCAATCAATGAATTAGTCCTCAGAACCACATGCATTAGTCCTGAGGACTAGGCAAATGTTTTTGTAGTCCTCAGGACTAAACAAGTAGTCCCTGAGTCTACGAGTTAGTCCCCAGGGCTAAAAGCTTAGTCCTGGAGACTAACAGCACAGTCTTATACAAAGTTATGCGGTCTGCAGGGTAATTCATGGGAATGTACAATTAGTCCCTAGGACAATATCCTCATATTCTTAGTCCTGGGGACTAGGCTTTAGTCCTTAGGACTTAAGCATCATATTTTTATTAGCTATAGTCCTGAGGACTACCACTATGCCCACGCACCTACGCTCACCGCGGGAGGCTCCGCATAGAGTGCGCGTATTTAGGTCAGCGCGGACGCGCCAGTCACCTTAGTCCTCAGGACTAGCTGGACCGCCGGCATCGGTATCCTGCGTTGGGGTGCGGCTTACAACCAGGTGAGGTTTACACACACAGGGGCTTTTCTGTATGCATATATACCGCGCTACAGGTAGCACACCGACATGGCATAACATTAGACCCAGCCATCGGCTTTACATAGGCTGACCATCCTGTCGATATACGCCTGACGTTGCCGACTAAATGCCAACATTGGCCTAATGTTGGCATTTGATTTGCACACATCAGCATCAACAAATGGTCGCCCATATTTGACGGTGTCCTGCCAACGTTGGGCCAATGTTGGTATTTGGTCAGCAAATGCCAATGGTTGGGCCTATATTGCCAACATTGGCCCAACGTTAGCCCGACATGTCGGGCCAATGTCAACATGGTGTGTCTGGCTCTGGATGTGCCTTATACGTGAGGTATTACAGTAGATCTGATGATTTACTGCAATAAGTACAACACAATAACAATGATCAGGCGCAATTTAGAAAGTCGTGGCTGAATACCGGTTGTGTCTGTCTTGTGAAGTCTGATGATGCCCAGTTATGGTCTGTTGATGCTAGAATGCTTCAATACAGACTTTTATATGCACAAAGAAGTCAGCACAGGCTTGGGATCTTTATCCACCTGGTGGCTTTTGAAGCCCTTAGGTCACAAGTCAGCCTTTTAACCTAAAAAGAATGGGTACTATCTGAGCCCTTATTACACACATTCGGACATTTTTCAAATTTTTTATTCGTCCTGTTTATTGTGGGTATGGGCCTGTATTGTTTCTAGCTAGCCATAACTTAATCCTATTAACCAACTGGCTATGGTTAGGGTTACAAAATGGCTTAACCAAATCTGGAGGTAGATGATAAAAGTTAATGTTGATAAGGAATAATTATGCTGAAGTAATAGTTTGAATAAATGAGAAATGTGAAGAAGGAATAATACATTACATAAAGTTTGGAACAGTGGAAAGTGCATGTCCCATATAAAAAGGCTTAACCTTGCAGCTCGCTATCTCAGCCCCATGAGATAACCCACTGCGTATCTCATGGTCAGTAAAACCTTGACAGCGGATGATTTGGAAGTGTCTATGTTGGAGATGATGGCAGACGCGGGAGATGATGAGCAGATGCGGAACGAGCAGACGTGGGACAGATATTTTTCCATTATTTGCCTATGATGGCCACATATTTTGGGACAAATATGGGACAAATATGGTACTGTGGAATAAGCACTGCCTCTGCACTTATTAAATCATTGATATCAACTTTGTAATGTCCAGAAAAAGAGAGTTTAAATGAATTTACTCTTATGTCCCGTATCTGATCATTTGCTTGTCCTGCGTCTGCTCATTCATGGAGCAGCTCATCAATTTTTAGCCTATTACAACCACAATTTTTCTCATCTACGGGGTATACATGGTCTCAAGGAATTTCATACAACCATAATTTGTCCCATAACAGCACAGCGAATGCCTCCTCATTGACTTTAGCAAACACATGCCACAGTATCCTCAGTTTCCACACACGTGCAATCTTGTGATTAAAGCTTTCCACAGACGTGCAATCTTATGATTAAAGGTCAAATATGTTCCCAGAGCCTAAGGGTAATGATGTTAAGGGGAGTACAATATAGTTGCCTTAGGGAGTGGTCATTATTTATCAAAATTTTTTGCGCCCCCCCCCGCCGGAGGCCAGGAGAGTTTTCGCACCCCTCTTTGATCTATAGTAGCGCGCCGGCTTTTTTGCTAAAAAGAGTGTAAATTTTTTTAGCCCCCCCTCAAGAGGGGTCAAACATTTTTTAGCCCCCCTCAGGAGGGGTCTGAAAATTTTACGCCCCCCTCAAACCCACCAGCCCCCCCCCCCTGTTGATAAATAATAACCACTCCCTTATGGGATCGAGGTGGTTCCCATGCTTGACATGTGCAGGCTAACATCAGTGACCTCGAAACCTGATCTCACACCTACACCCTGGTATGTAATATATATTAAATGTATGGTACCCATGCCATGAATGTAAGCACTTAGAAGCAATATCTTGTAGAAGGGGACTTCTCTCTGATTAAAATGCTATTTCGCTTGATGGATTTATATACATTGCAATTTAGATCAAACAGAACTTCATTGTGCTTTTCGGTAACCTTTATTTTGGACACATTCAAATTGCATTTCTTTAGTGTTGAAGGCATCCTTACTCTGCTAGCATAAACCATCACGATCAAATTTTGCATAAAACTAATGGGTTTTTATATAAATGTGACGTAAATGGTATGGTTACCCAGCTGTTTGATTACATCGAGGGTACCATATTCTCTCTCTCTATCAAACGTGCCAAGCGTCCTGAACGTCTTGCAATTCTAGCATTTGGAGCAGCAGGGCCTTGCATGTTAAGTTCCCTTTTAGTTACACCTGAAAGGGAAATAAAGCCACGGTTACAAATATTCTTTCAATTCTTGAATTTCAAGACTGTTCTAGACAGAGCCCGAGGCAATAATTCAGTCTTCTGCATATGTGGAATTATTAGTGAGACAAAGTGTGACCACTGATATTTATAGATACTGTGTTAATATTCATAATTGGGAGAATAAGAGGAATACGTTGGTCAAATTTGTATTTGGCATGCATTTCATGTTATTTGATCAGAGATGTTCAAAATCTATTTAATTGAAATGACAAAAATTTGGCTATATTGAATATTATTACCAGGAAGGCATTTCTCAGCATGGTATGACTTAACACAGACCTACAATTTGAAACCCTCAAAATTAGAAAGTGTGATTATAGGTAATGGGGTATATGGGTCAGGTCGCCAGAAAGCAGTAGATTTTGTGTTTTTGGACTTTTATGACTCTGGAGAAAGAAGTTGTGAACCAATCTTGTCTAACATAGACTCATTTGATAGAGAACACTTAGGGCTATCAGAAAAATGTGAATTTGTGGTCATCCATCAAAAACTTTAGGACTTATAGCCTGCCGAAGTGAAAAAACAGCCAAATTTGTTCTTTTTTATACTTTTTGTATTTTTTACAAGTGTCCTGTATTGAATAAAGAACACTATAGAGTATCCCAAAGTTATTTTTTGTATTGTATATGATAATAGGTATCATTTCCATGAGGTTTGGATATGTCACTAAGTGAGAATTTTTCATGATGTGTCTTTCAAAATGGAAATCTGTAATTTGTAACGTCCGGTACTTTTATCATCATGTAGGAGGCAGTCTACTGTGCATGCATAACTCAAATTTTGTTCCATTCTGTAATTGAAGTCAATAATAAACATATTGGCCTTGTTATTTCATGTGTTTGTTATGCATAATGGGACATTCTTATATTACTGAGAGCAACTTCAATTACCTCCATATTTCATTATTTTGGTATCGGACGTTACATGACACAAAACAAGCAATAAAAATGGAACCGGATGGCCTAGATCGGTATTTTTTGGTCTTCTGAGCTGAGGAGATGTACCTTGACAATTTTGTTAAGGTTATATAAAGTAATTAGAAAATTAGTTTTTCAGGGCCTTCAAGATCAAAATCTAACACTTTCTGACGACCTGACAGTCACACTGTCCGTAGTAGAGTCCTTTTTATTCTGCAATACAGTTGTACCTGCTGTAGGTATGAACCCACATACCAGGTTTAGATACTGTTGTAGGTACAGGTGGTTCTACTGCCTACCTACAGGGCCGTCTTTCATAAGGTACGTCAACGATGAAAAATAAATGAGAACTACGATGAAAAAGTCCACTATGATTGTAGAGGGTGCTTTCATAATATAGGGTAAAAATCATAGTTGGGTTTTCTTTCAATTTTGCATAAAATCATTGCAAAATCATTGCAGGTTTCATCGCAGAAATACGATGATTCCAACAATGAAAACTGCGATGATTTTCTTTCCTAAAAATAGATTCAGAGGGAGTTTCCTTCAAGATATGACGTCACTAGGAGATTCCCTTTAAAAAAAATCGTAGGAATTTAGGAATTGAGGAGTATGAGACTCAAACCAGAACCCCATTATGTGCACTTTAGTCATGCATTAGTTTATGTTATAGTGCAGCTGCATATAGAAGATTATACCATGATTTCGGCACTTCCGGTGGGTTTATATGCAGTTTAGCCGTGCATTATTCTGCATATACCACCCTTGTGCATTTTTGAAATTTTTGGTATATACTTTTTCGGTGTCAAGTTGGACTTAGAATATTTTTGGAGACGCTGGCGGACATAGAAATTTAGTCTCGCCATTGTTTCAATGTGAAAAATCATCCCAACTCGTATGAGGATTGAACCCCGGCCGCAGTGGTGGTAGGCGAAGGCCTTAGCCATAGCGCCACACTGAACGGTGATGAAATCCAATGCGAAAGCAAATAAATTCTAACCTGAGGTCCTAGTGGTACGTTTCCATTCAGTTTTCGTCTTGAATCCAACCTTTTCATGTTATAATATCGAAATCCTAAGAAGTTTTTGATCCATAGAAGAGGAATGCGTGCTAATTGTCTCCATTTTCTCCGATATGCATCATCTATTAGCTTAATGGTAATGGTTAGCATGTATGGAAAATTAAGCATATATTTAGGTACTTTGGCTGATTTCAGCTGCATAAATTATCCACGCAGAAATACTAGCAGGACAAAAAAATCATAGTAGAGATATGGTCTTAGGAAGATTAAGTTTTGTTGTATTCATATTGTTATTTTATGGCCTAAACTTTGAGTGATTCCTAAAAAGAGGTTTGGCTAACTGATGTGTGAAGGGAAAGGGCGTGAGTTAATTTTCCTGTGAGTAAATTGAATTTTCTTAAGATATATCTTTTCTAAAACACACCTCAAAACCGTGTCTAGAATTAGGGGAGGTACAAGAAAAACTAACTAGAAAAAATCATCGTAGAGGTTGAATTGTAATGGAAATCATTGTAAAAAAGATCGTACCTTTTCTTAGTACCATACTACAAAGATGAAAATCTCAACTACCATCGCAGGGCCTTTATGAAAGTGGTTTCAACATACTTTTTAACTATCATCGTTGATTTCCTTTATGAAAGACCACCCTATTTATAGTCCATTTACAATTGGGGCTGAGAGTGCAACACTTGTAGGGATTGGTAGGGCAGTCATCTGGGCCGTCTTTCATAAGGTACGTCAACGATGAAATATAAATAAGAACTACAATGAAAAAGCCCACTATGATCGTAGAGGGTGCTTTCATAATATGCAGGAAAAATCATAGTTGCAGTTTCTTTCAATTTTGCACAAAATTATCGCAAAATAAACGCAGGTTTCATCGCAGATATACGATAATTCCTGCGATGAAACCTGCGATGATTTTCTTTTCTAAAAATAGATTCATAGGGGTTTTCCTTCAAGATATGATGTCACTAGGAGATTCCCTTTGAGATTTTCACAGGAACTTAGGAATTGACTTCGATAAATTTGATGTTTTGTTTCTTTTTTTCTTTCATGATGTTCATGCTTTATTGTAATTGAAAGCCTATGGGATTGTATTAGAGCATATCAAAAATGTTTATGGATGATTATGTCCCCTCCCTCTCATACAGACTCTGTGTGGTCAGAGAGAATTATTGACAAGAAATACCATGTTCTTAAAATTTCCTAATAACAACCCTTGGTTTATGGAAGAATAAATTAAAGGTGAGTAAGGAGGAACATGTACAAAGACATTTATGCCATGATCTACCAGCCCAAGGGGGGGGTGAAGGCGAGAGATTAAGGTACATAATATGTGCACATAACCTATGGAAAATAAAACATGTATGTATGTACTTTGGCAGATTTAAGTTACATAAATTATCCACACAGGAATACTAGTAGGACAAAAGATCATAGTAGAGACATGGTCTTAGGAAAATTAAGATCTGATTTATTTATATTGCTATTTCATGTCCTAGACTAGGAGTGTCTCTTGAAAAGAGGTTTAGCTAACTTATGTGTAAAAGGGAAGGGCCTGAGTTAATTCATCTAGGAGTAAAGTGAATTTTCGTAGGAATTTCCCTTTCTAAAACACTCCTCAAAACCGTGTCTGATTTTTGAGCAGGTATGATGATTTCCTACTAGGGAAATTCATCTTTGACATTGAATTGAAACTGAAATTTACACAAAAAAATCATTGTTAGGTACGAAAATTATGTACCACAAAGATGAAAATGACAACTATAATCGCTGGGACATTATGAAAGGGGATTTAACGTACTTTTTCATTTTCATCGTTGGTTTTCTTTATGAAAGACCACCCAGGGCATTCATACCAATGCAATTATTAGTGACCACATGATGCAAGGCTGTTGCATCATCAGCCCTTGGCCGTCTTTCATAAGGTGTGTCAACGATGGAATAAAAATCCGCCTACAACAGAAAAGTCCACTATCATCGTAGAGGGCACTTTCAAAAGGGGGGGGGGGGTTCTATAGTTGGAGTTTAGTAACAATTTCGTGCGACAATAAATCTGCGAAATTCCTTAGTTTCTTCGTTAGTAGCATCCGTCAGTGATGAAAACGCACCTACAACAATGGAAACGGTACAATGATGATGATCAGGTTGGCCTCGTTTTGGTGAGGATTCCCTTGTGACGTCACACTGAGTGAGGGAGCCAACTATGATTGGAAGAGTTCTAGTCATACCATCTTAGGAAATGCCTTCCAGCAGTGAGATGTAGTTTTTACCACCCAGGGGTGGGTCACATTAAGGGCCACCTTGGCTAAACCTGGTCCTACCCAGTGGGCACACCACCACTTATTAAGTGACTACCGTAATCTCCCGCATATAAGGTGCATCCTGCATATAAGGCGCACCCAGAGTTTCAGAATAAAGTAAAAAAAAATAAAAAAAATTCATAACTTTTGTTCTAATGAATGGATTTTCAAAATTCAAAAAGCTATGTGCTGTTTGGACCCCTGTGACCCTCCTGGACCCAAATACAGCAGATGAACTTATATGGGAGTGTAACATATCAAAAGAAAGGTCTTGGTGTCCCCCTTGTGGATCCAATGAGAACTAAAACCCCCCGTATAAGACGCGCCTTATACGCGGGAGATTACGGTAGTAAGTGCTGCACTGCAGTGACTTCTAACATACTTGAACTGATAATAAGATAACTCACCACTGATTCTAGGTGCCTCCCTCTCACAGACAAACCAGTAGTTGCCATACCACTTACAGTAGTGGTCCCTCCAGAGTCCATCAGTGTCCAGGGTGGCACATAATCCTGAACCACTGACACGATTAGGCTCACCTTGGGCCCAGTTTGTGTATGTGTAGGGAGTGTCATCCTCCTCCCAACCCCATACTCCATCCGGTGCTGCAACACTGTTGTCGCGGTACCCGATCCAGATGTTTTCACCACTTTTATGGAAAAATAAGAGACATTTTAACTGTTTAAGAAACTGAAAGTGTATAATAGTCATATGGAGTTTTTGATCTTGCTGCATGAATGCAACCTTGTAGGTCTACTCCCAATGCTTGAGAGTAACATAGAGTCCCCCACAACCTCACTACTATGCGTATAATATTGTTTGGATCTAAAGATTTGCTTCTTCAGCTTTCTCCTTCTATCTTTCAACTTTGAAGAAGTGAGGGCTGACCATATCATTTATAATAATTCCAAACAAATATTTTCAAAACACATTAAAGTTGTCCGAATGATTGCATGCCCATCAATAGTGAAATCAATTTTTGTGCCTTTGGCTATATAGGAAAAATTTCAATAAGCAAATTACCCTGCTAGATCTCTGAGGAATTCATTTTCTGCTGCATCGTCAACTCGCACGAGCATGGCCCCATCAGCTATGCACCTGTCCTTAGCAGGGTAGTATTTGGGCTTTTCCTGCACAAGTTCATAGCAATGGTCCTGATAGCGTACAAAGCCAGAAGTACATCCTGAATAAATGCAAGTAAAGCATTCTTTACGAGAGAGCCCTAGACATATTTCACGAGAGCAAGACGAGTGAAAAGTGAAAGGGACAGTACTATGTGTGACCAAAAGCTAAGGGTCAAACTATGAGGGTACATATTTGTATAAATCTATTTCATGCATTATCAGTATGAAATATGTTGAATTTCTTTTTATATATATATCAAATAAGATAAGTTATGAGGTTCAACATATCATCTAAAAGAAGCTGAGGCGTAAACTTACCCGCAAACACTTTGATTTCCACAAAGCCATTTTGAGACTCAGTGTAAACACTGGTTATGGTGAATTGGATGAAGGTTGTGTCAACCTTGTCTAGAGCAAAGTTATCCCAGAAACCATTCCTGGTATTAGTAAAAGAGCCATCCAAACGCTGTTTGAGGGTAACCTGTAATAATACATGTTCATTAGTACTACTTTTCAGTCTTATATGATTAATGTTGGGAGTTGGTTTTGGATTATTTGTAAGGAGATTTGTTGATTCCAATTTGAACATAGTTATCTCATTGAGGAATTTCCCAAATATTAGTGCATTGTAAGGGACTAATTATACTCCACACTAAGCAACTATTTAGTCCATCCCTTTACATGGAGGTGATAAGAATGAAAAAAAAATAAA